>JARHVA010005102.1:57500-367500 GCA_037957365.1 Torreya grandis | reverse complement strand
ATTAACTCTCTAATATCCCTCATGAAATACTACATAGACACATTCATTGTATAACATACAACTAAACATATCTTAGCATATGAGTAAGAGTTAACACTAAGATTTTTTTATTATAATACACATCTATAAACTCATATATTTGTGATGTGCTTTTATAAACTCAAGTATAGACCATATCCCTACAACCATACATTAAATCTTGAAACAAACTTAATTCAAGTTACATATCCAACCCTACAACAATAATATAATATCAGTGGAAACAAAAAATACGATTCAACATAGTTTAGGTTATTCTATGTTAATCTTACAAATAATCCAAACCCTAAAAACATACTATAATATCAATTAAAACCACATAAATACTTTTTTTTATAGCTTTAAGTCCTTAAAGATGGTCTTATAAACAATTTAAACCCTTGTGTGCTCAATAATGAGTATGTTTTTTATGTTTCATGCTATATCTATTCAAAAAAGTGAACACCCATTATATTTAGTTTGATGTAAAACCATAACAATGCAAATATGATTTTATTTAGGGTAATGTCACCATGATGTTATTGTGGGTGAGAGCATACTCTCACTACCAAGTCAATTGGGGTGAATAATGAAGTTAAATTAATAATAATTAGGTTTGTATAAATCACTATGTTTATTTTTTCCATTCAAAAAATATAATCATAACTACTAAGAATAAATAATGACTACAAGTGGGGAACCAAACTATGAGTTTACGCACCTCCTGATGTTTTTAATATTGAAAATAAAATGCTTCACTCAAAGTTATTATAACTAGATTATAATACAATAGGAATCGAATTATAAATAAACAACATTATATTCACAACTACAAAATAATAATCTTTCAAAACTCATACCTATAATGCATTATAACATACTCACAAAGGTGATGCATAAAGTGACATTTGGCTATGCTTCCCAAAAATGTCACCTTTATTTTCCTCTTTTGTTTCTCCCATAGCTTCCCCCACCTCATTTTCATCTTATATTTCCTTTTTTATCTTCATTTCTCCAATACTCTATTTGTTACATGCTACCATTTTCATAGTAAACAAATCCTCTTCTAACCCATAACTATAGATCATAAATCTATGCATTTACTTGCATGTATGTCCAATTCAAAGTTGTTGATAACTAAAATTATTTTAAAATCCATGTAAGGTTTTTACCCCCATAAAAATAGGGTTACATGATATGCATAAATTCATAACACACCACACATTTCTCACAACTCCCACTAAACAAAGTCAAAAGCCAAATATTATCCACAACTCACCTTACCTCTAACTTCTTGGAACCCTTATCCATAATTATTAGGTTTTTTTTCTAATCTTTCCAAATCAAGAATTAAATATTCATAATTTTTTATAAGAAAAATAAACTTTAAAATATTTTCTTATGTTTAAGGTTTCAAAGTGTACATAAAGTTTTCCAAAGCCCCAAAATGTGGTTAAATTTCCCTTAGGATTCTAATGACCCCCAAAATGAGTTTTTTAATTTGTAGCTCACTTTATATGAAATAATATAGTTATTATGCATCATGACCAACTGATTAAAGATATTATTAGGTAATAAAATCTATAAATAATATCACATACACAAGTATGAATATGTCTAAGCAGATGTTCTAAGATGCATAACATGAATGATTCACATCCAAAATGTACCACTAATTAATAAATAAATAGTTTTATATGTCATAAGAAGAGTAAAATTAAAATTAATATTATATTCAAAAATGAGTGCAATAACTCAACTTGATAATAATACCCTAATAGAATACTTCATCCAATAAAAAACACAAAAAGTAAGTATGAAATAACAAAAACTATCTAAAATGAAATCACATATCATGTTAATCATGAACATCAACTAATATGGTGTGTGGGTGAATCTTCTAGTTTTTCTCTTTCTGCCCCTAGATGTCATGATCTACCACCATCTCCCCTAATATTTTGTCCCTCTAAATATTTATTTTGAGGGGTAAAAATATTTTACATCCACCTCATCTAGAAAAGGTTAGTTAGTCTAAAATAATAAAAAACAATTGGAAATACGAATATAAGGAAATACATTAAATGAATTACTACAATTAAAACACAAATGCATATATAATCACTTCAATATATAATTTAAAAAATAATTTTAATGTTGTATATGCATACATAATTCTAATATCACTATCAATCAATCAAAGCATTAACAAAATGGTATCCCAAATAAATCAATCTCAACATAATATATCTAATTACACCACACAAATCGGTAATCTAAATAATCAATATTTTAACCATATATTTTAAAAATAAGTCTTATTTTTCAGGGATAGGATGGGATGTAAAAAATTCACCATTTGTGTTTCATTCAAGGGTTTATCCAACTTTATTACCATGGTTTTAACCCTATAATCATATTATTGCATAGTTTCCCAATCCTTATTTATTAAATCCATCATATCATTGATACTTTTAGTAGGGAAACCTATAAAAATATAAAAATCCTTTAAATTATTTATGAACATCATTTTATAATTATTTATGATTAGGGTTTTATTTCATATAACACATCAAGGTATTATTTCTTAAAATTCCAAAAAAATTGATTTAATTATCCATAATGTTTTTATTTCACCAATATTAGTTTGGTTCCAATATGTGCTCATTGACATTCCTGATATATTTTACAAACAACACAAACTTCATTTTATATTGATCCATTTTATTTTTTGATGTTTTTGGGATACTACTTGTATTGTTTTTGTGATTCTTTGTGCTAGTCTCACTCTTTCTATGAGAACCATTAGCACTTTCCTCATATTTTTCTTATTACATTATTTTTATATCTCACTAATATTTGGTTCCTTCTTTTTTATCTTATAAAATCCTATGCATAGTATTTCCATCTTAATAATTGTTCTAAAATTCCTAAAAAAACTCATTTATCCTTTTTATTATTCATTGAATGTGTTATTATTATTTTATACTTTTTATTCTATATGTACCTCTTCTATTTGAATGAGTTATATCTTTTGATGTGAATTTTCATAGGATATGGAAATTAGTCTAAGCGGTCCATTTCTCATGAGGTATCTTCAAGTTAGGATTTTTAGTGAGGCAAATATTATTATCTCCTTTCCTTAATTTTTATTTTATTGAAGTCATACTTATACATGTTATTATTCTTCTAATTTGTCAATTCCAATAATTATTCCTTCTTTTCCATGATTACTTTATTCATCATTTTTGTTTTTATTTTTGTTTTTATATATATTATATAATATATTATACACTAAATTCCACTTATTCTACCTTGTCTCTACTTAGCACTTTGTCTCTACTTTTTTCATTATCTTCTTCATGTGATTCTTTAATTCTTCCTTCGATAATTTATTTTTTCTATCACCATTCTCCAATTCTATTATTTTTTCAACTTCTAATTTTGTGTGTGTTTTATACTTAATTTTCTCATCATCTTATTCTTCTCTTTACTCCATTCCTATTAAAATATTGGTGTTAAATTATCTTTCATCTTAGTCTTTTGCTCCTAGGGTTGTGATAATGTCTTCATTTATGAATAGTATGACTAATTTATGAAATATTTATTTCATTTTCCCCATCACCATTAGTGGTTTGGTATGTAGTATTTCATTTCCTTTGTATATTATCCTCTTGAAGCTATCAAAGCAATTTATTTGGTTTTGTTTTAGTTTGATTTTAAGAGTATATCTTTGATACTTGCTTTTCCATGACAACTTTGATCTTACATTAGAGTATAAATGTTGGCAATAGATAACACTTCTTCCTCATTATCTTTTTTATTTTTCCTATTTATTATCATTTTTTCTTCTTTCTATTTATTGCCAATTTTTATTTTATATCCTTCCCACCTTTTTCTCTCTTTTCTTATATCTTAATTATTTATCCCCCCATTCTCTTTATTTCATGTTATAATTCTATTTTACTAGCTAAATATTTTTAGTGTTTTTACTTGGCTCGTAAACTCCATGGAAGGAATATTTTACTAGCTAATTATTTCATGTTTTTAATTTGTGATGTGAATCTATAGATAGGGATATCTCATGTTTTAATAGCTATTAATTCTATTTTACTAGCTAATTATTTCATGTTTTTAATTTTTGATGTGAATCTATAGATAGGGATATCTCCCTTGATGCTTTCACCCCAAACTACTACTAGACCTATTGTTTGCAAGGGAAAAGAGTAAGATAAATTGAAATTAAACTAATATATGGAGGTGATGCACTAAATTAATACCCTCCACTTAACCATAATACACCAGTAACATGAATTAGGCATAAATATGATCACCTTACTCAATACAAACCTTCAATCATGAGTCTTACAACATGGAGGTAATAGACAATGCATTGAATGATAAGGCTAGTCAAGAGGTCTAATAAAGACAATAGTGATTGAAATACACTTTCAAACCATGAAAAGATACATAAAAATCAACATGTGACCTATAATAAAATAATCCATTTGTAAAGAGGTAGGAGAGGACAAATGAGAGAGAGTGATAGGAGAGGACAAATGAGAGAGAGTGAAAGAAATACTACTAGCATTCATCAAAAATCACACAAGTACACTAGTTAAAAGCATATGAGAAGGGAATATTGAGATTTATTCCAAATTCAAACATAGTACTGGTGTTTAGGTGATCGAGTATTCTCCATACTCAACTAAAGGATCCATAACAAGCCATTCAAGGCTACATATATAGGAAAATGTGAGAAGGAGATATAAAGAGAGCATAGGGGATGTATAGATAAGTGTCATTCACCTCAAGTTTATTACAATGCCAAATTGAATGGATTATAAGATTAATTTCATCCATCTCCTTGGCATGTTTTGGCTCATCTTGATGAATAACTTTACCAAGTGGCATAGGAGATATTGTTTAGACAGCTACAAGTAGTTATTGAAAGTTCATTTACATTTATCAACTTAACACATGGCATATTGGCTTCATGAAACAACTTTTGAACCATCTTAAGATTCTCCAAGATTCTTCAATCTTCCATTGACACCTTTTCTTCACTCTTTTCAATAGTAGAGATTTTTCTACATCATCCCTATAGCCTTACTAGTCCATTAGGTTTGAATTGCTTAGTATTAGCCATTATAATAGGAATAAGACCTCCATAATAACCTATAACAAGGTTTATAAAACTATCCCATAGCATAATAACTATGTTTTGAAATAACCCATGACATTCAAGTGATCTAACGATATTTCTCTATCTCTCCTAGGTGACTACATTATCTTTTCACAAGAATTTTTTTAATGTATATGGAATTTGAACCTATATGAGTAATTTAAAAATAAATATAGTTGATTTTTAAGGTATTATAAGATATATAGCTCCTTAAACCTATTAGAAGTATAATCATTGAGAGGGAGGTGAATCAGTGAGGCCAAATAATCTAACTTAAAATTTAAACCTTACAAAACTCCTAATCAGTTACCACAATCATTCATGAAGCATACATATCATTCACATACATGAACAAGAAAGACAATGCAAGATCAAGCACATAACACGTCATATGTGGAAAACCCTCTTGGGGGAGAAAACCCACTAGAACTTGCAATTGGACTACTATCTTATAATATCAAGAATCAATTTAGACCATCTAAAATTGATCAAGGAACTACCATACCTTATTTAGTGAGACTATAATCCTATAAGGTGATACCACACCTATCTAGTTGAGCTACCACAACAACTAGAATTTTAACAAGTTTCACCTTGCAAGGAGGTTTTAACCCCCTTAGATGTTGATTAGACACAAAAACACCTATGAACACATCCACCTTTTAACTATTGTCTTTAACACTTGATGATGGACCTTTGATTATCACTCTTCACCTTCGCTCACACTTGATATGTAAGAGAACTATTATGATAATAGAATTATGACCTACAGGTCATATACATAGTCCTTAATCTATTCTTATATTTATTTCATTCAACAAGCACATTACCTATCATCTCTTCTTCACTTCAACACTCACTACTCTCACACACACCTTTCTCAGATCTAGAAACCATCATCTTTGGTTCCAATATTTATAGAGCATACTTAATAATCAACTCCTTGGTCAGCCATTAGGCATGCCTTATCCCTTAATAAATCTCTTACATAAATAAATGACTCAAAATAATATTCATAGGTTGTCCATATCACCCATGGGTCACCCTTAAGTAGCTACACCTATAAAATAGGCCCTTATAGGTCTTATAAGTCCCATGGAGATCTATTCAACTATTTATCACTTCATTGAGCAAAATAAGAACATAAAAGCTATTTTAATTACATAAATTCACTCCACATAACACCTTTGAGATTATCAAATGATCACAATCAACTTTTCTCACTTTTGTGTATGCTCAAACAACTCAAACATTGACCCGGTTCATGGCAACATCATGAATGAATACACATTAAACTTTTTAAAAATTGTTCATACTATATATAAATGGTAAAACATTAATAATTAACACATATGGTCCTCATTGAGTCTATAACACTCCCCAATATCTAATTCATCAAGATATATCGAAACAATATCAAAACAAGCTTAAACATCCTTCTCAGGTCATTTGTAGAACATATACAAACACATAGTCAACTTTGGACCTTCATAAATTTGATTTTAGGAACTTTAATATATTCAAATTTATATGTCTTGATGTGTCCTAGAGTCCTCTATAAGTTCACTTTTTACACCATGAGAAAATTCTACATAGATCGAAGGATATAGTCAAAATATAGAGCACTATTTTTTTCCTTTGTTAAATTCAAATATTCAAATGCAAACAGTAATAGTTAAACCTTGGACACTATGCTAAAATCTCATGTACTCACTGCTACTATTAAACATGCACCATAAATCTTCTTCAAACTTTAATGCATAGTACGCTAATTCCCAAATGTTAAACATCTAACAGTTGACCTCATCTCATGTAATCTGGAAACTTTGACCTAATGCACATCATCAATATCTACAAGATTGTCCTTACTTTAGAAATTCTATAAAAATATCAATTTGACCTCTTGAATTTAATTTGCACCATTGATTTCTATCTATATGATCACTTACTCAGCATTGATCTTTATAAGAAGATCGATCTTTATCTCTACTTAATGTTAAAAACTGAACACTTGAGACCATCTCACTGATTCCTGACATCTTGGAGCAATGCGATCCATCGATGATTCTCACACTTTACCTTGATAAAATTTGAATAAGTATGGAAACCATTGCAAACTATCTATGAAGCCAACTTTGAATCTTAATAATTTTTGTTGTATTTATATACATGATCTTAAATTTGGACCATATGATCTCATCACATAGGATAATCCAACCATGTATCAATCTACTCTTGAAACCTTTGCATGTGTGAGATATAACTCCATTAACTTTCTTAGTCATATTTGTTTTCCATAAAGCCAACTATGTCAAGAACTATCTAGAAGGCCAATTTTTCACATGCATATCTTTTGATGCACTTCATCACACGATTTGAAAATTAGAAAAAATCAACTAGGAAAAAAATTTAATAAACCCATATGATAATTTTATCATCACACCTTCACATGTGTGAGATATACCACCATAAAATTGCTTACTTGACTCTTTCTTGCCTTATGTAAATTTGGCTAAGTATGGGAAAGCACTATAAAACTACCTGGGAGCCTAAATTTGCACTTTCATAGCTTTTTTGTGCTTAATTTCATGACCTAATGTTTAGCACATAAGATCAAGGAAAAAAAATTATCATAACCATATTACTAACTCCCCTTGACTCATCTTCATGTGGCAATGGTGATGTAATCAAACTACTTACTCAAATTTTTTGCCACTAGACACAAAATGTCTAGATGAAAACAATGATAAACTAGATGAAATCCACCAATGAAAAAAAATCAAAGAATATAAAACATCTTAGGGACCATTTTCACAATCTAAAATTACCATACTCATCCATGAACATCTCTAACTATGCCAAAACTAAAGATCAACCAATCATAATTCAAGCATACTAGGACAAGCACATTTCACACTTTGTCATTATTACTTAGACTATTAAGGAACTTCATCCACTCACTAGGAAACCTCCATGAAATCACCACAACATCATTGAAAACTTTCAAAAAATATCCCCATTTTCCATTGATGTTAACACCCATCATAAAATAAAAATAGCTCACCTTCCTTCTCTCTTTTCAAACACTTTCATAATAGGAACTTTCTTTCCCTTTGACACAATGAAAAAGTGGGCATAATTTTGTCTTGTGGACCTAAAAATACCAAAAAAATTAGAGGACCATCTTAGAAATATCATACAAACTCCCCCTTACCTTGATCCTACCTCTTTTTACCTTGACAACTTCCTCTTATTCCATGTCAATACTCTTTTCAACCAAGCACTGCAACCAATGAATAAAAAACACACAAAAGATACTAAAATATGATGTAAACCACAAATAAACATCTAATAGGGACTCCCCATAATATCTCTAATCCAAAACACATCTTGATCATCTTCAGATCTCTGTATACAATGAAGGACCACTTCACAGGCTCACTATCCTTCTCTCTCAAACCACCTCAAGGACCACCAATAGAACTTCATGATACTAAATAAATATAAAACATGTTAAAAAACAACTTAATAAATATCTTTTAAATACACATACCTTTATCTTTTGGATAAAATGAACAAAAGGCACTCATATTCTTACTAGGCATGTCTAGTCTTCTTATAACCCTACCTAGAACTTGCAAAGCCCACAAATTTTAGTAGACATAAATTAAAGACATGAAACTTCATATCTGAAACACTCTCATATTCCCCCTCAAGCACACCAATTTTAATCACCTATCTGATCCTCTAAAACATACTTCCTTCACAAACTAACTTGCCTTCATCTTGACAAAAACTTGAATAACTCGAAATCCACAAACCTTCAAATCTATGTGAATCTTTATTTGACAACCCATTTGGACCATTCAACATATTAATAATCTTTAGACCTCAACTCATAATGAAAAACACTTTTTTAGTAGATCCCAAAACCCTAGAATCTTAAAATAAATAGAGTCAACAAACCTCCTTATGGTCAATTCCCACCTCTAAACCTTATTATACACATGGAGACAACCATTACACACTTATGGACCAAAAATTAAGCATCCATACATTTGGTAACATTGAATTCCTATAACCCATTTTAGTCCTACTTACCCTTAAGCTAAAACTAAGAAAACCAAGAGCACTCATAAATCTTTAATTGGCATAAATAGGATCAAAAAGATACAAAACTACCTAAAAAACATCACAAGCAAGTGTACAGACCTTCCTGAGCATCAAACTCTTCTTAACATTTCATCAATCATATTATACCATCTAAACACACTGATTTTGACCCTACATAATAGCTCCTTCCTAAATATATAGAATAAACTCATGATATTGTTATCTCCCTTAACCAAATACCTTCTCCGATTGGCATTATGATATTGAGCACACAAACTTATTACTCCACAAGAAATATGTCAGATAGGCAGAGACATCCTACTTCACAATGTCCTAGAACAATGTGAAACTAGGAGTTAACCATAACTCCTCATATTCCTTCCCTTCCTTGGTCAAATAATACTTATAGTTCTTCTTATTAGGCATAAGAAAAGCAACATGATCAACCATTAAAACATTCTCCTTTTCTTTTATGATTGGATTGATAATACATGGAGATAACATACATTCATGACATATGTTTTCATCTCTAGAATCTTCCTTTTAGTTTGGAAGATCATTACTAAGTAATAACAAATGATGTTCTTTGAATGATACTTACTCATCAATAGTAGGGTCTTCACTTGGATCCATACACAACTCAAAACTAGACTCAACTAACACTTTAGTCTTCTCCTTGAGCTTGGTCTCTTCATTCTCAACATGAGAAGACAATGAGACCTCTTGGCACTCTTCAATTTTTTTAGCCTTCTCTACCATAGAAAAAAAATTACTTGGACCTATAGACTCATCATGAATCACACTTGTCACCTTTGGCTTACATGAGTTAACTTTCCTTCTTTCTTGCATTCTAGGAGCTTGTTTAAATATATTATGTCTTATAAGCCTTTAATTTTACAATCTAGAAATGTGACCTATCTATTGATAATTAAAGCACACTATACCTTTTTTAAGAAACATATCTTACCATACCTTATTTGGACAAAAACTTTCAATGTGTCCTATGTCATGATGAATGAAATAACATCCTCTTTTTAAAGAGGACTCACCTCGTTTAATCTTATGTGGACAATGGCTTACAAAGTATCCCACATCAAGACAGTTAAATTAATTAACTTTTTTTTCACCTTTTGATTGAATACCCCCATCATAGTTCCATGAAAATTCATTTCTAACAGGTCTCTTACATTCTCTATCTCTATGCCTAAATTTAGTACATGTGAAGTAGTAACCATTGAATCTTTCATATTTCATGGAATTTGGATATTTGATCTTATTTATCTTCATTATGTTATCACCTTCATTCCTTTTCTAATGATTAGTCTTCAAAGTATGATTGTCCTTATTCACAATAGTTTTCATCTTGTCTTGAGTTGCATTTTATGGTTTTGTGTATCCAAGACTAGTTCTATCACTTACAACCTTTTAATAATTTAAAATATTATCTAAATCACTTGAGCTATTTTTAAATCTCACAAATGACTTCAATTTACTAGATGTATTCTCTAACTCAGATTTCAAAGACTCATTTTCAAAAACATACCTTGAACATTCATCTTCTTTAGCTTTCAGACTTGAAGATAGGATTTCCAATTGACAACTAAGATGTTTGACTATATATTCATGCTCCTTGGTGTCTTCATTCATTTTTTATTCATATACACTAAATTTCTCCTCATATTATTTGAGTTGAGACTTCATCTTATTATTTATATTCTTCTCTATCTTCAGTTCTTCAAGAGTATTTGTCAATCCATTCTCATAGTCCACCTCATCTTCATCATCATTTAAATCACTCCAAGTAGATTCCTTTTGATGTAAGCAACTTCCTTCCTTAGCCATGAACAAAGATTCATCTTCAATAGGACCGTCATCTATATGATCATATTTTGAGTCACTATATTCACTCTCATTTGATGAGCTACAATCTTCTTTGGTGTAGAGACTCTTCTTTTTCTTAAAGGACTTCTTATTATTGTTATACTTTCTAAATCCTTTCTTTTTATATGTCTTCATGTATTAATTTTGGCCTTCACCATGATATTCATCACCATTATTCACATTATTATGAGGGAACTTACAAGAAAAATGTCTTATCTCTCCACAGTTGAAACATTTGAAGGGTAGTTTACCCTTATACTTCCCTGAGCCTATGTTCAATTTCCTAGTAATCAAAGCAATTAGTTCATTTTCATCAGTATCAAATACGTCATCTTCTTTGGATTTATTACCTTATAACTTCTTCTTTGGATTCATTTCTAACTTGAATTATTCTTCCTTATTTTGTGGTATATCATCATTTACTCTCATCTCATAGGCAATAAGGGTGCCATGCAATTGATCCATCTTCAATTGAGAAGATCATGGCTTTATTCTATAGTAGATAATTTTGGATCAAACTTGAGAGATAAAAACCTTAATACCTTTTGAAATGTGGTAGCCTCTTCAAGCTTCTCTCCAATACCTCTGATGATTTTGACATATCATCAACTCTCTACAAAAAAGATACCACATAATCTTCTTCCTTCATCTTGAGGCTTTAAAATTTACTTCTCTGAGTCTACAACTTAGCAGGCTTAACCTTTGAATCTCATTCATGAATGATAAATAATGTGTCCCATGTCTCTTTAGATTATTTAAAATGGATTACCTTGGTGAACTAAGTCTATGTAATACCATAAGTAATGGCATTCATTTTCTTAGAGTTATTCTAAAATAGCTTATTGTCTATAGCAATATATGGAGGAGGAGTTTGAGCAACATAACCATCCATAATTGATTACCATACATCAAACCCTAGGGACATAATGTATGTCCTCATCCTTTCACTTCAAAAAGCATAATTAGATCTATTGAACATTGATGATTGCTTAGTAGAGAACCCTCTTTGATGACTACCTATGTTGTACCTTTTATCACCTTCAAGTTGTCAAGCCTTTACCAAAGGACCTGAATTCGATACCAATTGTTAGAGGTATAATCACTAAGATGGGGAGGGTGAATCAGTAAGCCCAAATAATCCAAATTAAATTTTAAACCTTACAAAACTCTTAATCAGTTATGATAATCATTCATGAAGCATGAACATCATTCACAGTAATGAACAAGAAAGATAATGTAAGATCAAGCACATAACACATGTCATATGTGGGAACCCTCTTGGGGGATAAAACCCACTATAACCTTTAATTTTAATATTATCCTATAATAATAATAACCAATTTAGACTAGTTATAACTGATCAAGGAACTACCATCTCTTATTCAATGAGACTACAATCCCATAAGGTGTTACCACACCTGTCTAGTTGAGCTATCACAAAAACTAGACTTTTAGCAATTTTTACCTTGTAAGCAGGATGAAACCCCATTATAAGTTGAGAAAACACAACAACACCTAATGATGGACCTCTGATTATCACTCTTTACCTTCGCTCACACTCAATCTATAAGAGCATTATTATACCAATAGAATTTTGACCTACAGGTCATACACACAATCCTCAATCTATTATTATCTTTAACTCATTCAATGGGCACACTACTTATCCTCTCTTTTCTAATTCAATGCTCACTACTCTCACATGCACCTTTCTAAAATCTAGAAACCATCATCTTTGGTTCCACTATTTATAAAGTAATTAGATAATCAACACTTTGTCTGGCCATTAGGCATGTCTTAGCCCTTAAGGAATTTATTACATCAATACATGGCTAAAAAAATCTTCATAGGTCATCCATAACACCCATGGGTCAGCCTTAATCAGCTACACCTATCAAATAGGCCATTATAGCTCTTATAGGTCTCATGGAGACCTCTTCACCCAATTATCACTTAATCGAGCAAACTAAGAACATATAAGCTCTTTCAATTTTATAGTTTCACTCCACATGACCCCTTTGACATGCTCAAATGATCACATTCAAATTTTATCACTTTTATGTATTCTTAAACAATTTAAACATTGACTTGGGTCATAAGAACATCTTGAATGAATACACAGTCAACTTATTAATCATTGTGCATACTATATACGAATGTTCAAACCTTCATAATGAACATATATGTTTTTCATGAAGTCTAAAATACTCCCCAATAGCTAATTCATCAAGAGATATCAAAATAATATAAAAAAATCTTGAACATCCTTCTCAGGTCACTTACAAAACATATATGAAAACACATTAAAATTTGAACCTTCATAACTTTTATTGTACACAATTTCAAGTCTTTAAATTTATATTTACAAATGTACCTTACAGTCCTCTATAAATTCTCTTTTTACAACATGAATAAATTCTACATAGAATGAAAGATATGGCCCAAATATAGAGCACTATTTTTTCCTTTGTTAAATTCAAATATTCAAATACAAATGATCATAGTTAAACTTCAGACACTATGCTCTCATCTTATGTCCTCGCTACTCAGATTAAACACACAGTGCCTATCTTCTCTAAACTTTAATGTATGGTGCACCAATTCCTTAATGTTAAACATCTAACATTTGACCTCATCCCATAGAATATATCAAATTTAACCCAACACACACCATCTACCTCTATGGGATTATCCTTACTTTAATAATGATAGAAAATTATCACTTTGACCTATTGAATTTAATGCACATAATTGATTTCTATCTATATGATCACCCACTCACCATTGATCCTTGGAAGAAGATCAAATCTTTATCTCTTATCAATGTTAAACATTGAACACTTAGCACCATATCACTTCTTCTTGACATCTTGGAAAAATGTGCTCCATTGATGATTCTCTAACTTTACCTTATGGAAAATTGACTATGGAAATCATTGAAAACTATTTGAGAATCCAACATTAAACCTTAATAAATTTTAATGTGCTTAGGTGTATGATCTAAAATTTGGACCATATGATCTCCTCACATAGGATAATCCAACCATGTATCAATATAATCCTAAAACCTTTGAATGTATGATATATAACTTCATTAATTTGCTCACTTAGATTTTTCTACCACATAGCCAACTATGTCAAGAACTATTTAGAAGGCTAACTTTGTACATACATATATTTTGATGAACTTTATCACATGATATAAAAATTATTGAAAATAAATTAGGCACAAAAATTAACAAACCCATATTATAATTTTATCCTCTTGCCTTCACACATATGAGATATGCCATCATAAAACTACTTACTAGACTCTTTCTTTCCTTATGTAAATTTGATAAGTATGGGAAAACATTGTTAAACTACTTGGGACCCTGAATTTCTACTTGCATAAATTTTTTCATGATTAGTATCATGACATAAGATTTATCACATGATATCTAGGAAAAAAATTTATCACAACCATATGACCAACTCCCCTTGACTCATCCACACATGGCAATGGTGATGTAAGCAAACTACTTACTCAGATTTTTTGCCATTAGACCCAAAATGTCTAGATGAAAACAATGATCAACCAGATGAAATCCACCCATACATATAAGTAATAAAATTATATAAAACATCTTAGGGACATATTTCACAATCTCAAATCACCATACTCATCCTTGAACATCTCTAACCATGCCAAAACTGAAGAGCAACCAATCAAACTTCAAGGATACTAGGACAAGCACATTACACACTTTGTCATTATCACTTAGAATATCAAGGCACTTCATCCCCTCACTAGGACACATACATGACATCGCCATGACATCATTTTCATCTTTACATTAAAACCAAACTCTCTAATGGTATTCATCAGCTCATATGTCAAAAAAACCTAATTTTAGCCCAAAACTCTATAAAATATAACATTAAATACGTCTGTACAAGTGAAATTATAGGAAAATTACATTTAATGATCATATTGGAGTTAATAATGGTATTAAATTATTTTATAGTTCAATTTAATGCATTTAGAGTTTTTAATAATTCAATCTCCTCCATCGAGTCACTGTGAGGGTTCTAGGAGGGTTGTAAGAGGGTTTTATTCATAGGGATTGTTTATAAAGAATAGATCCCCAATTTATATCTAAATAAAAAAATATTTAATTGTATATACGTTTACATCATCCAAAAATACTAATTAGACCCATGCATCTACTCATCCATGTTTTGAACAAAAAATAATGCTCTCTTGAGTTCTTCACAAGGCCAAATAATGCTTCTGAGGTGGTTGATCTCTTAACAATCATTCATAAAGTTGGGGAAATTAAAGAGGAAAATAATACTATGGGTCTTAATTAAACAAACCTTTACACCATCCATAACCTCTTTGGGATCCGATGTAAACCCTTAATGAAGTTCCAAGTATGAGAATGTGGCTTCTCAGGTTACCAGACCTGGTGGACTACGTCAAGAGAGAAGCTTTAGTCCTCGGGGCATTAAAAATGCACTCTATTGTATAGAAATGAATTAATAACTATTAAAAACTCCCATATATTACTTTTGGATTCTATGAACTATGTATTATGGGTTCATCATGTCTAATCTTGACCTCTTTACATGTAGGTCCTTGATAAGGATTTTAGGAACTATCATGGAAAAGTGAACCTAATGTCTTGTTTGATGCTCTTCACTCACCATAATAGATTATAAATTTCATTACATATCTACCCAAGTCATCCCAACTCTCCAATATCCTTCATTTCACAAATTCACCTTAAAATTAGTAAAATACCTCAATACTTCAAGGTTAGTCCTATAGGTGCCTGCATAGGCTTATTAACTA
Organism: Torreya grandis; assembly: GCA_037957365.1. Taxonomy (NCBI): domain Eukaryota; kingdom Viridiplantae; phylum Streptophyta; class Pinopsida; order Cupressales; family Taxaceae; genus Torreya; species Torreya grandis. The sequence goes on along the minus strand of JARHVA010005102.1, from coordinate 351,469 downwards.
TCTAGATTTAGGAATGCCCCTTTTTGAGTTCTTGTTATCTCAATTAAAGTTTTATACACATTTAATATTTTATCATGATTAATTTCTACCCCTTATTTCAAAATTAAAACAAACATGTTCACTTCTCCATTCTTTTTGGATATGTAGGTTTAGGATCTTCAATTACGCCTATGACTGTGTTTAGTGATTTAAAACTTATTTATAATCCTCCTAACTATTTTTATAGTATTTTAAACTTGTTTTAGAGTATATGTGTGTTCCTACTGACCCTATTTATTCTTTATTCCATCATAACCTACATTTAAGCATTCATTATCAATCATGATTTTTGACTCCACTGCCTATTACAGGCCTGTAGATAGTTGTTAGGCATACAATTTTAACTTTCCTGTGATTTATAACTTTGATACAAAATTTTCAATGATATAATTATTTAAAAATGTGAAATATGTTTTTTTACTTATTTTCTTCAATCCATTAGGCTCAATCCACCTTGAATGTGCATTTATAAACTTCATAGTACTCCTCCATGTTCACATAGTCTACCTTGGATTACATAGTCCACTAAGCAAACATGACTTCATATATCTCTTTTTTCAACCAAGGATAACAATGAGCATGTGATTTCAAATTGATCAAATTTTCATGGCACATGTTTTTGAATCATTTTTAAGGATGAGAAACCATCTGATATTGTTTTCTCCAAAATGATATTCAATATTTCCATTACCCTCTTAAGTCTTCAATAGGCTTAAAACATTCTACCATTGAGAAAATTGAGGTTTGATTCCTTAATCAAGACTAGGATTCCTTAATAATATTCCCAACCTATTCTATTCCTTCTTCACCCCACTTGGGTTCTCAAAACTTAGGTCTCATGCACATACATACCTTTCACATCCCACTTTGTTGATACTAGCCTATAAGTAAACGTTTAAATCTCTTGACCATTTTAGTGCTCATCTTTACTTAAAATTGATTTTCAAACTTATTAAATCCTCATTTGATATCTCACACAATTGATAAATATTTTTAGGTCTATGTCTCATCACCAACTTTTCCTAGTCCAACTCAACCTACAAGTAGACCTATAGATGGTTGTTTTGGCTTGGATCACTTCTTTTTTCTTGAATTTAATTTTTCACAAAAGAACCATATTTTATATGAGGGAAGACCTGATATGGGATTATAACATTAACATTAGGGTGTATAAGTGTCATGAAGGACTTTTGAGTTGAGAAACCATTCCAAACCAAGCAAAACTTTCCTACTAGATGAAAAATATCTTAAAACAAATAGGTTTGTTATAATTATAAGAGTGATAAATGAAAATTTTAATTTAATATTAGTCTATGTAAGTTTTAATACCATTAATATACCCCTCTCAACCATTGATATGATTTATATAATCCCATAATTTTGTAGAAGGAGAAAATAGACCTTGTGAGATTCTAGGAGGGTTTAAGAGTTCCTTTTACTCTTAAAAATGGCTCATAAAACACAAGAGTTGTATCTAAGAAACAATTCCATTATTTAGAAGGGTATAAAGGTATATTCAATTCCAAAATATAATTGAACTATATATTATCTCTCCTCCATGAATTTAGTGCAAACCATTGAACCTTCCTAGGCTACCAAGAAGCTTGATGGAGAGCCTGAATGGGTTTTATCTTCTTTAAATCTATGAAAACTTAATGAACATGGATTTGACCTGAGGAATATGAAGAGACACCCCCTAAACCATTTACACCTAAAAATGAGCCCTCTTGATCCATAAAAGTGACTAAAACTACCCTCTTAAGATTGATTATACTCCTTTGGATGTTGAACCTATAATATCTGATCAGTTTTCTAAGCTGTAACATCCATATTACATTTAAATAACCTTTTCAAACTCCTTTAAAATGTGAATTCATTTACATGATGCTATTTTGACCTATAGACTATCCCACCACCTTTATCATGTTAAACTAGCCATGAATAGGACTTGAAGATCTATCTTTTTTCAATTCAACTTGAACCCTATACCACTTTTTATGACCTCATTCATGTGATATATTTCTTGTAAGTGTTAGCATGATAAATTGACTTGATCAAGCCAAAATTCATAAGATCCTTAACTTTTCAAAACACTTTAACATATTCTAAGTTACCTTATTATTTGATAAACATGTATAAGGACCAAGTTATAACTACTAGAAAACCACATTAGGACCATGACCTCATGTTTTGGCTATACCACCCTAATACACCTCTAACACTACTAGGACAAAAAGACAACCTATCATGACAAAAAAATATATGATCTAGATAGAACACCTTCAAGGCTATCAATCAATGTTAAATATGGGATAAATATAAAGTTTTTTAAATTAGACTACCTATTGTAACAAAATTTGGATAATAATAATCATTTAAATAATTATTGTCCAAGATTCCTTTATCATATGATGATCCCATTACGTTCAACACACAATAAGATCAATAGGCACTATATCCTTAACACTTGACTGAGAATGTGGTTTTCTCAACTTGAATCAATTTGAAAAGCTAAGTTTGAACCCAATCTAGTTTAGTTCATTTGGTGTCTTGTCTATTAACACCTTCCACATAGGGAGTGTCTTTCTCACCTGGTAATTTGTTAACTTATGTGTCTAGCCTGTAGCAATTATTGTGTTTTAAGTACATATTTTGGATATCCCCCAAAGTCAAATATCCATGGTAGTGGATACATAGTCATTTCCAAATATACCATATTGAGTATTTCTCATGGTGCATGTCCATCCTTAGGTATTATGATAATTTGAATGATTATATATATTTTTTATGGAATTTATTCAAGTTAGTTTTATTTTTTAATTATGGAAATATATAAACTTTATTTTTTTAACAAAAAATAAATTTGTTTTAAAATATCTAGTAAATACAAGGTTCCTATATTATATCTATATTTCATGTTGATTCAAATCCAAGAAAATAAATTCACCATGGAATTCAGACATTTACAAGATCTACTCAATGACTAGGAGGATGATCTTTGTATTTTGAGTTGATTACCCTAGGAATATCCACCTTATGTCCCTCTACTTCAAGCACCTAGATGCTACCAAAGTTGTCATCACAAAAATATCTGGTTAGCCATTCCCCCTCAATGAGGGGGATGGAAATCTCCTCCATCATATAGAAAAGTTGATGATGTTTCTTCCCAATGGGGGTTTTCAGATGGCCCTTGTGGAACTATGGTTTATCCTATTGATGGTTTATATAATATTTTTTTGGATCCTCCAAACCCCATTAATGGATGGGTGGCTAAAAATCATCCCTCAATAGAACCTTAATCGACCACTCTTCCACCCAATGATGATCATTCACTTATTTGGTTCTTTGACATGTGCCTAAGTTTTTTAAATGTGCATGAGATGTATGTAATTATGTGTGGTTTTCATGTTTTTCATAGAATTTATTTATGATCTCAATTTTTTGTTTTTGTCTTTTGAGCTCACATTTTCTTCCAGCAAGGATTCTGAGCCATGCATACAAGCTCACTACTTTACTCTGTAGCCCTTTATATATTAGTGTTTGATTAATAATAGTCATTATAAAGCATTATGATAGTAAAATTAGGGTTTATTATAGGGAATATATTATATTGTAAAATATTTAGGATAGAAGTAGAGGAAATGGTTGGCAATGGTTTTTAGTGGATGATAGAGGCTCTCCTCTCTTAGAAAGAGACAAAATTGGTTGCTTTTTACAGATAGTTTCTCCTTTAATAAAAATATTTTTAATTATGTTCATTCAATATTATTTCAATGGAAGGTTTGTTTCTAGTTTTTGGGATATTATATAAGTATAGTCCAATGTTTCATGTAAGTTTATTATATTTTTTCTACTAGTTTGTAGTGTTGTTTCAATTTAACTATTTTATCTATATTTTGTTATGAAATCATGTAAATTAAATATTTTTGTATTTATAGTTCTCCATTATTTTTTAATGGGTTTTTAATTTTCAAAAACCCTCCTTTGATATTTGAGTTGGTTGATTATGTTGGTGTATTAATTTATGGAGGTTAGACCCCCTATTATGTCTCAAATCTTGTTTCTAGCTCTTGTATTTGAAATAAGGTATTTTTAATTGATTTATAGATATATTAAAAATTATTTAAATATAATATTAAAAAAATGTAGTTACTTTAACCTACAACATAATGATGAATGTTGATATTTATAAAATTTAATCATAGTGTATGTATTACTAGTAATGATTCTTCTTCAAGGATTCATAGTTTTAAATGTCGTGTTTCATCAAATGACAAATCAATGCGAACCATAAATTTAAATAAAAATAATATATGCAAATTAATTCATGTGATAAGATAAAAAAAATTAAAACTTCTTTAGTGGTTGTTCATTTTAATGATTGAGCTATTTTCCAATCAATAAATCAACATGGGCCATATATATGAACAAGGAAAAAATAAACCATTGGATTGAGATGGAGATAAGGAACTGATACACCTTACATGGTTCATAATTTAAATTTATTTTTAATCCACAAATACATGGTAGTTGTCTATTTTGAAGTTCAATAATGCATGTGTATAAAAGATAAATTTAAGATACTCCAATTGTTTATTATAAAGTATACATTTGATCTATTTGAGGGTCCCTTATATGGTGACTTAGAATAATGAATTTCACTTTAATGTATATAATCAATTTATTAATCCATAAAAATTTCATGTTTAATGTTTCATAATTATAAAAAATCATGCATCTTGTTGACCCTCAAATTTCTCTTCATTAATCAAATAAATTTTAAGTATGAATTTATTTGCATGAGACAAATATTCATGTTAAGAAAGATTAAATTGTACTAAGGGGAATGATTTAAAAAAAATTGGATGACACACTATAAAGGCAATGTTTTTTGGAGACATGAATATTTTTAATTTTATAATAGAAAAATAAAATGGATAAAAAAGAAAGACAGATCCAATAGGTGGAAACAACCTAGATAAACATCAAGTGAATGTTTAGGGATGGATCTTAGATGGAAGGATATTTATAAAATATGTGAAAATAACTGATATATTTGATAATTAGAAGTTGATTCAACACTAAATATTATGGATTGAGGGGTTCCTATAAATCTAAAATTATACCCCTTGCACTTCATTTGATAGATCATGAGATGTTACAAATTTTGAAGTCTTAAAGTAAATTTTATACAAAGATTGAATTTCATTTGATGTATTAATATTTTAAGGAAAATATATATGTTATATATTATTTGTAAAACAAATGCTTGTGAGCATCATGTTAATGGATGGTCTATAAATTTTATTTGTATAATGTATGTAAATTCATAATGATATTAAAAAATATTTGTTATTTTGATCTGATGTGTTTTTCTCCTTATCTTAAGTGTATTTTAGGATTTCAATTATTTATCTTTGTATATGTATATTTATTTGTATATCTCTTCATATAGATGGGGTTCTTGGTGTTTAAATTGACTTATTTGGTAATAATGGAGTTTTATTCCTATTTTAGTTAAGGTTATAGATTAATAAATCAATATGAAATATAGCAATAAATATAGTCCTAATTTGTGCAACTATTTATATTTTTCACCTTTCTAAAAATAACAATAAATAATAAGAAATATAACTTAGCTAAAAATAGACTAAGATGACTGATACAGAGTCTAAAAACAACTATACAAGACTAGGAAGGTGTTATAAACCTAAATCTAGCTTCCATTGGGTGAAAAGATAGGAGTGCCAAAAAGTGGACACTTTGGTGTCGATAACTATTTTTTGTTTAGATTTATGATTCTAGATTTTGGTATGGTTTGATTTTGGGGTCTTGTAGGTATCCTTAATTTTTCAATTTTACCTATTTGTGCCCCTATTTTATTTTAAAACCCTAGGTATATACACACACATGAAATAACAAACACATCAAAAGTAAAAAGGGAAAAAAATGGGTTAGGGTAAGTATGATTTCATGATCTAGAACCCCTACTATCCTAATTGCTACATGCATTAACACTCAAGCTAGGGTCTCAGATCAAATATAGTTCTCCCTTAGGGAACGCGCATAATCAATGTGCATGGTAGATGTAAGAATGAACTTTCACCTAGGCCCTTCCTTGATAAAGCATGAAAATATATGTGTGATATAGAATATTGAGCTACACTATTGACTGATTTTAACTATTTAGTGTGCCAAAGTAGTAAGTGCCAACTATAAAATACCTTATGAAGTCCTTTATATAGAAGACTCTTTATTTTGAATTTGGGAGCTTTATTCCCATTAGCCAACATCATAAAGATAAATAAAAATTAAGGGAGGGGATAAGAATGGTTTGGGACCTATTAAGTAAGGAAAAAAATTTGTTAGTCAATAGTGTCGAGTAGGACAAGAGTGTTAGTACTTATAGTCCACTAGAATTATGTTGTTTAGGACTTAGAAAAATAGGTTAAGATTGACACAAGCTAAGTTTGAAGGTCTCTATGGGTATAGATCAGTTGATTGAGATAATGTAAAGGTGACAAAATCAAGAAAAAAGACCAAGATAGGCAAAACAAAGACATGGCTAGTGTGAAGAAGGCTCATATTCTCTAGTTAGAGTCTCCTATAAAGAGGAACATGAAAAGACATGATATGTGTGGTTGCTTGACTAATTTAGGGTGTATAAATTTATCCCCATTTTATTCTAGTGATGTAATGAAATGAAATACTAAAGTAAAATAAATAATAATAAAATACGTACCTAAACCTACCTGCATGGAGGTGAATGTGCTACAAGGGTCCAACTCACTTCCTAGCTAGGGAAGTGAATGGAGAGTTAAATATTACCTGGAGAGAGAAGGAACCCATGGAGTGGATTCCCCTTGTACTAAATCTAAATGTGTAATCCATGTATCATGGAGAAGGGGGGAAATGTTTGCCCCCTATGTTGAATTTGATTGAAGATGTATAATACTCATAGGTCCAAAACCAATGTCTATCCTCTATCCACTAAACCCATATAATCTAGGTGTATTTATAAAATGTGTATGCTATGAAGAGAAACTTATATCATTCCCCCACTCTAAATATCTAAATTAGAATTGAGAAGTGCTTAGAGGCCTAAAACTAATGTCTATCCTTTATCTCACACAAACTCATGTAGTCTAAATCTGATTATTATAATGGACCAAACATTATATATGGTCATGCAATCCAACTTGGTGATATCCTAGGTACAACTGGGTGTAATCTAAAAATCTAGTCAATGTGTAGGAATATAATGACATGTCTTGCCATTCCATCTATATAATCTTGAGTGATAAAAAGCATGAACCTCTATGCCTTGCCCCCAAATATGATATGTAAGTAATGCATCTACACAATATGGAAATCTATATAACCACATGTGATATGGCATATCTTGTCATGCCTCATGTGCAAAAAACTAGAGACTAAAACATTATGCTCTGTACTATGTCCATAGTCTACTATCTAATTTTTTAACTGTGTCATGCTATATAAAGTTGTATGTGTGAGATGTGTAGCATGTACATGCCCCTAAATCTAGTATCTAAGTCTATATCTATGTTGAAATCATTATGAATCCATATAATCTAAACCATTGTATATGAATACTCTATGTATCTATAAACTAAAGGTATATCCCTTTGAATGTCCTAAGTAATGCTAAATAGCCCACATAATTTAATTCACTATATATCTTGACCAATCTGAGTTGAATCTAATAATCTAAATGTTTGATGTGTAAGAACCATGGTGTATCCAATTATGAGAGTGAATGGGTATGTTGGGTAAGTTTAGAAATAGGAATAGTATAAATGATTCCCCTTTTGGGGTGAGGGACAAAATCCATGATAGAGGAGGTTGAGCCAAAAGTGATGACTAGTGGCATAGTAATAGAAACAAGGTTGGTATGTTGTGAATAGATTGAAAGGTTTTTCGATTGATTAGATTGTGTTATTGAGAGTGGAACATGTTCTGATTGGTAATGACCAAGGCAAGTTCTTGGGTATAGGAAAAATATATAAAATGTCATGTCAGAGTAGGAGGATAAAGTAGTAAGAGAGAGAATCTTTAGTGATGTCAAAGGTATCATTATCATGATTCCATGGAAGGAAATGGTATAAAAAATAGAGTTATGGGGTTGGATTTATGGGAAAAATGATATTTCATTTTGAAATAAAAATTTGGCTAATATCATAAATTGGATTGATTCTTGATTCATTTGTGCATTGACTAGGTTGAGATTTTGATTTCTAGAGTGAGAAAAATGTTGAGGAGATGAGCACCTACCATGAACCGATTCAAGCAGTTGGTGGCCCCGATTTAGGCTGGTGGCAATGTGACCTAGGTAAGTAGCTTAAATGTTTGATTTTTATCAGCTTTTAGGCCTATTTTGTTATTCTTGAGGGCTAAAAATTACCTCAAGAAGTTTTTTCTTATTTTCAATGCTTCTATCTTATAGTCTAGCACTCTTGTCTAGGGTTCAGTGCTCCTATCTAGGATTCAATGCTCATATCTAGTGTTATTATCCTTACTCAACATTTTTATCTAAGAGGTATATTTTTCTATGATGTTGCTTTGTTGTTTACTATTGTTCTAGCTTGGTTTTGATTTGGTATTGTTGATTGATAGATGTGTTGTTTCTAGTGATGTAGGTTGAGGTGTGGATGAGATAATTCCATAAGTATTGGGTGATAGAGACATTGAGGATGCTAAAACTATCTACTGATGAGATAGCAGTTATGGATAGGGTGGGGTTGGGTCACATGTGTGACCTAGGTATAATGTAGTGGGACCAATATCTGATGACCACCTTATGTGAGAGGTGTAATGTGGATACATGTACTTTTTGGCTTCCTATAAGGAAGATGATTGTGACTTTAGAGGATGTGTATCATATATTGCATTTATCATTTAGTGGGTAGCAAGTGACAATATAGGATCACATGGGTGCTGATGCGATTGATCATGCATCTTTGTACTTTACTAGTGTGCCCTTGGATACACATTGAAGAATAAGTGATAGTGATGTGTTACTATCATTCATTAAGCAATCTAATGTTCTACACTTACAAAAGTGGTTGGCTATTTTATTATCATCTTTTATTATTATGGATGGGAGTGGAGTTTCTATTGCATATAGAATGCACAATACTGTACACATTATAGATTTATATGATACTATTATAGTGGGGGAGGAATATGTTAGACCACTTATATAGGGACCTATATAGGTTTACATAGGATTCATTCAGTGGTGGGGTGTGCATAATAACCTTATTTCATTATTGGGCATATGAGCACATCATAGTTGTGCAATTGATTATATTACTAAGGGCAGAGTGGGAACCTCCACAACTATTTACAGAGTGAAGGATGAGAACATTAGCTATCTAATCCCATGGGATGGACCATTATAGGTAGTTTTTAGATGGATTGGTGGTTAGAAACATCATATGGAGGCCTTATAAAGGATTTCTTGGTTGGGTAGAGGATGGAGTATAACTATGATACATGAAGGTCATTTGTTGGATACATGACCACTAGGGTAGAATATATGAGTGCTTTCATTATGATCACATTACTAGATAGTTTGGGGTACCACGTGATGTGCCCCTGACAACATGGGTATGGATGAGGATTGCACAAGTGTTTACAAAGGTAGGACCTTATGTGAGGCCTATTAAGGTTGATCTTGTAACATTACCTTTGGATGTGAGGGATGTGGTCATGCATATTCCAAATGTGAATGAAATTTTATGTAAAGATGTGTATAATACATGGTGGGCTAGGTATCAATGGGATTTATTGTACCCTATTAATGTTAGGAATGCTTTAGAGTATGAGGATCTTGATATGATCTAGATGATAGGATATAAGTAATGATTGCATTTGAATTATGTATAAATTTTCTATTTTAATTTAATTTCAAAGTATATAGCTTAGTGTCATACATTCTATATAGGTAAAGTGCGAGGTGCTTAGGATGGAGCACAAGCTAGGGTAAGAAGTGGAGATGATGATTAATAGGAGACATAATTGAGTTGACACTTTGAGATCTCACACAACACGTACCTTATGTTGTAGTGGAGGAGGAATTGATATATTGAGTGATTATCATGGATGGTATCCATGCCCATCTATTTTATAGGGCTACTATATTGATAGCTATATATGTTAGGGCAATAGGAGAAAGAGATGAGATGAGATTTGAGCTAGATAGGCATATGATGTCCACACCAAATTTTAGATCTATCAACATGAGGATCATGTATGAGTATATATATCTTCAGATACTATACATGTAATTATGTGAGGAGCATGGTTAGCTAACAGAGTAAGAGAGTCATTGTAAGAGGCATGCAACAACTCAAGGAGGTACAAGGCCATTGAGTACTATGGTAGATTATGGGAATAACACTAGTGGAGAGAGTGAGACTGAGAGTGAGGACCTGATGCCCATTCATGATTGATTATACTTGACACTAATGTATTTGTATTGAAAACTCATTGTGTGTGTGTGTACTTGTTTGATTTTGACTCATGCATATTATGTTATGTAATTTGGAGCATATTGGTATATTTGTTATAAATGGTTGATTATAAATAGTTTATTTGGCATTGATATCGAGGTTGCATGTGTTTGGTAAAATGCTATTTTGGATGTGATTTGATTTTTGTTGATAGGTTCAAGTGTGATGCTAGTTTTGATTTTGAATCATATGTGAGTAAAAAGTTTCATTGTTTTGTAATTAGTAAATTGATTTGATAAAGTGAATTGGTTTAATATTGGTAAAATAAAATATTGGTAAGATTAGGATTTGGATAATTTGGCTTGGATAGGGATGGTTATTTGGAACTAGGAATGTTAGTTGTTAGTAGAAGGGGATGTAAGATATCACTCTATGCATATCATCCCCATGGCTATTGTATCACTATCTAAAACCTGATGGCCAACTGAATAAGTGGCCATACTACTCATGCTATATAGGAACATGCCCTATATCTAATGACGTATATGGTACACTAACTATAGATGTATGTGGAGACTCTATAAGAGACAACCTTAATGGATGGACAACTAAAACTAAGTGTTGTGAAAAAGGCTCATTTATCCACAATCGTAGTGGATTACTACATGAAATGACACTCTATGGCCTCTACCATGATGTATATGACTGAGTAATAGATTGAGATGGAACTATAACCTATGATTGGAGATCATATAACCTCAATCATAGTGGGTTACTACATGAAATGGGTCCTCAAAACTTATTTATAGTGAATATCTATCTAGAATAATACTCTGTGATGTGGATTCATCTAATCTTAACTATAGTGGGTTGCTATGTGAGATCAGACCTTGAAAACTCTATTGTGGTTCCTATGATTGTGTTATATATGAATATGGAACTTGTGGTCATATAAAATGTGAAAATTGGTAGCTTGAGTGTGGCTAATGACACCCAACCCATAAGTCCCTCTTGCTTGCTTGAGTGACCCTCATAGACATTTTTTCACTGATTCCTAGTCATATGTAGCCTTCCACACCTGATTCTAGCTCCACCAGACTACTTTTCCCATAACAAATCCATCCCCTTAGGTCTGTCACCCTTAGGACAATAGTGCCTAACTTGGACTATAGCACTAAATCCTCTAGTGTCCATTTTTGACACTCTTATCTAAGTGCATTTTTACCTCCAATGATTAGTTCTTACTAGTTACTATCCCCCTTATTGTTTTCCTAACACGAATACATCTAACCTATTAACAATACACCCTTATAAAAACATAGTCAAATTTCATTTAGAAGGAGTTAAAAAATATCACAAAATAAGAAAGAATACAAGCAAGACTACTTAGGCATACTTCCCTATTCTCTCCATACAATAATCAAATATAGCCACAATCTTATTCAAATCCTTACACCAATCCCTAGCCACCTCAAACACACCTAATTTTAACATTTTCATATTCATAAACACTATTGTATAAAGCACATCAAGTGGGATAACTATATATGAATTGATCCCTCTTCAGAGTATTGGTAGGTAGGCATTGTGCCCACACAAGGGGTGTGGATACATGTTCAGTGCATCTTACACACACTAACCCCCCCTCTTTCCCAAAGTTTGTCAAAGCACAATGGAGTCTATGGTTTGAAGACTAAATCAACTCTACAGGGAGTTCTATGGACATCTAATAGTCAAATTTTCATATGTAGGTTCACATAGACATATCAAACAAAACCCAAAAAGCTCAAATATCCTAGATAATAGAAATAGAAGAGGACTATAACATCATACCCTAGGGTGTTCTATTTCAGTGTTCCTATCTAATTAATAAATGAATGGTAGATCTTGATTTATGAGTGTCCTAGTACTACACAATGAATTTCAGACCTTACAATAGCCATCTCAGTTAGTGTCCAGTTAAGTCTTATTTTCTCTCCCTTCTTTATATATTTAGAAAGATTCAAATTATACAAATTAGTATCTTTATTATTGCATATTTGTTTATCAATTTATTATTCTAGACATTTAACTAAACTAGGAATAATACTATAATATTCCCAAAATTGTTAAATTATTTGGTGAATCTGACTTTATTTTTTTATAAAAACCCTATAAACCCTAGGTTAAATTTCCTACTGATTTTTCATATATTTTTATAATTTTTACCTACATAATAAAATAAAAAATTACCATTAAAATTTAAAATTTCATAGTAATTTTAAAATAAATTTTCTTTCAAACCCTAGTTACCCATACTAGGTCCCGATATTTTCCCAATATTTTTCCAATATTTTTTTTATTTTTACTAGTATATTTAAATTAGAAATTAGCATTAAATTTTAAAATTCCATACTAATTTCCAAAATCTATTTTCCCTCCAAACCCTAGTTGTCTATACTAGGTCCCAATATTTTTCCTAGTATTTTTTCTATATTTTTATGATTTTTTACTAGCATATTTAAATCAGATATTCACCTTAAATTTTAAAGTTCCATAGTAATTTAAAAAAAAACAATTCTACAAAACCCTAGTTATATACACTAGGTCCTTTCAAATCAAGAATTTTCCACTAATTTTTTGATTTTTTACTAGCATATTTAAATCATAAATATGCATCAAATTTTAAAATTCCTTAGTAATTTTATAAAATTTCATTCAAAACCCTAGTTACATGTACTATATTTTATTTACTTCTTAAGGTATCACATTACATGTTTGTGAGCTTCGTATCCTTTTTATGCACTTTCCAATTTATTATTTTTAGGAATTTACATTTCCTATTTTCAATAGTTTCCTTCCATAGCACCTTTCTTATTACAAACTATTACAAAAAATTCAATCAATTTTCAATTTATTTTCCTACCTTAATAATGGCCCAATACACTGGTTTTGATGAAACTAATAAAAGGGAACTTCAAGAACTTTTAACTATACACCCTGACATGCAAGATGACATGTTTAAAATACTTCAAGAGGAGCAATAAAAAGTGAACAATGGTCAATATTCTCAAACCACATAGCATCTAGTTAAACATGACACTATGGGGGCAACTAGGTCTTAATAACCCCTATAGCAGCCCAACCTACCTCTGTACCACCAGCTAAAACTAGTACATTTTTGTCTCCTGATGTGGAAACCCTTGTGCAAGAGATAAAATCTCTTCAATCTAGGGTGATACATCTTGAGCAAGGTGATTCTAGACCTCACAGGGTTTGGACTCTTTTTCTCTACTACAAACACCATTAGCATGTCATATTTCTTCTACACACTTTCCACAAGGTTTTGTTCAACCCAAGCTTACTCTATATGATGCAGGAGCATCATCACAAATTTCAAATTATTGTATTTTCCTCTAAAATGTTAAAAATTAAGGAGAAAATGTAAAAAGCAAAAGTAAAAAGGTAAATGTGGAGCTGTTGAGGAAATGAGGGGAATGGTTGAAAGATTTTCAACCGTAAGATAACATTGGAGATAAATCTTCTCATATTAGAAAATGCTGGAAAATTAAAAACTATATTTTGTTTGCTTGAGCCCAAGTTGGGCGTGGAGGTTTGAAGGAGGTTTTTAAAAGCAAAAAATATAGCCAAAAAAAAAACAAAAAAAGCATCCAATTAAAGTGAAAATTAATTAAAGAGGAAGACAGGAGAGTACGTAGAGAGGAGAGAAAAAAAAAGGCTCTCTCATTCAAGAGAAGAAGGTAGAAATGAAGAAGAGAAGGAGAGGGGACAGAAGGGCATAGAAGAGAAAAGGAAGATCTCCTTTGGAGAGAGGAAGGATTGAAGGCATTCCTCTATGGCCATGCATCTTTAGAAGGTAGAAAATAAAAGTAAAATGAGAAAGAGAGAGCAGAGGGACGTAGAAGGAAGGAAGGCGGCCAGGATGTTGGCCAAGGCCATTAAGCAAAAGAAAGAAATGTTTTTGTAAGAAGAGGAGACTTGTTTTGACCATAGTAATTGGTATGTATTACTGTAAGCATAAATTTGATTCCAGTGAGAATATATGATCCAAGTGAGAAAATTGAGTCTAGGTAGAATTCGTTTGGGCAGAGCCAAATCTGTGAGACTCATATATCCAGTTTGTAAATCTCTTGGTCATGATTTGTATGCTATAGATTTGTATGTTATGTAGAACAACAATAAAGAATATAAAGACGTATTCTCTTATAACAAAAAAAAAAAGAGAGCAGGGGCATAGAATAGAGGCTGGCGACCCAGAACAGGAGATAATGCATAAAGTTTCTGGTGAAAATTATACAGGTGTGTGTATTTGTTTTATTATATTAATAAATGTGAAATTTTGTTGAATAAATTCATTTTTTTGAGACCAATTATAAGAAAGGCCATTATTGAAAATTCTGGGTGTAGCTATATGACTTCTGGTCATTTTTAAAGCTTTGAAATTAAATTCAAGTCTGGGCCGCTTCACTAATTGGGAATTCCAGCCGTTTCAATACATATGATAAGGTGTTTGGGCACTCAATGATTCAAGACAAACAATATTCTTGTTTCAACATTCACCATATATTTGTGCTAGGCATATTTTGCATTAAATACATTGTTGAACTTTGGGTTTATTGAAATACTGGTGTTTCCATGTTGGCTGGGCCGCCCAAGGAAGTATTTGCAACGTTGGTTATTTTAAGATTATGCTGGGTGTGAAGTTTAGAATGATCCTCTCTTGCCTATGCTAAGAAAAGTTTAGTGAGGATCCTTTCTTGTCTACGCTAAGAAATGATGGTCTCCTTGTTTTTATCAAATGTTAAGTTGGGCGCTCATATATATTAAATGATGCTCAAATAGAGGCCTTGGTCCTGTTTGTGATTAAAATAGAGTTTAGTCTTCCACAAGAGATTATACTGGGCACTTTAATTCAAACAGTGAGTCTTAATTGGAAATCTATTCTTTCAATCCAATTTAAGATATACAGAATCTGCCAGAACAACACATTATAGCTCTAAATCCAAAATTTGTCTAGCTATATGACTTCTGGTCATTTTTAAAGCTTTGAAATAAAATTCAAGTCCGGGACGCTTCACTAATTGGGAATTCTAGCCGTTTCAATACATATGATAAGGTGTTTGGGTGCTCAATGATTCAAGACAAACAATATTCTTGTTTCAACATTGACCATATATTTGTTCTGGGCATATTTTGCATTAAATACATTGTTGAACTTTGGGTTTATTGAAATACTGGTGTTTCCATGTTGGCTGGGCTGCCCAAGGAAGTATTTGCAACGTTGGTTATTTTAAGATTATGCTGGGCATGAAGTTTAGAATGATCCTCTCTTGCCTATGCTAAGAAACGTTTAGTGAGGATCCTTTCTTGTCTACGCTAAGAAATGATGGTCTCCTTGTTTTTATCAAATGTTAAGTTGGGCGCTCATATATATTAAATGATGCTCAAATAGAGGCCTTGGTCCTGTTTGTGATTAAAACAGAGTTTAGTCTTCCACAAGAGATTATACTGGGCACTTTAATTCAAAAAGTGAGTCTTAATTGGAAATTTATTCTTTCAATCCAAATTAAGATATACAAAATTTGCCAGAACAACACATTATAGCTCTAAATCCAAAATTTGTCTAGCTATATGACTTCTGGTCATTTTTAAAGCTTTGAAATTAAATTCAAGTCTGGGCCGCTTCACTAATTGGGAATTCTAGCCGTTTCAATACATATGATAAGGTGTTTGGGCGCTCAATGATTCAAGACAAACAATATTCTTGTTTCAACATTCACCATATATTTGTGCTAGGCATATTTTGCATTAAATACATTGTTGAACTTTGGGTTTATTGAAATACTGGTGTTTCCATGTTGGTTGGGCTGCCCAAGGAAGTATTTGCAACGTTGGTTATTTTAAGATTATGTTGGGCGTGAAGTTTAGAATGATCCTCTCTTGCCTATGCTAAGAAACGTTTAGTGAGGATCCTTTCTTGTCTACGCTAAGAAATGATGGTCTCCTTGTTTTTATCAAATGTTAAGTTGGGCGCTCATATATATTAAATGATGCTCAAATAGAGGCCTTGGTCCTGTTTGTGATTAAAATAGAGTTTAGACTTCCACAAGAGATTATACTGGGCACTTTAATTCAAAAAGTGAGTCTTAATTGGAAATTTATTCTTTCAATCCAAATTAAGATATATAGAATCTGCCAGAACAACACATTATAGCTCTAAATCCAAAATTTGTCTCGTTCAGGAAATTTCAAGATCATATTCTGTGTATGAAAGAAACAAATTGTCAAAACATATATTTTATGCCTACCATTTGAGGTTTTTTGCTCATAAATTAAAAGTTTGCTAAAAAAATTTCAGTTTAGCATGTGTGTGTTGCAAGTTACTTTCATCACTATATGATGGAAAAGGTGATCCTGAGACACACTTGAGAGATTTTCATGTATTATTCTTAGACTTATGCCAAATGATAGGTTACTAACCAAGTTATTTCCATGAAGTCTAAAGGATTATGCTTTACAATGGTTTTATAGTCTACCAAATTAGTCAATCAATGCATTAAATCCTTTAGCTAACATGTTCCTAGCTATAATTAACAATACTAATAACATTTCTTATGCCCAAGTTGCACAACAAAAACAAAGGTCAAATGAGCATCTCACAGATTATATTATTTGATATGAGAGTATCTTGGCTAAGATGAATATCCCCATGGAGATCAAGATTTAAAATATCTCTTCAAATAGAGTTTTCTACAAACTTTGCATGAATCAATAATGTTTAAAATATTCTCTACCTTCATTGAGTTATGTCATACACTAAAGGAAAGGGAATTCAAATTAATTTCAATGGGCATACTCAAGTACACAATTATATCAAAAACAATAAACAAGAGTAATAAAAAAGTTCCATACAAAGTAAAGGTCAATGATAAAAAGAGTCAAAATCAACCAATAGTTAATGTGGCTTTAGAGCCCCCTCAATGTGTGGTTTTATCATCACCTCATTGGCAAACCTTTACCAATCTACCAGTTCTTTCAGCCATAATTTTACAATAGCTATTAGAATGTAATATCATATCTCTTCCTCCTATTCAAGAAATTGATCCAAAAAAGCCTTTTTCACAGGGATATTAGCATCATGCATTTTGTGAGTTTCACAAGGCACCAGGCTATACAACAAATACATGCACCAATTTGAGACATAAGATATAAGACATGATAGATGGTAATACTATTGATCTTGGAACTTTAGTTGAGCCTCCTCAAGAAAATTTAACATAGGACAAAGCTTTGAAAATCTTCTTAGATCCTTTTTGTAGAATTCTAAACAAGAGATAGGGGACACATTAGGGGTTCACCATGCATATCATGCACACCCCCACTAGATACAAACATGGCACCTTTAGTTGAGTTACATCTTTTGAGCAACATAATTGGTGTATATAATTCTAGAGTTCCAGCTACACCTTCCTTCTCCTTCTCAGAACAAGAGATAGTTGATGATGATTTAGATTATCATGCACTCTTTATTAGATCTTACCTTCATAATCATCCTATTCATAATGTTCTCATAGATAATGGATCTAGTGTGAACATGTGAACTATGACATTATTACAGCATTTAAAATATTTAGAGTAGGATATTACCCTGATGGACATAGTTATTTGTGGATTTAGTGGGCACATATAGAGTTCATTGGGTGATATTGTACTTCCTTTATAGGTTGGTCCAACATATGTGGCCACAACATTCACTATTATTCTCAGTGTAAGATTTTTTGATATGTTACTTGGTCAACCATGGATTCATAAACTTCAAGTAGTACCTTCTAAATTGCATAGATGCATGGAATTCATTCATTATAATTAGGTTATTATAGTTTGTGGAGTTCCATATGAGTTACCACTCCCCACTTCAGAGCCATCTTCTACTTTGTAATCAATAGTTTTAGTTTTTCCATTAGTTCTTCCACTAGTTCAGATTTTGACATAGTCGAGGCCTTCATCACCAACACAAAGATTTTATGCACTTCCATATAGGTCCCTTTAAAAGCAACCATAGTTTCAAGATTCTAGATAGCTTCTAGCTATAGTGATCACATCAATTGAAGTATCATTGAGGTCTCATGCTTGTACACATACAACACATGTTTAGAGAGCTTTTCTTACTACCAAATAGGTCTCTAAGATCCCTACAGTTGCATCCACTTCTTAGAGTTATAGGGGGAACCCATGGTTTCTAATTTATATATTTTAGAGTGCATATAATATAGAAAGATTTCAAATCCACAATCCAAAATATACACATGATTCCTCTCCTTGATATAGGATACCATGATAGGGAGTCTTGCATGAGACTCAGTGATTAGTATCATTTCTTCTCCATATTACTTGTACATAGTTTATATTTGATTTATTTTACATAAATTATTTAAAAAATACCAAAAATAATATAACATTTCAAAATATAAAAACATTCAAATAAATCAAAATATAAAAACATTCAAATAACCCAAAATCCAAAAACATTCAAATATTTCAAAAATTCAAAAAAAAATCAATTATATGCATCATCCATGCTTTACATTTCTATTACCATGATAGACTTATATTTTTTGTTCTATGTTATTATTTGTCAATTTATCTACATTACCATTCTTCACTTGATCTTCTTTGAGTGTGTGCAGTGACATCCATATCCCTGATTACTTCACTCTACCCATTGAGGGGGCATCCTACTTCTACATTTGAGACACACATCAATATACATACCCACTAGGGGCATCCTCTACATGACTACACCATCTAGCTTATGTCATTCCTACACCACACACTCTAGTTATAATGTTGATGTACATTATTTACTAGCTTATATAGATTACTCTATCGACACTCACTAGTATATAGCACTTGTGTATTTCTTAGCATATACCTAGTCTTGTAATCCATGTCTTGCATACTTTCACTTCTTTCTTTAATTAGTTAGATGTGATTGTACTTCTAATATTTACATGCTTTCCTTTATTGATTTATGTAGCTATATCTAATTTCATTTTTCAATTCATTTGTTGTCTCCTGTATGTACATTAAGACATTTTTTAGTGTCCTTTACTTCTATTCTTGTATGTGTCTTAGGACATTTACCAATGTCCTTTTATTTTACTCTTCTATGTGATTGTGGTTTTCACAGCAACCTTACTTATGTCAATTATATGTGTATGTGGTATTTAAACATGCCTTGTATGCTTGATTTCTAGTTTGAGTAACATGTTCCCATGTCCCTTGTTTGCTTGGCCCCTTGGCTGCTCTTATATGATTCTTTCTTCTTGCATTATATGCTTCTTGATTCATTTCTTTCTAATTATTTGCAATTCCATGATCTACATCATGTATTATCTTGCTTTTTTGGATGCCATGATAGACATCATGCTCCATCCCTCCATGAAAACTAATAATTAACCAAAATTACAGTTCTAATTTAGTACATTGCATATATTATTACATTTTTATATCTATCTAGGTATACCCCTATTTATTTGACAATCTCTCATTATAAACAATGTTATATCTTGAGATATCTTGTCTATTATCATTATTATATCATGTATCTTTATAGCATAACACACTTGTAGGGATCTTTCTTCTGAGGGAAGTCATTTTAGGGTATTCATTCTTACCCTCAAAAGAGGGGGAAAAATATTGGTTTTTTCATAGAGATCAGAGCTCCTAACGGTCAAAAAAGTAGTTTTTAGAATACCCAAAACAATAATCAGACTTCAAAACCAAGAAAAACAAACCAAGTAGATAATGAGAATTATAGAATAGTAATCATAATTACTCTAGGATAATAGTGCCAAGATTGGACTGTAGTTATAGATAACATGGTGTCCATTTCTAGTTCTCTTGTCTAAACAACAAAAAAATCAATTTTTTTAGACTCAAGCAAAAAGGTAGGTTTAGATACAATTTTTCACATTTAAAATAGTTTAGATACAATAGTTTTAGTATAATTTTTCTTAGAGAATATAGATATAGGTAGCATCATACACGACATGATGAATCTCACTTCGAATTTCAGATAGGTTAGTTGATATAACTTCTAGATCAAAATCCATGTTTTAGTTACCAGTGATTAGGGGCAATGTCTATGGCACATTTGTCTTCTTTTCTTTCTAATTTCAGTACATTACCCAAGCATTCTTAGTAGTTTCATGTCTTATTCCATCTGCAAATGGTTGACATCATTTTAGAGTGGCTTTCATACAAGCCTAACCTCCATATTTTAAAATCACTTTCATATAAGCCTAGTACCCAATTTTAGAGTGGCTTTCATACAAATATAATCTCCACCTTACAGAGTGGCCAATAGTGGCCTAGTTTCTAGTATACATTTGGCTAGACACACCAACATTATCAGATTATAGAGCATTCATGAGCTTCAAGAGCCATTTAATATGAAACACATTGCATATCAGTATTATTTCATAGCTTCACTTCATGGCACAATGATGGAGCTAAAGGACTAGTTATCCTTTGTATTCTTGAGCTAGCTACTCAAAAAGATTGGACATGTATTCCAAACATCACTTAGTACATGTATAATTATGTAGCTTCACTTAGTGGGTGATGATGGAGAAAAATGGCTAGCCTTTGCATTCTTGATCCACTCTTAGGGAATTAAGCACTTAGCTCTATTCACAATATTACTCTTGGTATAACACATACCTAGTATTACTTAGCTTCATCTAGGATTACGTAGCATCACAACAAGTTTTGTGTTGGCACATGTACCTAGTGATGTGTATTCATTACTTTCTCTTCCTCTCTCTCTTACCCAAATTTATACATTATTATTTTAGATATAGTGTATCTAGTAATAATTAAGCTTTTCTTTGTTTTCTCTTATAGATTCACACTTCAAAATGTGCTCTCTCTATGCACACCCAACATCACATAGCTTAATGGACTTCACCCTTTCATGGTAAGTGCAGTTGTGCTTTCTATAATTATCTTATCCTAGTATTTTTATTTGATGCATCACTAACATAAAGGGGGGGGGGGAATGTAGTCATATAAAATATGAAAATTGGTAGCTTGAGTGTGGCTAATGACACCCAAGCCATAGGTACCTCTTTTTTTCTATAGTCACTCTATTAGACATTTTTTCACTAATTCATAATAATTTTTAGCCTTCCAAACCTAATTCCAACTTATCCATACTACTTTTCTCATGACAAATCCATCCTCTTAGGTCCCATACGCTTAGGACAATATCACTCAACCTGGACTATAACATCGAACCCTCTAGTGGCTATTTTTGGTGCTCCTATCCAAGTGTATTTTTACCTCCAACAATTAGTTCCTCCTAGTTCTTGTCCCCCTTAATATTGGCCTAACATGACTACATCTAACCCATGACCAATAGATCCCTATAAAAACCCATTCAAAGTTCATTTAGAAGGGGTTGGAAAATATCCCAAAGTAAGCAAGAATACAAGCAAGACTAATTAGGCATACTTCCCTATTCTCTGCATATAACCACCTAATATAGCCACAAGCTTATTCAAATTCTTACAATAGTCCCTAACCACCTTAAGCACACCTAGTTTTAACATTTACATCTTCATACACACTATTACACAAATCACATCAAGTGGGAGAACTACATATGGCTTGATCCCTCTTTAAATTATTGGTAGGTAGACAATATGCCCACATAAGGGGTGTGGATACACTTTCAATTAATCTTACACACACTAATCCCCCATTTACCAAATTTTGTCAAAGCACAATGGAGTCTAGTTTTTGAAGACTAAATCAGCTCTACAGGGAGTTCCATAGACATCCAATAGTCAAAATTTCACAAGCAATCTCACATAGACATAATGAATAAAACCTAATAAGTTCAAATCTCCTAGATCATAGAGATAAAAGAGGACTATAATGTTAGACTCTAAGGTGTCTTATTTTAGTGCTCATATCTAATTAATAAATGAAGGCTAGATCCTAATTTGTGATAGTTTCACAGCTTGTATAGTGAATTTCAAACCCTACAATAGTTGTCTCAGTTAGTTTTCATCTAACTCTTATTTTCTCTCCATTATTACTATTTTTAGAAAGATTCAAATTATAGTCAAATTATACAAATTGGTAGCTTAATTACTGCATATTTATTTACCTATTTCCTATTCCAAACATTTAACTAAATTAAGAATAATACTTCAATATTCTCAAAAAATTTAAATCATAATTTCATTATGTACTCCATGGACTACACTATCATATGCAGGTAACTATCATTGTACTAGTCTCCAAACCCTCTTAGTAGGTGGAATAGAGGATCTCCTATGATGCTCTGTCCTAGAAACCACATTACTCTCATGATGAGTAATTAATGATTCCTATGAAGGAATTTCCTAGGATGACTCATTCATGGAGGAATGAGGTCTATAAATCCATGATGGAGGATATCTCAGTGTCCCCAGTGTGAATGCTATGATGCCATTATCAACACATTTATTAATATAAGCCTCGAGTCCATAAAAATAATTGTCTATGTGTCCACATATATTATGATAGTTACAAAAGGGTTGGTGTGTCTATCTATGTAAGAGATGTGTATCTCGATGATGAGTAGAAGATAATGTGACTAACCTCCTATCTAGTAGTGCTGATAATATGACATATGGGCTATCCTACTCTAAATCATACTATAGTTTTGCCCTATAGCTATTCTCTATAGTGCATATTGTAGGTGGTGCTCTAGAAACTAGCTCTCTATTCTTAATTGGTTACTTTTCTAGATTTGGTTTCCTATATTAATTGGGACATGGTGGATGTTATGTGATAGAAGTTGTAGATGAAGGTAATGATATTAAATCTAGAGTAAGCTGATCAACTGAATTTGACTCAATCAATCCCAATTTATTTTCTAAGGATAAAATTATATAACATAAGTTCCTAAAAGAGGACTCTGTTTGATATAATATATGCTCTATGATGGGTTGGTAAATCACCTTAATAAAGATATGTTGAAACTCTAAATCTATTGGTCTTTAGATCAAGCATAACATGTAAGTCTTAAATTATAAGATATAATCACTAACTAGCTCTAAAGGATTATAATGCAATATGAAAAGTTTCTCATCTGTAACATGAAGGTCCATGTTTTCTATGTAATATCTAAGAAATGCCTCCTCTAAGTCATTATATGTATGTAAGGAACCAATAGGGAGTAGATGAAAGAACCAATTTTGTGCATTACCCATTAATGTCTATTATTATAACTTAAGTAGAATCAAAGGACTTGCATGAGATGGTAAAGCCTTTCAAAAATATTTAAGGTGTATGAATGGATTTCTAGTTCCATCAAATCGAGGCACTGATGGTATCTAGAAATGCTTAGGCAATGAAGCTTTGACAAATGTCTTGAGAAGAGGATTACCATGCAAGTCATTATCATCCATCCAAGACTTATAAGCCTTGTTATATAAAGTAAGGACATGTACTTGGTGTTGTAATTCACCAACTACATGCATCAAATAAATAATCTCTTGGGATGGTATTATAGTATCTTGAAGTGTTCCATTTAAACATTGAATTTGATCATTTATTTTAGCCATGGGAATATTAAATTTAGTAATTAGATCCTAGGAAGGGGGTATGCTCACTTGAACCTTTGGAGGAATGGTAATGTAGACCTTAGTAGAGGGATGTGGGATACCAATATCTTTGGGTGAAGAGTGAGAAATAGGGGCTAATGTAGTAAGGGGTGGATTGGGAGATTCATTGGTATCTTTAGTATCTAGTGAATCACATTCTAATTAAATAGAAGATGTGATGTTATCATTGACATGTGTATCATTTGAAATATAATAATGCATAGAAGTAGAAGAAACATTTTGTAATTCACTATGTTTTAGAGAAGGAGTTAGAGAAGACTTAGAATCATGAGATGCATATTATTCTTCACTATATGCACAATAGTCATCATTATTATATGCATTATCACAATTGGAATTTTA
Source organism: Torreya grandis (assembly GCA_037957365.1). Lineage (NCBI taxonomy): Eukaryota > Viridiplantae > Streptophyta > Pinopsida > Cupressales > Taxaceae > Torreya > Torreya grandis. The sequence continues at coordinate 326,928 of JARHVA010005102.1, read as the reverse complement.
TTCATTTGAAAGAGGAGAAGTAGAAGTATCAATTTAATATTCACTCTCATTATCATATTAATTTTCATTTTCACTTTCATACTTATCACTTCCATTATCACTAGGGAGAGGGGTAAGAGAAGATGTTAATTATTTTCTAATATGCAATAAATTGTCATGTGAAATTAGAATATTATGTGCATCTATGTTATCCTTGAATGAAGTGCATGCATTATTTTCATTTACAATATGAAGAGTAAAAGATTAATCATATAAACATTATTTTATCATTATTTGAGATTATAAAGTAGAGTTAATAACATGAGATGGATCATTTGAACTATGCATTGGAATTTTAATTATTTTTCATTTATATTATTGTAATTTGAATGTAGAACTAGCAAAAGAGAGGGAGAAAATAGGTTTAAATGCAATAAAATTATCACCAATGAGAGGTTTACTTGGAATTGCATGAATAATTTGTACATTTGATGTATTGTGCATAGGAGAATGAGGTGAAAAGTAACTTTCCCATTTATCAGAATTATTTTCTTTGGAAGAGGGAAGAAAAGAGATAGGTTTGAGAGAAGAAGATGCATCCACTATTTCTTCACTATCACTTTCATACGAATAATCATATTCCTCATTAAAATAATAGTAATTATCTTAATTGTAAATGAAATCATTTTCCTTATTTTTGGCTAATGTGCAAATTTGTCCATTCATTGTCATAATTATGAGAAAATTTTAAAAAATTATCTATAGGATGAGAGGGAAGAAGTGCCTTAGTGTTCATGTTATTGCTTTCACCAAAGAGAGTATTTAAAAGTACCGTTAATAAAATAAATGAAATAATAACTACTAACATAGGGTTTTTGAAAATATTTTTGACACTCCAAACAATTTGCAAAAATTTCAAAATTTTTATCTAAAATTTGTAAGGGAGGAAGGATTGGGGTTTGATGACCTAGTTTCAAAATCTATAGGTTTTAGGTTGGATTTTTACAATTTTGAAATTATTATAATAGCTTGAACTTGAAAATAAATTTAAATATAAAAATGTACAAAAAATTATACGAAAATCAAAATTTTAAAAATGATTTTTTTGGCACAAAAATGTGAAGGAAAACCCTACGGGTACTTAGGGTTTGAATTTTTTTTGAACTCAAGTTTACCAAATGATTTAAATTATTTGAGAATAATGGAATTTTAATCATATTTTAGTTAAGTGTATGGATTAGTAAATTAGTATAGAATATAGCAATAAATATAGTCTTAATTTGTGCAACTATTTGTCTTTTTCACCTTTCTAAAAATAGTAATAAATGAAAAGAAATATAATTTAGATAGAAATAGACTGAGATGAATTATGCAAAGGATAAAAATGGATGTGCAAGAATAGGAAGGTGTTGTAAACCTTAATCTATTTTTCATTGGGTGAAAGGATAAGAGTGCCAAAAGGTAGACACTTTGGTGTTTGGTGTTGTTGTTCAATTCTAACATTGTTGTCCATTTAGATTTTCAATTCTATATTCTAGTGTGGTTTGATTTTGGGGTCCTATAAGTATCCTTGGTTCTTTATGTTCACCTTTATATACCACTGTATGACATATTTTCTTATAAAACCCTAGGTCTACCTATACACATGAAATAACAAACACATCAAAAGTAAAAAGGGAAAAAATTGGGCTAGGGGAAGTATGATCACATGATATAAAACCCATATTATCTTAATCATTTCCTATATTAACCCTCAAGCTAGGGTCTCAGATCAAATGTAGTTCTCCCTTAGGTAAATTGCATAATCAACATACACAGTAGATGTGAGAATTAACGTTCACCTAGGCCCTTCCTTGATCAAGCATGCAAATTTATGTGTGATGCATAATTATGAGCTATACTATTGACTCATTTTAATTATTTATTGTGCCAAAGTAGTAAGTACCAACTATAAAATCCCTTGTGGATTCCTTTATATAGGAGGCTACTTATTTTGAATTTGATAGCTTTATTCACATTAGCCAACATCAAAAACATAAATAAAACTTAAGGGAGGGGATAATAATGGTTTATGACATATTAAGAAAGGAAAAAAACCATTGGAAAATAGTGTCAAGTAGGATAGGAGCATTGAGAATTGTAGTCCATCAAAATTTTGTTGTTTGGGACTTAGAAAAATAGGCTAGGACTAACACATGCCAAGTCTAGGGGTCTCTAAGGGTATAGATTAGTTAACAAGGATAATGAAAAGGTGAGAAAAATGAGAAACAAGACCAAAACAACCAAAACAAAGATATAGCTAGTGTGAATAAGGCTTGTATTCTCTAGTTGGAGTCTCCTATAAAGAGGACTATGAAAAGACATGATATGTGTGGTTTCTTGACCAATTTAGTGTGTATATAGTGTTCTCTTGTTACATGACATATCAACACTTTATTTCTTATGGTTAATTGATATGCTAACAAAATGAGTATTATTTATATGATACATGAGATTTTGCATGTGTAGGACCATGGTATATGATACTGGGAAAAAAAATAGTTGAGTTCATATGACCCTATTTATAATGAGTATAGATATTGGGAGTATACATGGAGAATTTTAATTGGAGTTTTTTAATATATTTTTTTAATCCTAGACATGGATCACTAATCATTGTGCCTCATAATGGATAGGCATGGGTGAACTAGAGATAAAATCTATTTAATGCAAGGAAAAGAAGGATGGATAAATCTATGGAAAGGGAAGAAAGACTACAAATTATTAACCCATTTGGGAAGTGGGAACTAATTTATATAAATTTATATAAGGCCCACATAAAATGAGGAGGGAAAATGATTATTTTTCATGAAAAAGATAGTCAATCCAATGGGGAAGAGAATATGTGTAGTAGAGAATATTTGTGTGATAAGAGTCAATTTATGAAGAGGTATGTGAATCCAAAATTAATTTTATGGTGATGCATTAGTGTGGAAGGTCCCAAATATATGTTTTAATATAGTCAATGCCTATGTGTGTTATGATTTTTAAGAGAATTTTTGAAAGATAACATGATATTAGAGAATTGAGTGAGTAATTGTGGTGGATCAAAGGATTCCATATACTAGGAGTTTGTCAGTGTTATTTTTAAAATTATCATACTACCATGAAGGGATGGAATATAGGGTCTATTGGTTAACGAGAATGTCTTTTGATGAGAAACTAAAAAATTTGGTCAATATAATTTGTGTTAAATAGTTAGTGGTAGTGGAAACATAACTAATGGAAGAAATGTGCATAAAACTCCAAGATACTAACCTTGAGATTGATATCTTTATTTGTATTTTATATAAATGTATTTAATATATTTATACTAGTGTTTAACCCCTTTTATCAAGATAAGAACCTTGATATTGATATATTCATGCGTATTTTATATAAATGTATTTAATATATTTATACTAGTGTTAAAGGTATGAGAATAACCTAATAAATTAAGGATTAAGCTATTCAAAATCAGACTCATTATATAATTCATATTTTAAATATTCTTATAAATAAAATAAAATTGAGAATATTTTAAATTTGGAAAATTTGAATGCTAAAAATATTGTGAAAGTATAAATTTGAAGGATAAATAACACTTATATTATGTAATGATGTGAGGGAAGATCTGTTAGACATAGGTGTAAAATAGGATAGTTTGATAATTTGACTCAATTCATTAGATTCTATAAATTTGCTTTCTATCAGTTGGGACACTAGTGTTTGACTGTAAAAATAAGCATCAAAACTTATGTCCTAATTTCATTATCGATGTTTAGCTCTAAATATGGATCATTTTATATAATAATCAATTTCACCTATTAGGTTTCACTTTATCCTTTCAAGTTATTTGTTTAGAACATATTATAGGTTCCCATAAAGTATTTTATTTAAAACTATAGGTCTTATAATCTATGAATATCACCTTGAAAACTAGGAGTTAGTGGGCTTAAGTGAATTCAAGGTAAACTCAAATACCCTTATGTTAATTATATCTATCTACATATCCATATACTCCTAAGAGGTCCTTAGACCAATGTATTTATCACCTTTATGTTGGCTAGTGTGTTAAAAATTATGTAATATTATATATGCAAGTGCATCTAATGATATAACTTGTAACATGACATGGGATACGCTTTGGTGTTGGAGTGTTCACTTTAGTGTCCACTAGATTATTTTAAGTTTTTTTTAGGGGCTTAAATGTGTGTATAAGTGTTTAGGCCTTAATCTTGTTTTTGATCCTTATTAGGTTGTGAACATGGATTGAACACTTTCCTTTGAGGTTGGTATAACCAACTATGAGTTGTACAAGCCCTCCTACTCTCATATATATTTAAAACTCTTGTAATACATTTTTAACGAATAAGTGAAGAGAATTTTAGCATTTTAATAATACTTGAGTGAAATAGGTGTAGGGTGCTTATTATTTGGCATTAGAATCTTATTTCAATTGGTTTTGGAATTTTGGATAGATCCTAAGGATTTGTGTTTCCTGATTATTTATAACACTAATATGGTATCAGATAATTTGAGTCTTCTTAGAATCCATTACCCATAGCTTCATGCCCACACTCCACTATAAATTTCTTCCTTTTTGATTGTATGGCCTCAACAACTTTTATCTTTTGCTAGATATAAGTTTTTTGTAAAGGTCATACATTTTTTCATCTGGTATTATATTAACATTTAATCACATCTATTATTGTGATAATATGTTTAGTTCTCAAAACTTTATTTTTTGTCTCTAAGTAGGTTGTATAGTCTGTAATATATTCTTTTGTTTAATCTCATATTTCTGTAATGAGAGGGTACTATTATGGGTTTTTTGCATTGAACTAAATATTTGATTGTTGTTGATTTTATTAATTTTTTTTATAAAGTTGAAATATGAGACTTTGAGTCTCCACTATGATTGTTTATACTAAAAACATTGCATTTTATATTTGGCTTGCCTAGTGTTTATATTTTTTACCTTAAAAGTCTACCATAGAATGTTTATTAGTAGATGTGATACCACCCATCCAATCTTATTTCATAATGTGAACATGATATCCAACATGATCTACTTAACATGGATTGTTATCTTTGATATCTATCTATCAGATATTATTAAAGCATTTATGTTACACCATAGTTACTTTCTACCTAAAGATGTCTTATCTCCAAATATTTATTTGGCTTTATTAGATACAACATAATCTCTAGGCTCTTTGGTAGATATGTCTCCCTACATATGTTTTTCTCTTCACCAATAACCCTTTCATCTCCTTCCTCATTGAATTAAACTTCATCCTTCATATACAACCTCTCTATAGTGATGGTTCCATCCATAATTAGAAATATACATAGATCTCAATAAAAATATCAAGTATTTGGCTTGTTCGGACATCATGCCATAAAAATTACACTTGTAGCCCTAAAAGTAAGCATTAATTATTTTTTCAATAATTTAGTAAAATGAGACTCAAATATATATTATTGAATTTTAGTCCATGAAAAGGTTCATATCCATTATGGCTAACAACATTTTATTAAAAACCTTTTATAGATGTGGTTAGGGGTTCCATCCCCTTCCACTTCAAAAAGGATATTTGTTTTTGAGGATGGGAATTTTTGTATTTGGATATGCATAGTGGGATGCAACATTTTTTCTTATAAGGATAAGTTTTAGAGAATGGTAAAATTTTTTAGTACAAAAGGGGTATTTTTTCCCTCAAAAGATGTGACATTTGTAATGGGTTTTTTCACCTCAAAAGATGTCAAAATTTTAAAGGTGTGGGTTCAAATTAATTTTATTTCTTTTTTAAAAGAAATAAATTATTTTTTATAGGTAGGTTATTCATATTATAATGTCAAGACTCTTATACTCCTCTTCTACTTATTATTCTTTGAAAATGGACACTTGATTCTTAAAACCCCTCAATAGCTCTAACAACCATGTATGGAAACCTAAAATGTAGTAGCTCCTCATGGAAAAAGGATTGCAAATAATTTTTGATGACATTATACCCAAATTCATCTTTGAGAAGGACAAATATGAATATTATTATAAACATGATGAGGTTTGTGGTCTTATTGGCCTCAATATCTCAGACAACCTCCAGTTCCATATTTTAGATGCTAAGACTCTTAAAGAGGTATGTGATAAAATTTGATAATTATTTGGAAAGGTAAATGAGTTAAAAAAAATTAGGTTATATGATTATTTGTTTTATATTTGAACCTCATACGTTCCCTATATTGATTAATTTTTGAAAAAAAATAATTTTCTAAGATTAGAAATAAAGGCTGGTGGTAAAAAAGAGTGACAAGGAGTGTATTTTTTAATTCTATCAATATTAAAAGGTCTATATAGTGTCTTCTATTTTTATTTTTATATCATGATGGGTCATTTAGGTTATGATTTTAAATGTCCTTTGTTTGAGGGATTTTATAAAAGACTTACTAGAGAACAAACTAAATTGATGTCCCTAGATTCTCTACATACACCTAGTCATGCACTATTTTCTAATTCATATAAAGGAAACCCTCAATCTAAGCCTAAGACTAAGCCAATGACAATTCCTTTAAAAAAATCTCTTGAATCTACCCCATGGTATCCGACACATTCTAAGTCTACTAAGTATCAACATCAATTTAGACAAAATAAGACATATGATCCTTATGGTTTTTTTGGTATAAAAATAATTATGAGTCTAGATGTTTTAAAAATATAGAACCTTTAGAAGCTGAAGTCAAACAACACAAAATTTATATTTTTGATCAGCCTTCTACAACACATTCCTCAAGAAATTAGAAATCACTTTATTCTAGGGCTACGCCCACCTCATATGATGATTAGATCTTGGATTCATGCGCCTCCCACCATCTCAATAACTCAAAATATCTTATTTCTTCTCTTTATGATTTTAGAACCTTATAGATTATTATGGGAAACTCTTCATGAGTTGATGTTTTGGGCTTTGACACAATTGACATGCAGTATGGATGCATTGATAATGTCTTACTTGTACCCAAAATATTACTCATAATATTATTTTTGTGTATCAAATTTTTAATTATAGTATTTGAAAAACTTTAGAGTTCACTCCACATGATGTTGTAATAAGAGAATGTAAATATCCAAAAGAGAGTAGTTATTGGGGTAGTGAAGCACAGTAGACACTCTAATATTTTGATAGGTTTGAGTCTTATTCTGGTTCGTCTATTGTTTATCATGGTGATTTAAAGAGAAAAGTATGGAATGAGATGCTATATATCTTTAGTTATAGATACACGTAGCAAATAAGTGATAAAAATATTGTAAATGGCCTTCCAAAGGTGTCCTGTATTGATGGAGTGTGTCCCAGATGTCTAGTTGGAAAAAACATCATGATCCATTTATAGTAGGTAAGGCCATACCTAAATATGAACCTTTTGAGTTGGTTCATATTGATTTGATGTCTTTTCTAAGTTTATCCTTCTCAAGAGCCAAGTATAACTCACTTTCATTAATGACTACACTAGATGAACTTGGGCATATTTTATCAAGTTCAAAAGTGAATTTTTAAGACCTTTAAGGCTTTTAAAGCCTTTGTGGAAAACCAATCATCCTTTCATTTTAAGAATATACACACTAAAAACTGGTGTAAGGAGATTATGATAGTAATTTATTCCTATATTTCTTTATTTAACATGAAATCCTACTTCAATATATTTTGTCATACACTCCACAGAATAATGACATAGTTAAGCGAAAGAATATATATTTGAAAGTGATGGAAAATTGTATTATTCATTCTAAAAATATATAACCACATTATTTTTTTGAGGTAGTTAATTGTGATAATTAAATACAAAACCTCATTCCATAAAAGGCTATGAAAAATATGACACTTGAGGAAGCATGGTCAGGAATCAAGCCTAATATTTTAGATTTTCATGCTTTCTAAAATGTGGCATGGGATTTTGTTCCTAATGAAAGCACAAATATTTGGAAAATAAGATCCGAACACTCATTTTTGTTTTCAATTATGAATATGAAAAATATTATTTACTTATTATTCCTATCATAAAATATTTTTTTGAAGGGATGTACAAATTAAGGAGCAACCCACTCCAAAACAATCTACACCTATATCTTATTCATGCTATCCTTCTATAGTTGATTGTGAAGACCTAATTCCTATTTTTTATGGTTATGAGGATGTTATTTCTCTTATTTTTCCACCTCATCCACCTTTTACATATTCCTTTACCAATTGGGTACATAACTCTATATATGCATCAAGTTATTTGATTGGTGATCTATTTGATATTTATCACACTCACTCATAGACCTCTAGTATTTCTAGGTTCATTTCATTTTATATGACTAAACATTGTTTTTTTATTCAATAGGTCACCCTATGTGGGATGATTCTATGCATGACGAATATTAATCATTTATGAAGTATAAAACACAGGAACTTTTCCCTCTTCCTAAATGAAGAAAATTTGTAAAATGTAAATGGGTCTATAGGACCAAATATGCTATAGATGGATCAGTTGGTAAGTAAAAATATCAACTTATATATAAGGTATTTTCATAGGTTTAAAAGGTTTTTTTACTCTAAAAAAATACCCTATAGATAAGATGGATCTATTTAGGTGTGTACTTTCACTTGATGGTTCAAAATGTTGGGTGGTTCATTAGATAGATGTGAAGAGTGCATAATTTCATGGTGATACACAATAAGAGATATATATGGAATAACCTTGGGAGATTTCAAATACTTTTCATTAGTTTTTATTCTCCATCATTCTCTTTATGAGTCAAACAAGCTCCTAGATCTTGGTATAGAAGATGGAAAATTTTCTCTTGAGTTATAGTTTTCATCATTGTGAGTTAGAGCACAATGTTCACATCTTGAAACATGGTGAGAATATTTTAATTTTTGTAATATATGTTGATGATCTCATCCTCATGAGTTTATTATAATCCTTGATTAATTACATTAAGTAAAATATAATAAATAGATTTGATATGACCAATATAGGAATATTATATTATTTCTTTGGTCTAATGGTTCATTAATCTCTTAAGGGTATCTCTATTGGGTAGCATAAGTATGTTACATATCTTATTCATCAATGTGGCATGGATGATTGTAACCCTAAAAAAATCCATATTAGTTAGGCGTTGATTTTTATGTTACTTGTAAAAATCCTCTCATTGATTCAACTTTGTAATGACAACTTGTAGGTAGTCTTATACATCTACTGACACATACTCATCCTGATATTACTTTCCATATGAAATTTGTCTCTCAATTTTTAAATGAACCTCATGAAATTCATTAGAAATCATCCAAATTAATTTTTTATACATTTTGGGAACCAAAAAATTTGGTATTCAATACACACAATAAAAATATCCACAACTTATAGGCTTTACTAATTTAGATCGGGATAGTGATGTTGATACTCAAAACTTCACTTGCATATTTTTATAAAACCTTGGTTATCATCTAGTTTCATGAACTTGAAAAAATTAGACTAGTATTTCATTATTCTCCACTAAATATAAATATATATGTGTTGTTAAATCTACTCAGGACACCTTTTGGCTTCGATAATTGTTAGGAGTGTTTAGATTCATGCAACTAAGTCCTAGCATTCCTTAGTGTGACAACCAAAGTGGAATTTGTATTTATTTAAATCCTATTAAGAATAATTGAATTGAACATATTTATATTCACATTAATTTTATTAAAAAAATTATTTAGGATGGGATTGTTTCCTTAGATTTTATGCCTATAACTGAGTACATTGTTGACATATTCCATTCTCTTCAGTTGAAAGCATTTATTGGGGTGAACTAAGTTTTCCTTTCATGAGTTAATCCACATAAAATTATTCATTCTGTATTTTTATTTTATTTTTACATGAGTACCTTATAAGGCCTAGTGGTTGGGACCCATATTTGTGTGTATTTATTTTACTCTCATTAACTATCTCTTAAGGTAGGGTGTTGGAGTTGTCGATTTAGTGTCCAGTAGATTATTTTACCATGATCACTTTAGGGGATTGATTATGTTTAAATGTTTTTATTCCTTAATATTATGTTTATTACTTATTAGGTTATAAACATGGCTTTGACACTTCCATATGAGGTTGTTATAACCAACTATGAATTGTATAAGACTTCCTTTTCTCATATACTATAGTGAATTTGTAAGAGATAAGTGGAGATAATTTCAGCATTATAATATGATTTTATATAGATAAATAGAGAGTGATTATTCTTTGGCATTAGAATATTATTTCAAGTGTTTTATTGTATTTAGGCTATATCCTAAGGAATGTGTTCCCTCCTTGCAACTAGCATCTGTATTTTATTGCTTAATTATTTTAAGAAGACTACTCCTATGATTGTTTTGGAAATAGGGAATAATAAGGTATTATATCTAAGTTGTGAAAATAATTTTCATTAGTGTAGTACGAGATTGAGAGGTGGTTTTATTGATTCTTATAGATGGATAATGAATGGCCCTTGATTTGTTATATATATCAAACATTTTGAAATATTCTCATGATAAGGATAAATATGATGACCCATATATATTTAAATATTTTAAATTTTATTATTTTTAAGGTATGGACAATGTCATCATATTTGGGACATAGTGTTGATGATAATGTAATAATCAAGATACTAGTGTCTTGCATGGTAAATAATTGTTGGTAGTATGTAACTATATGTGAATGATAAAAATAAAATTTTGTGCATATTTTGGGTTATATATGGTATGTGTCATCATAAATTTAGGTTTAAAATATAGGATAATCAACCATGCACAAGGAAATAACAAATTGGATCCTTTTAATAATGGAAAGGTCATAACTGAAGGGTTAAGCCATGATTGGTATTTTTCAAGTGTAAAAACCTAGTATGTCATATAAAATAATATTTTAATATCTATCTCCCCCATACATCCATTTAATATAATAATGAATACTTATGAAATTATTAGGACAAGGAAATAATTTCATACCTTGGTGTGTAAAACACATTGGTTTTGTTTGAGCCTTTTTTGAGTTTTTTGTTTATGCATTACCTACACCCAAGATCAAGTTACAATTTAATAATTGAATATAATATAAAAATTAAATAAATTAGATGACCAAATTAAAGAGATCAATGAATTAATACACATATGTGTCGATGCAACCATGTTGCTCCTTGGTACATTACTTTGGTGATGATTATTCATTATTTAAACATTGGAAAGAGATGTTCATAATTGAACCTTAGATATGTGAAGAGGTTAAATGGAGGGTGATAATGCCAACAATTTGGTGTAATGCAAATCTATTTCAAGGCCATTGAGATCACTAAATCTCAGTTATGCAAGTCAAGTGTTTACATAATCTATCCAAATTATCCAATCTAACCAAGGTCAGGTACTTTAACCATCTCAACTTGGAGATGGGATTAGTTAAAATGTCATCAAGGGAACTAAATAAAAAATACACTACTAAATGGAGATAAATTATATATATAGGTTAAATCTCAATTGTTTCATATTGTAAAATTTGGTGCATCAATGTGTGGTGAGAAATTAACCCCATTCATGCACCCTCATCAAATCTATTTTATATGGTGTATACTATGAATATGTATTAGTGATTTGGTGAATTTTCATGGAATATTCACCTCTAATGTGTCTTAATATGAATTACTTGTCAAAGTGTAACCTATGATATATAACATATATAATATCAATCTTAAATCTTAGAAACCCTATCCCAAATTTGTGAAAATCAGTGCTAAATGTATAATATTATATCCCAAGTGTGTATAAAAATCATGTAAACTATATAAAATTATTAAAATTATTAAAATTATGTGGGTGGACTCATATAAATATGACATGCCCCAAATGATATGTTTCCTTCCCCTTTAGTTGAGGGGAATGCAATCTGGTAGTCACGTTATCTTAAAATGATAAGATAACTATGTCATATCTATATCAATCATGTATTAATCAAACATATATTTGTATCATGTCTAAGTGGATATATCATTTAATATTATAGTATCCAATCATAAAAATCCTTAATATTCATGATAGATCATGACAAAGTTTAGGAGTAACAAGCACAAGATTGGAAAATTGTCAATAACACAGACAATATCATTCAATGCCATGAAAAATGGGTCTAAGGAGACTACAAAAAATGGGCATGTTAAAATTACTAACTGTTTCTATGCAAAATTGCTTTCTACATTCAAAGAAGAAATAAGAAACTAAAAGAAATGGTCAAGGCTAGAAGATACTTGATAAAGTCGTGCGCACCAAAATCAGACGTTGGAAGATTCTCCTCTTTGGCTGTGGAGGAATGACACCTGTGAAGAAAAGGCTAAAACACAGAAAAATGTTAGTCAAAGATATGGTGGGCTGTCAGGCGAACGCCCAATCCTAGAAGTATGAAGACTTCCTAGAAGGATATCAACCCACTGATAAAAAAGTAGAATATTGGACGAAAGTAGATAATAAAAGATAAAATGACAAAAATAAATGACAGAAAATAAAGGTGCGTACCTGATATGCAGCACTGTTCTGCACAGTTGCCAGCGTCGGTCTCTGTGATGCCGGCATCGGTTAGGAAAGGTGCCGGCATCGGTCAAACTGCCGGCGTCGGTCGGGGTAGTGACCGACGTCGATCAGGGCAAGTTCTGGACAGAGTCTGAATGAGTTAGAGAAGGTTTGGGAGAGTCAGGACAGGGTCTTGACAGGGTCTGATGGAGTTGAGACAGGGTCTGATAGAATCGAGATAAGGTCAGGGTAGGGTCTGGGCAAGGTAAGGTCGGGTTTGGACAGAGTTATGGATTCGGATAGTGGGCAGGGATGTAAAGGAGAGATACAAAACTTGGGTCTGTGGTTTGAAGATTCGGGATGACAGAAATAATGAACAAATAATAACCAAGAAGAAATAAAACAAACAGAGTAAATACTTACCTGCCAGAAGACGTGATGAAAGCCATAGTTGAAGTTGTTTGTGCAGTGCCGAATTGAAACGAATGCAGATTGGTTGATGCCGGAGTTGGTTGATCGCGAGAGTGTTGATTGCTAGAGTCTGTGGATGTCAGAATTCGGAGGTCGATTGATTGATTGATCGGTTGATTCGAAAATGGTTGAATAGCCTTCAGGATTGATCGGCGGATGCTGATGAAGGCAATGGACGGTTTGAGAGATGGTTCGATAACCATTTTTGAGAACCGAATGATAACTAATAATGGATAACAGTAAGGTGACCGCGTCGACAGGATTGCCGACGTTGGCTGATAAGTGACCGACGTCAGCGACATCGGCCGGGTAAAGACCGTCGTCGGCAGATGCACAATGGGGATAGAGTCTAGCTTTAGCTCTGTGCTCATTTTTACATGCTGCCAAGGTCAAGGTTGGTGGAACAAGTGATCGACAAGGGTTAAATAGGTGAAGAAGAATAAGACGGGGAATGACTAGGGGAGTCGACATGATTTCGGTGTCTACATTTGCCCCTTTTTGTCTTGTTGGTTGTTCTGGATGAACTGCAAGACAAAAATAGGAGTGATTGCCCTAGGTGAGGGATAAGGTTGATTTCGTCTTGTTGGTTGTTTGAATGAACTGCAAGACAAAAATAGGAAGCAGAATGCCCCGAGTATGGATAAGGTATTCCCCCTCAAAGCAGGAGTCGAGGGAAGGGAACCGGGAATCGGGTGCTGAATTGACAAAGAGTGGATGAAAAAGGGGTGAGGGTGAATGCTGCAAAGGTCGTGATTGCGTGCATACCACTGCACGAGATGGGCAGGCCAAAGTTTCACAGGTCAAGGGTCGAGGAGTGCCAAAATTGAAATAACTGGGCCCCAGCATTTAGGCATCTGCTGATCGAGTTATTCAATCTAAGCTGAAGCTCCAAATGGGTCAGCACATTCTAGGTATCCCAGGCTCAGGAAGTGCTCCTAGAAACACGAAAAAGTCATAAATAGGGTGGATCAACCGGTTTGCGATCCTATACTTGTGAGGGTCCAAAAAGGTCTGCGCACAATTCTGCTAACCAGTCATGAGGTAGCATACATGCAAAAACAACCAAGGCAACAATGTCTTGGAAGTGGTCGAGGTCGGAGGAGATAGGCATGATCTCCAATGGTTGGTGTTCGAGGGGAGGAATGGACAAAAGGATGCAGCTGAGCTAACCCCAGAAGACCCCATGCCAACTGAGTGCTGCCTACATATCCCTGGTGATAGGGCCTCAGGCCAATGTAGTTCTCCCGAGAAGGGAGGGAGGGTCAAAGGGATAAAATTGATCGTGGTCAAGGGTAAGGTTATGGTTAAAAGAAGGAAAGAAGGTTTTTCCATCAGAGAGACGAACAAACGAGAATGGTCGAGCTAACCCCAGAAGACAGGCATGTCATTTGAGTGCTGCCTACATAGCCCCTGTGGAAGGGCCTCAGACCAATGTAGTTCAGACAAAGGGTCCGAGTGGTAGACAGGTGGTTAAAATGGTTGATAGATTGGTCTTGGTTATGATGAAATGATGAGGGAAGAAGAGATGTTGCAGCCTTTTCCAAATGGTGTATGCTGCAACATTGGTTGAGGGGTTTTTCATCCTTAGCCATATTCCATATTCATGATGGAGGTATGCTAAAAATGAATTGAGGTTTATTTATGTTTCGCAAGTATTGGTTTATGCTGAACATAAATTGTGGTGGGTCGATAGTTTCTATGTGTATTGGTGTCCATAGAAACTAGGGTGAATAGGCTAGGTCATGTTGATGGTCTGAAAAGAGAGTTGAGTGGAGTCGATTGACAAGTGATGAAGGTGAATGTGACCAAAGTGTAGAAGAAGTGAAAAACATATTGCTCTTTCATTGACAAGGACCAAAAAGATAGCATAGATAGGGGTTATGAGAATCAAGAGCCCCAGTCATGCGTGACGTCATTGACCATAGTTATGTTAGAGCGGTAATCGAATCACTTAGACATTAAAGTGAGCTCGAAGTCCCTTGAGCAGGTGATAGGAGGAGGAAGAAGGGTAACCCATTTTAAGAGCAGAGATAACTATGCCCCTTTTTATAGGAGACCCTGAGACAACCATAAGTCAAGTCCATGACTTTTTTTTTTTGGCGCAGACTGATTAATGCGGGAAGCCTGCATAGAGATGTCATTTGCTTGGTGGTCAGTTTGTGAAGCTGATCAATGCGGAAAGCTTCTAAAATAGTGCTGTTTATTGCCAGATTATTCATAGCCATCCTTCGAGGGAGTGGTCTAGATTTTTGTTTAATATAAAGGCTTTTGAATAGCTGTCCTTCGAGGGAGCAGTCTATTAATTACAGCAATGATAGTACAGCTGTCCTTCGAGGGAGCAGTCTATTTTTTGATTTGATATTGATATAGTGACCATGGATATTGTGACATCTTGATTTATTTTTATAGAAATGTGAGTCATGGACAAGATTATAGAAGGTCAAGGGCTCCCTTTTATTAGGACAAAGCATCCATACATCATAAAAGGGTTATAGGAATTGTTAAGAGGAATAGGGTTGAAAGAAAGTAGGATTTAAGAGGACAGAGATTGCTCAAGGGACGAGCTCAAGTTAAGTGTCAAGTAGATGAGTACTCGACTAACAGTAGAACGGTCGCAGATGCAACGCATTAAGAGGCTCAGGTTCTGGTCGTCCATCAAGAGAAGACAGACGGTAAGTCCCTGATCCATACTTGTGTGTGATAATAAAAGGTCCAAGCCAATTAGGAGCAAACTTGCCTCGTTTACTTTGCTCCATATTGGTCACGTGTTGATTCTCTTTGAGGATGAGGTCTCTGATGTTGAAATCTCATTCTCGCATATTTTTGTCATAGGCGTGCTTGATGCGATGTTGATAGACATGGAGATGATTAAGGGCAGCAAGACGGCGTTCGTCAAGTAACTCAAGTTGAGCTAAGCGATCTTGACGAAAGTCATCATTGGAAAGGATATCATGTAGAGAAATGCGGAGAGACGGGATCTGTACTTCGAGAGGTAAGACAGCCTCTGTTCTGTACATGAAAGAAAAAGGGGTAGCACCCGTAGAGGTTCGGATGCTAGTGTGGTAAGCCCACAAAGTGAAGGGAATGTGAATGTGCCAATCCCTGCCTGTGTCACTGACCACTTTCATGAGAATTTTGGTGAGAATTTTGTTGGAAGCCTCGGCCTACCCATTTGCTTGTGGGTAGTAAGGCGAAGAGAAACTGAGTTTGATGCCGAAGGAGTCGCATAGCTTTTGGACAGTTTTGTTTTTGAAGGACTTGCCGTTATCAGTGATGATTTTATGAGGGACACCGAAACGACAGATGATGTGGGTGTTGATGAAGTCGACGATCTTGTCGGCTTTTGTGGAGACGACAGGTATAGCTTCCACCCACTTGGTGAAATATTTAGTGGCTGTGATGATGGATTGATGACGAAGAGATGAATGAGGGTTAATCTCACCGATGAGATCTAAACCCCACTGAGAAAAAGGCCAGAAATCTTGAGTGATTTGTAAGGCGTGACTGGGGAGATGAAGCAAGTTAGAGTGTTGCTGACACTTGATGCAATGCCGAACATAGTCGCTACAGTCTTGATGAAGGGTAGGCCAATAATAGCCCAGACGAAGGATGCGCTTGGCAACCGAATTCCCACTGAAATGTCTGCCACAAATCCCATCGTGGACTTGCTAAATGGCTTGAGATGCTTCAGTGGAGGTGAGACAGCGAAGAAGGAGGCCATCAAAGCCGCGCTTATAGAGAAGACCCCCTAGCATGGTATAACGAGTGGTACGCTTGATAAAAGCTCGTCGTGCATTACTAGAGAGGTTGGGAGGAATGACAGAGAGAGATAAGAAGTCTACAAGTTGCTTATACCAAGCATCTTGTGGGCTAGG
This sequence comes from Torreya grandis, assembly GCA_037957365.1. NCBI lineage: Eukaryota > Viridiplantae > Streptophyta > Pinopsida > Cupressales > Taxaceae > Torreya > Torreya grandis. The sequence goes on along the minus strand of JARHVA010005102.1, from coordinate 310,016 downwards.
GTCTATAGTGTTGACATAGTGAATGTGAGGAGAGATATATGAAGGCAACGGCACACGATGCACCATGACAAAGAGTCTAGATGCAGATGAGGAAGATGGGATATGCGAAGCGAGAGAAGCCATGGTGTCAGCAAACTTATTCGTGGATCGAGGAATAGTCTGTAGGAGGTAATGATCAAAAAATGCAAGGAGAATGTTAGCACGGTTTTTGTACCTTTGCAAAATTTCATTTTTACAGAGGTATGAACTATTGACCTGATTGACGACGAGCTGCGAGTCGCCGAAGATGTTAATGGACTTGATGCTGAGAGAGAGGGCGGTCTGAAGTCCCAAAATTAAGGCCTTGTATTCGGCCATATTATTGGTACAATCAAAGTCGAGTTTAAAAGACAGAGGCATGGGCTCCCCTTCGAGTGGGATGAGAATGACCCCAGCACCTCCACCTAGTTGACATTTGGAGCTGTCAAAGAACATAGTCATCTGATAGGTGGTGTCGTCAGAGGAAAGCACAGCGATAGACTCGTCAGGGAACTCACACTACGGAGGTTGATTGTCAGGAAGAGGGGCATCTGTTAGTTAATCAGCGATGGTTTGCCCCTTGATAGATTTCTGCTGGATGAATTTGAGATCGAACTCAGCAAGCAGCATGAGCCACCAAGCCATACGTTGATTCTGATATGGCTTGGAGTGCATATACTTGAGAGGGTCGGTGTGGGTGATGACAAAAGTTTTGTGACTAAGAAGATAGTGGCAAAGCTTAGTAGCAGTAAAGACTAATGCCAAACAGAGTTTCTCGATATGGGTATACCGAGTTTCATAGTCGACCAGTGTTCGGCTGATATAATAAACGGCTTGCTCATGGTGATGCTCGTCTCGATGCATGATCATGGCACCTAACGAATGGTGAGTGGCTGAGATATAAAGGTAGAAGGGTTGGTCATCTTTAGGTGGAATGAGAACTGGTGGAGAGACCAGATAGCGTTTTAAGACTTCAAAAGCCTCTTAACAGTTCTTATCCCATGTAAAAATGACGTCCTTCTTAAGGAGATGATGAAAAGGTTGACAGCGGTCAGAAAGCTACGAGATGAAGTGACAAATGGACTAGAGCTTGCCTTACAAACTGTGAAGCTGCTTGAGATTGGTCAGGGGAGGCATTTCGAGGATAGCGCGAATCTTGGCAGGATCTATCTCGATATCACAGAAGGAAACGATGAAGCCGAGAAGCTTGCTAGAGAGGACCCCAAAGACACATTTCTTGGGGTTAAGACAGACATTGTACTGAAGAAGATGAGAAAAGATGATTTTGAGAATGGTCAGATGGTCACGGCGAAGTTTGGACTTGCCGAGCAGGTCATCCACATAGTCCTCCATGATTTTGTGGAGGAGATCATGGAAAATGTAGGTCATGGCACGCTGATAAGTGGCGCCTGCATTCTTCAAGCCGAAAGGCATGACTCGATAACAAAAAGTCCCCCATGGGGTAATGAAAGTAGTCTTGTGCTGATCTTCTAAAGCAATCAAGATTTGATTATATCCTGAAAACCCGTCCATAAGAGATAGCACCTCATGGCCGGCCGTAAGATCAACAAGCTGGTCGATGTTAGGAAGAGGAAAGTCATCTTTAGGACAGGCTAGATTAAGGTCATGATAGTCTGTGCAGATCCAAATCCCCCCAGTTGCCTTGGTGACTGGGACGATGTTAGAGACCCACTGTGGATAATCGATAGGCTGGATGAAGGAAACAGAAAGAAGGCACTGAAGTTCCTCCTTGACAAGGAGGGAAATGCGAGGATGCATCTTTCGAAGCTTTTGCCTGACAGGCTTAGCCTCTGGTTTGGTGACAATGTTATGGGTAACGATGGTGGGGTCGATGCCAGGCATATCACTGTAAGTCCAAGCAAAGGCCTTGCTATGGTCAGAAAGGAACTGGGTATAGTCAAGCTGCTCCTGAGCGTCTAAAGATTGGCCGATCTTTAAGACATGAGGAACATCAGAAGAAGGAAGGTTGATGTCAATGGTTGATTCATTTAACATAACCTGGGTCTCAGAAGGGAGGGAACGCTGGATGAAAGAATCATCAGTGCCCATGTAGGAAAGAATGGCATCGTCGTCAACGCAGTGAATAGTGTGAATGGTTGCCAACTCATCTTCGATCATGCTGGGAAGAATGAGAGGGAGAGACTTGGATACCCCATTGAGCTGATAAGTCAAGGGGTCTAGGCGGATGGTGTTTATGAAAAAAAAAAACTAGGAGGAATGGAAACCACTGACTCCGTAGGTGAAGGGGGTGAAACAGGCGAGTGTGGAGGAGATTGGTCAAGGATTGGTTCAGGACAAAGGTCTACAGGGTCTTGAGTGGGGTCGTGATATCCCAGACCATACCGTTTCTTGGCGTCGTCATCGTTGATCAGTTGGATAGGCTGATGGGAGCCCTGCTCATAGCGTCTGAAACCAAAACCCTTCCATGCACACCTGTAAAGGTAAGTATGTGCAAAGGCAGGGTTGCCAAGAAATGAGAAATCTGATGTGAAAGGTTGGGGTGAAGAAAGAGGATTACCATCAGTAGGAGCTTGATTAAGCCCCCCATAGATGAGGTTGGTGCGGAGGTGAGGGGGACCATAAGGTATGATCATCCCGATCCGATGGTCGTAGCTGGGGCTGTGATGAAGGTGTCCATACTCTTGTGGAGTTTAGAACGTGTCTAAAGCTAGCAAGCGATACTCTCCCAATGAAAGTCTTTGGAAGACGTCTTCCATAGGGTCTATGGTCGTCGCTTGAAGGGGAGGTGTAAGGGCGACTGCCTGTTGCAAATTGGTCAAAGCTTCTACAGATGGAGGCGGTGCCGAGGTTGATGGCTTGATAGGAATGAGGACATTGTTTGGATGGTAGGTGGTATTGCATGTTTTGAAGGGCGAAGGGTCAGCGGGAATGGTGTGGATTTGTCCGTCATGCTCAAACTTCACACAACGGTGTAGGGTGGAGGGGACACAGGCCATGGCGCGGATCCAGGGTCGGCCCAGCAAGATGTTGTATTGGAACTCTCCTTCGATGATGTAGAAGAGCTCTGGGACTGTGCGTGGACCAACATGAATATGAAGGATGACTGTGCCAATGGTCGTGGCAGTAGTGTCATTAAAAGAACACAAGATCGCGTCAGTTTTGGAGACACAATTCTTGGGAAGAGCCAACTGATCAAAGGCATGGGTGGAGATGATGTTGATGCTAGCACCCCCATCGATCATAATGCGTTTAATGCGTGTCTGATCGATATAGGCAGTGATGAAGAGGGTGGCATCCTGATCTTCCGTATTAGATGTGGGAATCTCAGAATCGCTGAATGTGATGGAGGCAACAGGGGCTAAGGAGTGGACAAGGGTAGCAAGTGGCTGGGGATCCTCGGGTTGGACCTCTGCTGCCTGCAGGGCTTGGATGAGGGCCTGACGATGTTGGGGTGAGGTTTGGATGAGATCATAGAGGGACATCTTCACAGGCGTCTAGTGAAGCTGTTTCAACATGGAGTCGTGGATTGGTCCGGAAGAAGAAGAAGAAGAAGAAGAGGGTTGAGGCATGCCAAGGATAGAAATCTTAGGCTTAGGCGGTTGAGGTGGATTGACAAAAGGGTAGGTCCAAGGAATGGTGGCTTTTTCTTTCGCCTTTTCCTTCTGTGACCTAGTGGTGATGTGAATGGCATTGATTTCAAAGATGGGAGGTGAAGGTGATGAAGGGGTTGTAACCGGTTGATGAGATGTGGATGGGTTTGAAGAGGTTGAAGGGTTATGAGAAGGAGTCGGGGGGTGGTCGAAAGTGTCCTCAAAGAGAAGAGTGTCTTTCTCCAGATAACGGCGAATGACAGCCTTGAGGGCACAGCAAGTCTCGGTGTCGTGTCCTGGTGTATGATGATATAAACAAATCTTCGTGTCGTCAAACCAGGAGGGTTTAGACCCGAGAGGTTGAAAGGGCTTGATGGGTGGAAGAGTTATGCTAGAAGTTTGCAAAAGTCATTGCAAGATCAAAGAGTATGAGCCCACTAAAGGGTCTGTGCTCATCGATGTATGCAATGTCGGTGACTTTTGCTTGGGCAAAATTGGAGGGGGTTTTTGTACCACCTTCTGGGTTGATGGTGCGATGACAGGCGGAGACGGTACACTCTTCATGAGAGGTATCACCCTTTTGGAAGAGGGTAGGCTAGCGGTAGGTAAAGGAAGCAAAGGAGGCAACCGGTTTTGATTAGAGGTTGAAGCGGGAAGGACTCTGGTTAAGGTTGAAGGATGCGGGCCCAAAATGGAAGGCAATGGTGACGGAAGAGGAGGCGTTCGCCTCTGTGGTTTGGCAGTCTTTTGTGATTTGGGTTGAAGACCACTATTGATTGAAGTCTGGGTTAAGTCCACCTTCACTTGTGGATGAGTGAGGTTGGAGATGGGGCGAACGCCAAGTGTTTTGATAGGTTTAGGCGGAGTAGATGAGGGTTTTGGTTTTGATGAAGTTGATGAAGATGTAGACGGTTTGGAAGTGGAGATCTGATTTTTGTTGATAATCTTAGGAGGTTCTGCCATGGGAGGATTAGCAGCATGAGATGAGAGGGCCTGAGCTTGTTCAAGAGCTATGAGACGATCCCACAATCCCTGATGTTCCACTTTCCTAGAAGGGAGAAGTTCGAGTCTCTCCACTAGTCGGGAAAATGGCTGAGAAGATGCGGGATGAGGTTTAGGCTCTTGAGAAGACGTCGACGGTTGTGGGACTGAAGGTGAGACGGGTGTAGTAGTCTCGGGCCCAAAGCATGGTGAAGTCGTGACAGGTTCATGTTTGGTTGGAGACGAAGGAGAAATAGGGTCTTCCCTAGGTGGAGAAGAAACTGGTGAATGAAGCTCCTCAAGCGGGTAAAGGGCAGGGATGATAGTGCCCTCCACTTGTGGTCGAGGAGTAGGAAAGGTTGGGTCCTCCATGGGCAGCAAGAAGGAAGATGGTGAAACTGGCGGTGCTGGTAAGGTCGAGGCATCCTCCAAAATGAGAGAAGTTGAGGGAGAACTAACCGGAGAAAGAGGTTCGTCCACATGTGATGGACTGATGGATGAACTCACCTCTTGGGGTTGGTTAGAAATGAGGGGCGAGACCGTATTGACTGTTCGAATATTATGTTCATGGGTATTGTCAGTCAAGGTCTGGATGTTGTTTTGGGTTGGTGGATGATTAGGGAACGGTTGTTTGAAGATATCGATACCCTGATTAGGAGGGGCGTTAGGATTGTCGAGGATGAGGTCACCCTTTTTCAACATGTCTTGGACTATGTTTTTAAGGGTTTTACAGTTGCCCGTGTCATGACCTTTAACACGATGGTAGTTATAGAAGTCATTTTCCCTATACCACGCAGGGATGGCACGTGAGGGATCAAATTGTGGTGGAGGTCATATCTGAGGGAGATTGATGGCCCCTTGTTTGACGAGTTTTTCCAGCATAGACGCGTATGATTCTCCAAGTGGAGTAAACTGTCGCTGTATATATCTCTGCTGAAATTGGCGAGTGGCGCTCATAGATGTGGATGGTTCAGGTTGATTAGTTGAAGGCGAAGAAGAAGAAGATCTAACAACCACAGCATTTGCTGAAGCTTTAGATTTAGGATTGGATGAGGAGGGCTTAGAAGAGGGGTCATTGGTTTTGGAGTTGGGATTCTTACTCCGCAACTTGACTTTATTCTCCTTGACAGCACGTAACTCAAGTTTACGAGCCATCGTGAAGGCTTTGTCAAAAGTGCGGAAGGTTTGAACCCTCAAGGTAGAAGAAATATGTTTAGCACAGGCTTGAGAAAAAAGTTCAATAAGCTCAGGCTGAGGTAAGGAAAATGAAATTTGATTGATAAGGCTCCTCCACCGAGCGACAAAATCAGCAATAGATTCATCCTCGAACTGGCGAATAGAATAGAGGTCTGTGATGGAGACCTTCTTGGTGATATTGATGGAGAAATGATCGAGGAAGAGCTGGGCCAGCTGAGTGAACGTGAGGATGGAATGGCTGGGAAGAGAGCTGTACCAGTCAAGTGCAGCGCCCGAGAGAGACATGGGAAACGTGTGTAAGAGTAACACATCATCATGGGCGATAAGGTAACATGCATGTCTGAATGCCCGTAAATGTTGTTGTGGGTCTTCCTTGCTCTGGAAACGAGAAAACTTAGGAAGTTCCCACTGGCTGGGATATGGTCTGATGGGGACAGAAGGATGGATGGGCTCGTTGCAGATTTGTTCGTACGATAGAGTGTTGCGTGAGTTGGTAACGGAGGTCTCTAGGTTGGACATTTTATCCATCAGCATCTTGATAATATCTACTGACGGATTGGCGGGTGGAGCGCCTCCTAGATTGTAAGGCGCTTGAAAGAGGCTGGAAGAGGTATATGACGTAGTCGGTTGTACCAATAAGGGTGCAACGTACGGATGACTAGTCGTAGGGACAGAAGAAGTGACTAAGGATGGTTGGATGGAAGGCATGGCTAGGTTTGATGTTGTCATGGGAGGTTGGTTAGAGGTAACATGGGCCAATGGATAGGTAGCCACCCTAGTGTTGATAGGAGTAAGGGTGGGCGGAATAGAGACGACCAGGTTTTGAAAGGGGGTAGAAAGTGGTTGAGTGGACTGAGATTGATTGGGGGCTGAAACTCTGGTGAAAGTGGGCCCAACGATGGAAGGAGAGGCCACACTTGGATGGTTGGTAAAAGGTTGGTCATTGGTTGAGGCAACAGCCTGGGTGTCTAAGGGTTGGACTACGAACGCCGTTGATACGGCCGTAGTCTCGAGGAAAGAGGTCGGCATTCCATAAATTGGATTTCCAAAGGGGTCTCGCGTTCAGCTATTCATGAGATAGTGTTGCAAGGCTTTGGTATTGAGGTCCAAGAATCATGCGAAATCTTGGTCCCCTTCTGGGATAATAGGCGTTTGGGTCGGAGATGGTCTAGTAGGAGTTCTTTCAGTTTCTGAGTTGAACTCCATTATAGGGCTGGTTGTAGGCGGGGTAGATGGAAGAGGATGATGCCTTGCGTGATCGACTAGAGCCTTGGCTTGGCTACGAGTCAGAACCATTCAAGGCAAGGAAGAACGTCCTCACAAGCTCAAACAAGCAGATAAGAACCAAAAAGATGAAGACACAAGCAAATCCTAAAACCCTAGAAGTAAATTATTAGGATTATAGTGGCTTATGCCTTAGAATGTGTGTAGAGGAGGATTGGCTTTGTGAGTCGGGTCTTAGAAGAAGCAGTCTATGGATGGTTTCGAGTTTTGTTATGGTGCTCAAGAAATCTGTGTTAGCTTCCGTACAGCCTGGTGCTAAGGAGCAAGCTCCCCTCACTTCACGATTCCAGTGGTTAGTTGGTTTCACTTAGCCAAAATATACTTCCACTAGAGTTTATCCTTTGCCAGAGAACGGAGTGGGCTTCCCCCTTGGTGATGAAATCCAAGTCGGGTCACCGAGACGGGTAAGGTATCCGCTGGGGGATGAAATCCCAGTCGGGCCTTGTCTCAGGTAAGTTAAAATGTTTGTTTTGTGCAGGTGGTTTGGTCGTGTAACATCAAGTGATCTAGATTAATTCAATATGCGGTTTAATTACTATGTGTGGTCTAAAAGATGCAGGCAATCAGAAATGAATGCAAAGTGTTTTAATGCCCAAGTCAAAATGTTTGTTCGTATGAAGACGAATGGAGAAAGAGTCGAAGAATATGAGTTTTAGCTAGTCTAGAAGTGCAAGAAAGAAAGAAATGTTCATTTTAGTCCTGCTTATGATGTCGTTTAAGAAGAGACGAAAGGAGGCGAAAAGGAAGGAACCTAATGCACCTATATGAATGAAAGAAAGAAAGAACCCAAGGAGGACCTAGGGTCCCACCGGGCGTGCCAGAATGTTTCTATGCAAAATTGATTTCTACATTCAAAGAAGAAATAAGAAACTAAAAGAAATGGTCAAGGCTAGAAGATACCTGATAAAGTCATGCGCACCAAAATCAGACGTTGGAAGATTCTCCTCTTTGGCTGTGGAGGAATGACACCTGCGAAGAAAAGGCTAAAACACAGAAAAACGTTAGTCAAAGATATGGTGGGCTGTCAGGCGAACGCCCAATCCCAAAAGTACGAAGACTTCCTAGAAGGATATCAACCCACTGATAAAAAAGTAGAATATTGGATGAAAGTAGATAATAAAAGATAAAATGATAGAAATAAATGACAGAAAATAAAGGTGCGTACCTGATATGTAGCACTGTTCTGCACAGTCGCCGGCGTCGGTCTCTGTGGTGCCGGCGTCAGTTAGGAAAGGTGCCGGCGTCGGTCAAACTGCCAGCGTCAGTCGGGGTAGTGACCGGCGTCAGTCGGGGCAGGTTCTGGATAGAGTCTGAACGAGTTGGAGAAGGTCTGGGAGAGTCAGGACAGGGTCTTGACAGGGTCTGATGGAGTCAAGACAGGGTCTGATAGTATCGAGATAAGGTCAGGGTAGGGTCTGGGCAAGGTAAGGTCGGGTTTGGACAGAGTTATGGATTCGGATAGTGGGCAGGGATGTAAAGGAGAGATGCAGAACTTGGGTCTGTGGTTTGAAGATTTGGGATGACAGAAATAATGAACAAATAATAACTAAGAAGAAATAAAACAAACAGAGTAAATACTTACCTGCCAGAAGACGTGATGAAAGCCATAGTTGAAGTTGTGTGCAGTGCCAGATTGAAACAAATGCAGATTGGTTGATGCCAGAGTTGGTTGATCGCGAGAGTGTTGATTGCCAGAGTCTGTGGATGTCGGAATTCGGAGGTTGATTGATTGATTGATCGATTGATTCGAAAATGGTTGAATAGCCTTCGAGATTGATCGGTGGATGCTGATGAAGGTGAGGGACGGTTTGAGAGACGGTTCGATAACCGTTTATAGGAACCGAATGATAACTGATAACGGATAACGTTAAGGTGATCGACGTCGGCAGGATTGCCGACGTTGGCCGATAAGTGACCAACGTCGGCGACATCGGCCGGGTAAAGACCGTCGTCAGCAGATGCACAATGGGGATAGAGTCTAGCTTTAGCTCTGTGCTCATTTTTACATGCTGCCAAGGTCAAGGTTGGTGGAACAAGTGATCGACAAGGGTTAAATAGGTGAAGAAGAATAAGACGGGGAATGACTAGGGGAGTCGACACGATTTCGGTGTCTACACTAACATTCAAGGGGAGGACATGTTAAGATGTATTCACACCAAATAAATAATAATTAGTGGCATTATGACCAATGAATGAGGAACATGTTCAAATGTTCAATAGTCAAAACAATGTAAGAAACAAAAATTACACTCAATTAATCCATGTGATAATATGAATAAGTGAAATATAAGAAACCAACATAAGCATATCATACTAGTCCTTATATTCATGTGTTATTAAAAAAAAAAGTAGCATAGAATATCTTGCACACTATGTAATATGTAATCATGAGTATAAACATGTGTAAGTGTTATTACATAAACTCAGAATGACAATGTAAAGTGATCATAAAAAAATGTATCCCTTATCAACCATGATCAATGAATCATATTCCCCCAACATATTATGCCTTGTGGGTAGAGGAAAAGGTCCAACATATTTATGACCATGTATAATGTATCTAGTGTATGCAAGTATCACACAAAAGTAACTGTGAAAAATATGCTTATATATAAAGTAAATGATATGATATATACTAAAATAAAGTAAACAACATATATGAAAATTCTAGTAGACACATGTATGCTAAATATTTTTGTATTTTTTCTTTGTTTGAATGTTTTTCTATTTTCTTGATTATTTGTTTCTATTTTTATTTTTACATATTTGTATAATTAGAAAAGTTTCTATGTCAAGGTATTATAATACCAATATGTCATCGATGGGATACCATCATGAAGACCCTATATCATGTGTGCCCTATTCATAATATATGTAATCCATATCATGATAATTATAGTAACCTATAGTATTATAATCATTATAATATTGATGTTGAAATTATGAAATATAATTGTTGTCTTATGTTGTATCTGTATATAAGTAAATAGCTACCCCATATTATCGTATTGACCTTTCTTATTTCTCTTTTACAATGTGTATTATGTCATGTGAATTTACATATACTCCATTACTTGTATCTATTTGTAAACTAGATAACGACATGCTTTCTTTTTGCTTTTTTTCTCTAAATATGTTCCTTCCTTGTAAAAGGATGTGACCTTACCTTTATGATCAAATGATATGCAACCTTTTTTTAATCAATCATTTCTCCTATTGATTGAAACCATGATTTTGCAATCACAACATTTTATGCACCTGGATTATAAATAACTTTAAAATAAGAGAAAAATATTTTGAAACAAGTGAAACTCTTAGTTAAATTGATCCCAAACTTATTTCAAATAAATTAGTTTGATCTAGCTATTGATACTTATTTCCAAGAGAGCTAATAAATGACATAGAACAAAAATTTGTATCTTGATAGTCCATATCCTTAATATTGATAGATTGATATCCATATATGTGAGAATTGATATTGAAAGTGTCCTAATATGATTATAGGCTTGTAATTCACACCTTTTCAGCTATTTTCGCTTTGAGTTTCACCATTTTAGGAGGTATTTCATGTCTCTTCACTAAATTTCCACAATGGGAACTATATAAGGTTGTGGGTGGCCTATGACTAGAGAGAACCTCTAGATAGGGTTTTCTCTATTTATGTAACACCTACTCAAACTACAAGGAAAGGGGAAAGAGAATGAAATTAAATATAAAAAGGGTGATACACCAAATTTTACATCTCCTCCTCTTGACCATGAGTTGATAACAAAGATAGGACAAGGTTGAATATGATCACACAAATTCAAATAGTTATATAGTATGAGTATTTCAATATGGGGGTTGTATGGGATACATAAACTAGGAGGAAGAATCAAGAGGCCTATAATGAGGCACTAATGAAGGTATTCCACAATTAACAATTTCATAACTACTTGATAACATTGTATGACCTATAAGAGATAACTTAAAAACAAAGAGGTGAGAATGAAAAAGACAAATTCAAGCTTATTGAACATCAACACTATCATTCATAAAAAATTCAACATGAAAATAGTAAATGTGATATGAATAAGGTAGAATAATTTGTATTTACTTTTAAAATAAAAAACAAGTATCAAGTTTAGCAGGGATTCACCATACCAACTTGGAGGATCCTTTGAAAGACATTCAAGGGTAAATATATAAAATAATTATGAGATAAAGAGAAAGAGGATGTGGAAAAATCCCATGATGGCTATCATAAATCATGAAACTAATTATAATGATAAGAGAAGGTGAATAAATAGTCATATCATTCATCTTCAACATGTTTCTTCTTGGCTTGATGACATAATCATGTGATGTGGTGTATAGTGGCTCTTCACCTTGTATGTCTCATCCTTTCTCTTTTGAAAATGCACTTTCTTGATTAGAGGAGTTATAATTTTCCATCTTAACACATGACCTATGTAACCTTACTGTATATTTTTAAACCATTATTGACTCTTCAATGCATCTATCACCTTGGTGAAAGTGTAACTTAATACTTATAATTATTAACACTTGATCTCTATCATTATAACCTATAAATTGCATGTCTAAGCCTATTTAAAACTAAGGAGTTTAATGGAAATAAGTCTATCACTTATCTAAGACCTGGTAATTATTTCAAAAATGGCATAATAGCTTAAAAACCTCCTATATGCCCTATATAAGATCATACAATCTATGTGTAATCTCATAGACCATCTTCAAAAGAGTCTTCATAACTCACTTGAAAATAGGTTCGAAGAAGGTTGTAAGTGTTTATGCAATATGGGATCTATAAAGGCTTATGAACTATATTGAAAACATTTTTAATTTTTCTTGATTTCCACATTGAGGTTTCAAGTTTTTATATCCTCTTTGGATTATTCAAGAGTTTGTTTAACTTTAGACAAAATTAAAAAGTTGATAGAGACCTTCATGTTCTTTTGAATGTTCTCAATAACATGAAGCTAGTGGATGGATTGTGAATAAGACCTATCATTCTAACTAAAACATATGAAATTGATCTATTTATGAATTTAAAATCCATGAAATAGGTTCATATAATTTTTACAAGGGCTCTCTCAAAGTACATATACTCTTGGTGACCTTTAATAAGATATGTAACCTCAGTCCTCAATACAAGTATGAAAACTTTCTTCATTTTAGGCCCAATTACTGGATTGAAACCTACCAAATTATCAAGGATTATTATATAATGGTTTTTTAAAGTGACATTATACCTCTATATAGGTTGGATATGTCTCTCAATCTAGTCAAGAAAACCTTACTTGGCCAAACACCTGTAAACAAGCTTGAAAGTACATTTTCTAGGCCATTTTCATACATCTCTCACTCCACATGTGAAAAATTATTTCTCCAATAGGTTCCTAAAATATTTTTAAATTTCATATAGATTTTTTAAATTCATGTCATGTCCATTGGAATCTATTATATCCATTTACAATCATCAAGTTCTTTCTAAGGTCTTTTGGTAATTTTTTTTGGTTTCTACATTCTTAATAATTGTTCATAGAGAATATGAATTTAATTGATAAAATAATTACAATAAATTAGAGTTTAAAAACCTTATTAACAGCCCATAAGTCTATTATACCCCATTAATATTCTTGTTTGACTTTTCGTGTAAGAAAGTTACCTGCTCAGGCATTACAAACCTATAGATGTGCATTCTGAATGACTATTTTGATAAAAAATATATATATTTTCATGTATTTTTGGGTTTAATGCACTTACCATAGATATAATTCATACCATATAATATTTATTATAACTTTTACAATCTCTTTATTCCCTCAAAGGTCTTCAAACCTATTTTAACCCATAACTAGGGTTTATGGGCAATGTGGTTGGTTTAGCCCTAACGACTAAATTTTGGTGTTTTTTCCTTATTAAAAACTATGAAATAATTATAAAAGTATATTTCATGGTATATTAAACTCATAAATAATATAAAAACCTCATATTTTACTTATAAATTTCACTCTCCCATCATATTCCTTGTGTAGGCTTGTAGGTACCTATCCCAAGCTTTAAATCCATTTCATGTTTGATGTATGAATTGAAATCTTTGCCTCTAAATATTATATGATATTTTTTTTAATTTTATTTAAATTTATATGGTTTTATTACTTATTATAAAGAGTAAAAATACATAATATTTACTAATAACCCTCATATTTGAACTTATAAACATACATAGTCTACTAGCATGCATGAACTAGCAATGCCCTTTGACATCTCCAATCATGAATGATATTGAAAGATTTTGAGAGATATGGTTAGTGTTTTATAATAATTATTAATATATTAATAATTAATTTTATATATAACTTTTAGTTTCATGTTTTTTACTTGTTTATTCAATGGTTGAAACCCTTGTTCAAGAACCCTAACTTAGTGGTCTTCATATCTTGTCACCTACAACTCTTATCAAGGATGATCATAAATTATTTTAATACTTTTTTATACTTTAATTATACAAAATATCTCACTAAAAATTATAATAAACAAATCCTTTTATTGGTTTTTTGAATATTGAACTTAGTTGTAATGTTGCTCCTTTAGGTTTGCTACAAACCTAAAACACCTTTTCCACAAGATCTTGGTTAATTTCATGGTTTATCCTCATGGTAAGAATTATAAACACACATATAATCATATAAAAAAATTTACACACCATTATTAACCTCAAATAATTCACACTCAATACAAAACTTGAATATGTTTGTTTATTTTGATCTACAATCTTATAAATGTACATTACAAGCTTAAATTTCATTAAAACTCTATTTTTGGAGTGGATTTATTTCATAACTATGTACATAAATATTTTTTTAGATAATTTATATTCTATTTTGGTTTCTTGATGGTATATTCTCAAATTATAAAGTCTTCAACTTTCTAAGAACCTTTTAACTCCTACTTACAGACTTGACACAGTCTACTAGGTATACATGCATCAACAATTTTATTTGCCATTTTGGATATTAAAATTCTTGGAAAGAGTCTAAGGATATTTTATGAATTTAAATAAAAATTTTAAATAAAATATTCAATCACCATCATTTTGGAAACATCTCATAGCTTCCAAAACCTACCTACCATGTCCAAACATAGTCAAACATGACATTTCTTGTTAGTAAAGGTATGATCAATTAAAGCTTGCATTGAGTTTGATTTTTTAGATAAAATTAGACCCAAAGGATATTATTTTAAATTATTTCAATGAATTCACCAATATTATATATCTCATTTCAATAATAAAATCATGATAGTGGGGTTTAGTAGGGTTTAAGAGGAAGAAGAGTTCATAATGATTATTCATAGAGATCTTCCCCTCAAACTTAGGAATTTTACCATGAAGTGTAATTGAATATGGATGGTAATCATCCAATAATGTAATTTTTGTTTGTGATTCTCCTCCTTAATTTAAATAACCACATTAAAATGACTCTTCTTAGCTTGTCAATGACTCGATGGAGTTATAAAGTGATTTTCTACCTTGTTTAGACCTGTACAATATTATTGAGGGTTGTTTTGACCTAAGTAAGATATATGAGGCCTTGGAGAATCTTATTTCACCCTGTGCTATTATTTTCTTGGGTAAATATGCCTGAACCAACATAAAACCCTACATTATCTCCTCAAAACCTACCTTTTCTTGATGTGAAAAATTGTTCATTTGAGTAATCTCCTATTGTAACTATGTACCATATGTTCTTTGGAGTCCTTATCTAAACTTAAAATGACATTGTAATGTAGAAACATTTTTTACCTACCTTGAAACCTGCCATTATGTTATATTTAGATTTGAACACAAATAACAAAGAATTTTCAAAAATGAAATAATGTTAAAAATAGAGTTTTGACACCTCTTGGTTGGGTGTACGATAGAATGAAGTATGACATGATATTCAATTAGTGACAAATGGCCAAATAAAAATATTTTTCATGGTATTAACTCCTCATATTCGATGCTCTTCAATGGGTGACATTATAAAATTAAGCAATATAATAAAATAAGTGAAAAATAAATTTCCTAAAAAATACCTTAATCTCTCCAAAATCTTGAAAATACAATGTTACTTATATCACTAGCTTATCTTCTAGTCTACTATATAATATAAAGCACCATGATTTCTTAGATGATCGCCACTTATTTATTTTCACCAAGAATCAATTTTTCAAGACAACCTTAATTTTTCCAAAGTTTCTTTAAAGTTTTCTAAACCACAATGCAAAAGACCTCATAAAGGTCAAGGAACAATATTTATTGTACTAGACACATACCATGGAACTTGACATCATAATA
This sequence comes from Torreya grandis, assembly GCA_037957365.1. Taxonomy (NCBI): domain Eukaryota; kingdom Viridiplantae; phylum Streptophyta; class Pinopsida; order Cupressales; family Taxaceae; genus Torreya; species Torreya grandis. The sequence goes on along the minus strand of JARHVA010005102.1, from coordinate 294,620 downwards.
TGACCCTATTTAGACCTTGAAATGATAGGGAAGTTGATGCAATGGTAAATTTTTTTTATGGTAGGGGTTGAATTTTATCCTAGGAGGCCAAAATGTCAACATGTTTTAGCAATTCATAGGGGTTGGTTAGCCTAATGAACATCTAGATTAGTATCCTTATCAATCCATTATGTTATGGAGTCACCTATCACTCAATAACAAACCTAATTTTGATATTTAAAACTAACTACAATATCTTAGAACAAATTGGTATAACAAAAAATACCCTACAAACACACAATAAATAAGATGCAAACACACTAACTAACCACCACACAATGTCAAGAGTCATTTAGGGAAAAGAGAACAATAAATAACTAAGCAACATGTGATAAAAACACTTAGAGAAATAAAGAACTAACCTAATATATATAATACTAAAATACATCTATTCTACATGGGTTAAATCAAAATCCTCTTAGGTCTTCTCAATGTGGTTAATAGAGATGAATAAAAATATGGTATTTAAGTGCCATTCTAATTGGATCAGTTCTTTACCTACTTTTCAAATTCCTTCATTTGTTTCAAAGTGGATCAAATGAAGCAAACATATCTCATATATATAAAAACTCCTCTTATGGTTCAATGTTCACCTTATGTTACTCTTAATCATTGAGAAATATCTATATTGTAATCACATTATGATTCATAGGAATAATTACAACTTAAGCCTCTAATGGCTCACTAGAAAAATGTTCTTGGCTTTCTATGATATCTTGAGAGATGTTATTTTTCTTGTCAACTACTACAAGATGTTAAATCTCTTCAATGATCTCCAAATACTACTCTCTATCTTCATCAATACCTACTTTAGATATACTTTGATTAACATCATCTTGACCATGTTATCTAATCTTAATAACAACTCTATTAATGTCTTCATTAGGAGATGTAGTCCTATAAAGAGTCTCAATATCTTAAATGAGTTCAAGGTATTTCTTCCACACTTTATAAAAACCTTCTTTATCTTCACTTTGAGCTTCTTGAGTTTCATTAAGAATAATTACATGTTATTTTATGTCTTTAATTAACTCATGTTTGAAGCTGTTATTTTTTGAAACCACTACTATAAATTCTAATTGGATCAGTTCTTTACCTACTTTTCAACTTCCTTCATTTGTATCAAAGTGGATCAAATAAAGCAAACATATCTCATATATATAAAAACTCCTCTTATGGTTCAATGTTCAACTTATGTTACTCTTAATCATTGAGAAATATCTATATTGTAATCACATTATGATTCATAGGAATAATTACAACTTAAGCCTCTAATGGCTCACTAGAAAAATGTTCTTGGCTTTCTATGATATCTTGAGAGATGTTATTTTTCTTGTCAACTACTACAAGATGTTAAATCTCTTCAATGATCTCCAAATACTACTCTCTATCTTCATCAATACCTACTTTAGATATACTTTGATTAACATCATCTTGACCATGTTATCTAATCTTAATAACAACTCTATTAATGTCTTCATTAGGAGATGTAGTCCTATAAAGAGTCTCAATATATTAAATGAGTTCAAGGTATTTCTTCCACACTTCATAAAAACCTTCTTTATCTTCACTTTGAGCTTCTTGAGTTTCATTAAGAATAATTACATGTTATTTTATGTCTTTAATTAACTCATGTTTGAAGCTGTTATTTTTTGAAACCACTACTATAAATTCTAATTGGATCAGTTCTTTACCTACTTTTCAACTTCCTTCATTTGTCTCAAAGTGGATCAAATGAAGCAAACATATCTCATATATATAAAAAATCCTCTTATGGTTCAATGTTCAACTTATGTTACTCTTAATCATTGAGAAATATCTATATTGTAATCACATTATGATTCAGAGGAATAATTACAACTTAAGCCTCTAATGGCTCACTAGAAACATGTTCTTGGCTTTCTATGATATCTTGAGAAATGTCATTTTTCTTCTCAACTACTGCAAGATGTTCAATCTCTTTAATGAGCTCCAAATACTACTCTCTAGCTTCATCAATATCTACTTTAGATATACTTTGATTAACATCATCTTGAACATGTTCTCTAATCTTAATAACAACTCTATTAATGTCTTCATTAGGAGATGTATTCCTTTAAAGAGTCTCAATATCTTAAATGAGTTCAAGGTATTTATTCCACACTTCATAAAAAACTTCTTTATCTTCACTTTGAGCTTCTTGAGTTTCATTAAGAATAATTACATGTTATTTTGTGTCTTTAATTAACTCATGTTTGAGGCTGTTATTTTTTGAAACCACTAATGTAATATCACTAGCTATTTCCATGTCATCTTTAACTTGTTCATCTTTCTTATGAGTCTTAACAATGTTAGAAACCAAGATGTATTCATTAAAATTTCTCTCATGCTCTATGACAACCTTATATTCTTCTTCTATAAAGATTGGAAGATCATTTGTCTAACAAATCTCTTGTCCATACCCTTGAATGCATTATTGATTAGAGAGGATTGATTTCTCTTCATGTACATTCTCCTTTTCTTCTTGGCCACTGGATACATCTTGAGGAATGATTAATTGCATCTCTACTATAACCACCACTTACACTTCATCATAACCTTATTGAGGCTCATTTTAAACTAGAACTTAAAGTTTAAGTTCTTCATCATGTTAAATTGGATGATCCTCATATGATCTCCATAAATAGGTCCTCTAATGCAAAGGGAGATGGTGGAAGGGAAATAATTTCCAAATGGTGGAGCAAGGGTATATTACTCATTGTGTTTCCTATGCTCCATTATGTCTAGAATAATATAAAATTCTTCATGTAAATAGTGATTTATTTGATTAACCTCCTATTGAACATGTAAGCTGATGTCTCTTGATTAAATATTAGCATCCTCTTCATAAAAAATGTACCAAAAAAATTAATTTTCTCCCTTTTTCCCCAAGTCTCATATAATGGTATAATGAGGAATGCAAATGATTATTTATTCATCACATTCACTTGAAACACTATTTTATTCCCCTAAATGATCTTCACTTTCCTTACATACAATTGGTCCTCCTTAAAAAATGGATATGGTTAGATGGAAAGAGGTTCCAATTGGTGGCATAGGAATATAGGAAATTACGAGATGATCTTGAATTGGTTTTGGGATTGAAGATGTATTAAGAAGACTTTGAGATTTGGAAGTGATAGTCTCATTCAATAATTCTTTGAAAGGAGGAAAAGGAAAATATGCTTATGTTAAGGTTTATTAATTATTATCCTTCCACTCAGAAATAAACTTATCACATTTTGATATTCATTAATCTTTATGGAAAACTAAAACTTGAGGAGTGGATGAGGGGATCAAGAAACTTGTAAACTTTCTTGATTTGGCTTCTATAACTTTCTCCCTCTCTTGAATTTACATTGATATATGAAGAATGTGTGAGAAGATCATAAAATTCCTTGGTTAAGGAGATTGAGAATCATGAGGAGATTGAAGAAGAGTGGGTGGATTTTGCATAAGTATATACTCTTTCATTGGATTCAGATCCCTAAATCTTGGGAATTTGAAACAAGTAGGCTCATTTAAAAGGCCTTGTCTAAAACTAGGATTATGATGGAGCAACTAAGATTTGGATTCAATTTATTATACTCTCATGGTAAATTTCTATATTTGATCTCTTATAGCCTCATTTTCCCTAACTAGGCATCCTTCATTACATCTCTTCCATGACTCTACACTTTTCTGATGTATATAATCATGATATGCAAGCTCTTCTTGATGTCTGTTATATTTGATCTCCCTTTCATTCTCCATACATTGTCTCTTAATGTCAAGCCTAAATTTTTTCATACTTTTTTCAAGGTAATTGGAAGAATGGGTAGGGGTGGTAGGGGGTAAATTTCATGAAAATATTGGTATATTTTTGGTTCATGTATACTTGAGGTGAAGCCATAAATATTCTCAACTTGATATGAAGGATATGAAGGTAAAAAATATGCATTTTCAAAAAATGGAAATTGAAATACATACCAATTGATGTTCTTTAGGCACTTGGACTACTTAAACTAGTTGTATATAGCTTGGAGTCACCATTAGTTTTTGTAGACATGCCTCTCAAGGTTGATATGCTAAATAAAAACACCAAAATTTCTTTAGTAGTTTAAATTCTTATCCCACTAGGCATGCCAAAAACTATTGTCACTTTGAGTTTCACCCTTTGAGGAGGTGTTCTAGGTCTCCTCACTTAATTGACATAATGGTAGCTCTCTAAGGATATGGGTGGCCTATGAATAGAGAGAACCTCCAAAGAGGGATGACTCCCTTGAATTTACACCTATTCAAATTTCAAGGAAAAGGTAAATAGAAAGTTGAAAGAAAAGAGAAAAAGGGTGATGCACCAAATTTTAGGTATCCTTATCATTATTATGATTTGATAAAAAATATAGGACAAGGATTAATATGATCAAAAAACTTCAAATATTTATATATAATGAGTGATTTAATATGGTGTTTGTAGTTGATATAAGAGGTACAATCAAGAGGACAAGCATGAGGCAATAATGAAGGTATTCCACACTTAACAATTGTATAACCACTTGTTAAACACCATATGACCTACAAGAGATAAATTAATCATAAATAGGTGAGAATAAAAATGATAAATGAAAAGTGATTGAACATCAACACTATCATTCATCAACAATTCAAGATGAACACACTAAAAATGACATGAATAAGGTAAAATAGTTTGTATCTAATTTAAAATGCAACAATAAGTATCAAGTGTAGTATGTATTAACCATATAACCTTGGAGGCTCCTTTAAAATCCTTACTATGAAATATATATATATATATATATATATATATATATATATATATATATAAGAATTTTGAGAGAGAGATAAAGAGGATCTTAGAAAAGATGATGATAACTGTAATCAATCATGAAATAAGTTATAATGCTAAAATAAGGTGAATAAATATTCCTATCATTCCTATTTAAAATGTCTTGGCTTAGATTGATGGTGTCCTCATGAGAGGTAGAATAGAAGTGGCTCTTCAACTCATATGACTCATCATTTCTCTTTTGAAATTTCCCTTTCATGATTGGAGGAGTTACAAGTTTCCATCTTGATACATGGCCTAACTAAACTTATTCAATCTTTCTATGCAATTTTTGGCTATTAAATGCATCTATCACCTTATTCAAAGTGGATATTAATACATAGAGTTATTCACACTTGATCTATATCATTATAACTTGCAACTTGTATGTATAATCCTTTTTTAACCCAAGAAGTGTAATGAAGACAAGACATCACTTATCCAAGACCTGGTCCTTTTTTTAAAACTATAATAATAGATTAAAAACCTCATATATGTCCTTCAAAATATCATAAAATATCTATCTAAGATCATATATCATCTTTAAAAGATTCTTCGTAACTCACTTGATACGAGGTTTGAATAAGGCTACAAGTGTTTATTCAATAGGAGCTCCATGAAGGCTTAAGAAGTGTATTGAAACCTGATCATGTTTTATGATTTCAACATTGAGGTTATAGGTGTTTATATACTCTTGGTATTATTCAATATTTTTTTTAACTTGAAGCAAAATTCACAAGTTGATAGAGACCTATATGCTCATTTGAATGTTCTCAACAACATGAAGCTAGTGGACTATTTTTGAATAAGCCCTATAATTCTACCTATAACCTATGAAATATATATATTTATGACTTTTAAATACATGCAAGAGGTTTATTCTATGTTCACAAGGATTATCTAAAGGTAATTATACTCTTGATGACTTTAAGAAGGTTTATAACCTCATTCGTCAAAGCAAGTATGAAAACATTATTCATTTTAGGCCTAATTAGTGGATTGAAAGCTACCAAATCATAATTGAGAATTTTTTAATGGTTTGATTTAGGGTTATTATACCTTTTTATAGGCTTTAAAATTATCTCCAACTAGTCAAAAAAAAACTTGTTTAGCTAAACACCTGTAAAGAGGATCGAAAACACCACACAAAGAAGATGTAGATATGCAACAAATCACCATTATATCTGATTCTTGGGTTGGAATGCATTTACCATTCCTAACATGGTATTATAGACTTGAATAATTTACAACCATCCATTATATTGTAATTTTTAAATAATTTTATAATAATTCCCTCTTGTCACTACTTTTTCCCTTGTTGTGGAGAGGAAACATAGAAGAGAGGCATGTGAATTCCCTCTTGGCACTGCTTCTTCCCTTGTCATAGAGAGGAAACATATAAGAGAGGTGTATGAGGATATCTTAGTGCCGTTTGGTTCCCTTTTCAGGACTTTTTGAATATTTTGAATATTTTCATTGATTTCAAGCTTCTCAGGGAGATATGCTTGTTTCAGATTTGAGGAGAAGAATATGAGGAGTCTTATTTTTTAAGACTTGAGAGAGGCGTCATTCTTTTTTGGTATTGTATTTATCTTAGCTTGGAACCTGGAGGCTAAGGCATTGGTTTCTCTTTGTCTATTCCATATTTATTTCTTTCCATCTTTATGCCTTTTTTTAAGATCTGTATTGGAGTTTTAAAGGCTAGGTATTTGAGTTTTTTAAATATTTTCTAGTTTCAAGATTTGTTCTTTCTACTATACAAGTGTCATTTTCAGATTTGGTAGAGAATCATCTTAAATATAACTTGGTGTTGGAATTCTCATGTTAAGGCATTTTATATTTGGTAGAGCTTGGCATTGAAATTTGCTAATTTTTAAGAAAGAGAAAGGTGGTGAGATCCATATTATTTCAAACTTATATTATGTGGCATCCTTTTCTCATCTGGCATCATCATTTTCAACATCTTGGCGATTTTGTGGAATCTTTTAGACCTTGGTATCATCATTTTCTACTATTGGATTGAAACAAGGCATTGAAGTTTGGCACCATTCCTTTTTTCTCAAGATCTATTAAGAGATAGGCATTGTATTTCTAAGATTGGCACTTGACTAGACTGTTGTTGCATTGGAGATATTAGAGTTTGTATTTTTGAGTTTTCTCTCAAATCTACCTATAAAGAGATATGTGTTGGCATGGCTAATTGAATGGAGAGATCTATTTTGGCATTGAAATTTGCTCACTAATTTTTGGTTCTAGAGAAGGATGATAGGCATTATATTTGCATATGATCCAATTTCAAATTTGTAAATAATAATCTTTAAAATTGATTTCTCTAATATCTAGTAAGGCATTGGAATTCTTTTGTTGATTTCTCTATTTTTTCTTTCTTTTATGATAAGTTGATTTACAGGGAGGAGGTGTAGAGGAAACATTGGAGTTTTTATCATTTGACCAATATGTATCTACTTATTCCATACTTAATTTAGATTTGGAGCTAAAATAAAATAGTAAACTATTCTTTTTTTCCTCTTAAAATAGCTGGTTATAGTCATTTTTTAATTTCCAAGCTGATTTTTTACATCAAGAGGAAACACAGTTTAGTTGCACAAGCATAACATTAACCAAGGGGATATTTTTTCATGTTGGTTGGCATTTCTACATATTTGGTTCAATTTGAGTTCTAATGAGTGGTTTGATGACTATGTTCTTTACTAATTTCATCTAAAAAACTAGTTTGTAGTGATTTTTTAATATTTTGACCCATTTTATAGGAAATCATAATGCTTGTAAATTCTGAACCATAACTCAGATTTGAGTTCTATTGTTTTCAAAAGTGCATTTTTTCAATTTTCTATCCATCAGTGTCATTAAATTTTTTTAAAGTATTACTTTTATAAAGTGTCAAATTGGGGGGTCCTATAATATAATATTATAGGGGGTTATCTCAGTTTCAATTTAATTCACCCTTTGCATTCCTTTTTCTCTTTAGTGATTAGTTTGAATGGTTTATAATTTTGATGTTGACAATTATGATCCTTTTACTAAAAATAATTACCACACATGGAGACCTCTAATGGAAATATTCATAAAACATAAAGGATTATGGTCCCTAATGAACAAAACAAAGCCATAATTCACACATGAATTTGAAAATTTTTAGCATCAATGTAAGTTTGAACAATGTATGGGATTGATTGGGGGATATGTGAGTGATAATATTTTGTTTTATTTTGATGGGTGTGATTCCCGATTCAAAATTTAGGCTAAGTTAAAGAGTTTGTTTGGGAAAGTAGATCACTTGAGAGAAATGCAGCTTGAAGTGGATCTTACTTCACTAAATTCATATGCTTTTGCCTTCATTATAGACTACCTCAATAAGGTTAAGAATTTATTAACACAGTTGAAGGGGAGTGGATGAGATGAAAACGATGAAGAGTGTGTATACTTGATCTTGTCTAAGTTGAGTCGCCCATTAAAAATATTTGCTTCTACATTTTTATAAAGTATGGATGCCTTAGGTACTACATTCAAAATGATAGATCTAGAGTTATTTTGTGAGAGACTTACTAGGGAGGAATCCAAATTATCTAACCTTGAGTCTTCCACCTTTCAAAAAGCATTAGTGGCCTCACATCCTAAGACTAAGTAAAAATATAAGGGTAATAAGAAGAACACTCCTCTTCTACCTCAAAAGGCACCTAAGCCCGTCACTACTACATCTAAACCCAAACAATATTCCAAATCCAAGAATAAGTCTAACACATATTTCTCTTATTATGGAGGGATTAGTAATGAAGAGTTTAGTTGTTTCAAGAGAATAAAATACTTAGAGCATATTGTTAGGAAACACAAGATTTCTATCTCTACTCCTACATATCATGAGCATGGGAAAACACTTAATGCTATTGGGAGATCATAGTTACCTATTATAGATAGTTGGGTTCTATATTATGGTGCTTCATACAATATGACTTCTACCAAGGAGTCCTTTATATCTATTGGTATGAGTTCTAATTCCAACATTGAGGTTGGAGATTCTTCTTTCATTTATATCAAGGGGAAGGGTGACATATATCTAGATGGTGGTCACATTAATGGTGAATTATATGTTCTAAATATCACCACCAATCTAAATTTAGTGTATTAGATTTGTCATTTTGGTTAGGGTAGGATAGTGAATTTTACACCATAGTTTGTTGAAGTTTGAGATTTATTATAACCACACACACTTACTACATAGGGTGTTGTTGATCACAATTCTTGACTTTACTATTTTGAGGGTTTTGATTATACTCCTCCTATATGGATGTGTTTAGTTTCTCATGTAGATTATAAGAGTTATTTTTAGCATAAGAGATTTATAAAACTAAACTACAAATATTTTAAGGAGTTAATCACTCATAGTATGGTAGAGGGTCTTCTTATAGTTTCATGTTTTGATGGAGTTTGCCCTAGTTATGCATTGGGGAAATAACACTAGGATCCATTTCCTAAGGGTATGCATATGAGATATTCTTCACCACTTGAGCTTATGCATAGTGATTTGATGGTATTTATTACCCCTTTGAATAGAGCTAAGTATTCACTTGCCTTCATTAACAATTTATTGATGTGTACTTGGATTTATTTCATCAAGTTCAAGATTGATGTATTTTCTCAATTCAAAGTCTTCAAGGCCTTGGCCAAGAAATAATCATTGAGTTACATCAAGAAGATTCATAATGATAATGGGGGGAGTAATTCAATTGAGATTTCTCTATTTTTTTGGTAGTCCATGATATTATTCACCAGCATTTTGTTACACATACTCCATAGTAAAATGGCTTAGCATAATGAAAGAACCAAAATTTGAGGAGATGGATAAATACATGATGCATTCATGGGATTTACATCCTATCTATTGGGTAGAGGTAGTTAGTTATGTGAACTACATTTAAAACCACACACCACATCGACCACTTGAGCATATGAATCCAGAGAAGGCATGGTCTAGATCTAAGTGTGATGTCTCATTTTTCCTAGTCTTTAGGAGCCTTGCTTGGGTGTTTGTACCAAAGAAGAAATGGAAAATATTAGACAAGAAGATCAAACCTTTTATTTTTTAAGGATATTATGAGGACATGAAAGCTTATCATCATTTAGATCCTAATACTCATGATGTTAATTTTTCATCACATGTACAGTTTGATGAACATTTCACATATCATGACTCCTCATCTTCTTCCATGCCTTCTTCTTTTGTGATTCACCTTATGTTAAGGATTAATTATTTGAAGAACTAGCTCAGGAGATTCCTAAGGAGGTTATAGAGGATGAGGATCTTGTTCACACTATTGTTTCCACTATGTCTATGTGGGCTCATACTATAGTTGATGTAACACATTTCATTTAGGATATTCCACCTACTCAACATTATTGTACACATTTTATAGGTACTATAATTTTGTGTCAAGCATTCTATAGGGATACATAGTCTTTTTCACAAGATCATGGGATATAGGAGTGGGATGATGTGATGATAAATGAGTAATTATTCAGTGATGAAGAATCATACTTGGGATTTTGTCACTCTTACTAAGGGAATAAATTTGGTTAGGTGAAAATAGATTTACCAAACCAAGTATACAACTGATGGGTCAATTGACAAGTATAAGGCATGTATTATTTAAAAGGGGTTCTCTCAAGTTAAAGGTATTAACTATTCTAAAACTTTTTTACCTCTTTATAAGATGGATTATGTTCACCTTGTACTTTTTATTTCTGCATCACAAGGTTGGCCATTATATTAGATGGAAGTTAAGAGTGATTTCTTGCATGGATACTCACATGAGGAAATCTATATGGTGCAACCTATTGGGTTTTTCCATGATTCTTCTCTGGTTTGTCAACATAGGATATCTCTTTATGGTCTCAAATAAGCCCCTAAGGCTTGGTATGAGAAGATGGATTCATTTATTCTCTCCACTAGATTTGTTCATTTCCACTCCAATACCAAAGTATATATTCAAAATATTGGGGAGTACATTGTTATTTTAGTCTTATATGTTGATGATCTACTTCTCACAAGTAGCTCCTCATTTCCAATTCAGACTATTCAACAAGCAATTTCAGCATATTTTGACATGACAGATCTCAATCTTATACATTTATTCTTTGGTTTATATAATTCATAGTTTTAGACTAAGGTAAAAGCAGGTTTTGAAGGGACCCCAAAACCCTTTAACAAAGAAAGAAAGATGAAATGATAACACCCAACAGGAAGATCATTCCTAAAACTTACTATAAAATAGTATCAAAATTAGTTTTTACAGGGACCTGAAACCATAGACTGATACCATAAAAGAAGATCACAGGTTTTACAGAGACCTGAAAACTCAAAATAAGTTTTTAAAACTAAGATCCAACTTTTAGAACCAGTTATAACATCCAGCAAAAAGGACTAGAACAAAATCAATAGCAACAAATAATACCTTAGTCTTCTAATTCCAGAATCATCTTCACAGCCTCATTTCCAACCATTACTGTATCTTGTATGGATATTGCAGCTGATGTAGCAGCTTCATACTGGGCTTTCTTCCTTGAGCTCTACCTGTTCCTCTTACTAGGCCCCTCCAAAGACTTTATTTCTTCATTAGCTCATTTTCTAAGGTTAGCTACAGCCGCACATATGTTAGAAGTGACATACTCCATTTTCATTCTACTTTCCTTGATGTGCCTTCTCAGATTATTCTCATAATCCTTAAGTTTAGTTGGAATATCACTCATTTGCTTCTCCAAATTATTGATTTTGATCCTATTAGCTTCCTAGTTATGTTGCATTATTTCTACTTTCTTCTTCAGCTCCATCATTTCCTTATACATCCATGATTCAACTTGGAAAATTGCATCAGCTTTGAATTTGGCCGAACTCATGAAGGAGAGCTTAGTGTCCCTCTGCCAAGCATCATAACTATCATCTGCATTTTCATATGGAAATGACTCATCCTTTTCTATTTGGTCATCCCTTTCCATCATTTTCTCCTCTTTTGTCTCTGCAGGGTCTTTATGCTGTTCATGATCATCCTTTTCTTATTCTCTAATCTCCATAGCATGATTGGAAACCAGAACCGAATGTTCCTTTTCTCTTTTCAAAGCTGGATCATCAAGTAAAATATTTGTGTCTTTAACACTTCCCCTCACCATAGTTATATACTCATACAAGGATAAATTTGAGTCATCAAAAGTATACCATTGATCTTCTTCAGCATTTTGGCATGGGTGATTGTAAGCTAAGTCCTCCTTTTTAGTCTAGAGTGATTCTCACTGCCTCTTTCACTACTCCACTTTGTGATCCTACATTTTATAGGCATATAGCTTGTATTCTTATATATTTGACCCATAATCACCAAAATATTTCATTTGTATTTGGGCTTGTATCTATTTTTGCACATGACCCTCATGATAGTCACTGGAAGGTTACCAAAAGGATTTTCCAATAAATATGACGCACTTCTCATTTTAGATTACACTACACTATGGGTTCTACTTAGTTGGTTAGAAACAATGGTTTACATTAGTATGGGTCTCTTTATGATAAGTATTACACTTTTAGATTCATATTTATCTTGGTTATTCACTTATTACTTGTTTGTGCAAGAATAAAAATGTTATTGAACTTTCATCTATAGAGGCTAAGTATAGGGAAATAGTTATAGTGAGTCAGTAGGTTCTTTGGCTTCATTATATATTGATATAGTTTGGATTCATGAATTATTCACCCATTATACTCTGGTGTGACAAATAGAGCGTAATTAGTATTTCTTGAAACCTAGTTGAGCATCAAAAAACCAAGCACATTGAGTTACATATGTACTTCATTCATTAGCACATTTAAGATATGCCACTATTTATTTTTTGGCTTTTGTTATCCCCTAGATTCACTTTATGGGGGGTGTTAGGGTATGTAATTCATGCATTTTATTATGTTTGATAGTGTATTTGATAGCTATTTTGTCTTTTAGTGAGTTTATCCTATATGAGGATTTATCCCACATTAGATCGTTAGACTATTTTAGTATTTTTCCTTCCTTATTTATGCAAGATCTTTCTTATTATATTAGCATGCTTCATTATGTTTCATTATGAATAATATATGATTGACCTTTTTTTTCATATCACATATGTAGCTTCCTTGTGTTATTGGGTTGTAATTCCTTTAACATTACTAATTTATTTATAAACACTTATCAAATCTCTTTATTCCCTCAAAAGTCTTCAAACATGTTTTAACACATAACTAGGATTTATGGGCAATGTGGTTATTTTAGCAATAATGGCCAACTTTTGGTGTTTTATACTTATGAACACATGTTATATCATTCTAAAAGTATAATTAACGGTATATTACACTCATAAATAATATAAAAACCTCAAATTTGACTTAGAAATTTCACTTTCCCATCACATTCTTGTGTGCAAGCCTTTAGGCGCCTATCATGAGCTTTAAATCCATTTTAAATATAGGGTTTGAATTGACCCCTTTGTCTCTAAAAATTTGGATGATATTGGTATAAATGTTAATTAAATTTATATAGTTTTTGGACTTATTCTAAAGTAAAAAACTATATAAGGTTTACCAAAAACCCTCATATTTGAGCTTATAGACTTACATAATTGACTAGCATGTATGAACTAACATTGCTATTTGCCCCATATCTAATAATGAATGACAATGAAAGATTTTTAGAAATATTATTATGGTATGATCATATATATTAATTTAATAGTAATTAATTATAGATATAACCTTTGGTTTCAAGTCTGTTACTTGTTTCTTCAGTGGTTGAAACCCTTATTCATGAACCCCAGCTTAGTGGTCTTCATAGCCTATCACCTAAAAATATTATCAAGGGTGATCATGAATGATTTTAACACCTGTTGGTAATTTATTTAGATACCATATATCACTCACAATAATAATAAACCAATCCTTTTATTTTTTTCTTGAATATTGAACCTAGTTGTAGTGTTGTTCCTTTAGGTCTGCTACAAGCCTAATACACCTTTTTGATAAGAACCTGGTTTATTTGATGGTTTATCCTCATAAAGGATTATAAACACTCATATAATCTATAAAAATGTCTTACACACCCTTATTTACCTCTCAAACTTCACACTCAATATAAAACTTACAATTTTTTGGTCATTTTGAACTGCAAGCCTCTAGATGTAAATTTCAAGCTTAAACTTCATTAAAACTATATTTTTAGAGTGGATTAATTTCATATAGCTATGTATAAACTATTTTGGATTCAAGGTAGATTCAATTTGGTTTTATTAAATGTATTTTATCAAATGGGAACAATCACACACTTGCCAAAAACCTTTTAACTCTTGCCTATAGACTTGATGCAGTCTACTGGAAATACATGCATCAATTATTTTCTTTGCCATTTTGGACCTTAAATTTATTATAAAGAGTATAAGGATATTTTATGAAGTTAAATAAAAATTTTAAAACTAATTTTAAATCACCATCATGTTGGAAACATGTCATAGCTTCCAAAACCTATCTACCATGTCCAAGCATAGTTAAACATGATATTTTTTATTAAAGTAGTGGTATTTCCATAGTCCATGTGTTGAGTATGTATAGATTTCTAGTAGAAACTGTGTCAAGAATTTTTAATAAAAATTTTAGTTACAAATACATGAAACATCATTAGGATGAAATAATAATCAAGATGAGATTATTCTCTCATCCTGATGATGGTTCATGGAGTGTGAACCGAAACATTGATTAAAAATTCATGATATTTTTTGTTAGTACATATATGGTCAATGGAATATTGCATTGATTTTTATATTTTAGATCAAATTTGACACCAAATAAATTAATTTAAACTATTTACATTCATTCACCAAGCTTAGCCATCTCATTTAAAGAATAAACTTATGACAATGGGGTTCAGTAGGGTTTAAGAGGTAACATAGTTATTAATGATTGTTCATATAGCTCCACCCCTCAAACTCAAGAATTTTACATTGAAATGAAAGGGTATAATGGTGTTTAATATCCTATAATGTAATTTTTTTAGGTTTTTCTCCTCCTTCATGACAACAACCACATCAAAATGACTCTTCTTAGATTGCCAATGCCCTGATAAAGACATAAAGTAACTTTCTACCTTGTTTAGACATGTACCCTCTTATTTAATGTCATTTTGTCCTTATTAAGTTATATGAGGCCTTGAATAATATTATATAACCATTTTAAAATTTTATCTTAGCTAAAGATGCTTGAACCAACATGAAGCCTTCATGATCTCCTCAAAACATGCCTTCTCTTGAAGTGAAAATTATTTATTTGAGCAATCTCCTATTGTAACTATGTACCATAATTTACATGGATTCCATATATAACCTTAAAATGACATTGTAATGTACAAAATCTCTTTTCCTTCCTTAAAACCTACCATTATGCTATATTTGGAGTTGACGACAAATAACAAAGAAGTTTCCAAAGAGAAATAACTTTAGAAATAGAGTTTTGACACCTCTTGGTTGGGTGTACGGTAGATTGAAGTATGAAATGATATTAAATGAGTTCCAAATGGCCTAAAAACCCTCCTTTGCATGGTATTAACTCCTCACACTTGATGATCTTTAAGGGTAGACATTATAACATTGTAACAAGAAATATAACAAAATAAGTGACCTTAATTTCCTCAAAAATACCTTAATCTATCCAAAAGCTTGAAAATACAATGTTTCTTATCTCAATAGCTTATCTCCTATTCCACTATAAATTATGGAGCACCATGCTTTTTTGTATGATCACCACCTCTTTGTTTTCACCATGGATAACATTTACCTTAAGTTTTTCTAGAAAAACATAATATTTCCAAACTTACTTTAAAATTTGGTAAAATACATTGTAAAATACCTCATAAAAGATGAAGGCACAATATTAATTGGATAAGACACATACCATGGACCCTGACATCCTAATAAGACCCTGGTTAGAACTTAAAACATTAGGGAAGCTAATACAATGGTAATGTTTTGAATGGTAGGGGTTGCATTTTGGTCTAGGAGGCAAAAATGTCAACAACAACCACATTTTAAACTTTAGTTTTTAAAAATATCTCTTTATTTTTCAACTCTTTTGTTAGAAACCATGCTTTGATCATGTTTGTTTGGCATAAATTGAATTTTATTTGCCAACTTATCTTTTATTAATTTTACTTTTTCATGTTATAGCTTTTGTAAAATTTACTTTTCAAAGTATTCCTTTTGTAATTAATATTTTTCATCTTGTACCTTCTGTAATATTGATTGCTCTAGTTTCTAAATTTGAATTATTTTTTGCTTTAATTATGCCTTTTGAATATTTTCTTTCTCTATATTTTTTTAACTGTAATTATTTTTACTATCAATTAACTTTTTGAAGCCATACTATTTCTTTTTACACTCATGTTCTAGAAGATGCTTGCATAAGGTGGGTGAGGTTTCTTTATTGATGTATCTATTATGGGATCATCATTATTAATTACACTTTCTATTTTCTTCTTCAAAGACAAAAAGCTATCTCTATGATGCCCATTCATTTAATGATATGAACAATAGTAATTTTATCTCCTTAAAGGATGTAGAGGAGGTAATTTGATTAAATTATTTATAATAATTTCCCTTAGAATATCACTTGAAATTTTATCATCATTTTATATAAATTTTTAATCTCGCATTTTATGTTTAATTTGTTTTAGATTACCCTATGGATATCAAGTATTCTTAGGCATAATATTTGAAGATGAAGATAAAAATGCATGAGTAACACTAGTAGATTATGGATGCTTTGCATATATAACCTAATTTTATAATGATGTGATCTTTGAACTGAAATATCAATTTTTATTTTGAAATTATTTGATTAACTTACTCATAATGATGATGTGATCCTTGGAGGCTTCACAAACATAAACCCTAGGTAATTTAGTTTGAATATGTGTACACACACTATCTAGAATATTTGTGGGAGGTGTAATGGATTTAGGAAGAATATTTTGGCTACCTTCATTTATTCCTATAGTATGGGATACCTTACCTCTTATAGTAGTGATATCATGGACTTGGTTAGATGTAAATCAATTATCACCCTCCTTAGGGTTAGGAGGAGGAACAGGTTCATTTTTATCCATTTTAAATGTCTCAAAGAGTAAAATATGACATAATAATGCTATAAAATGTTCTAACATGATGAAAAAATCATAATTAAATTTGAAACCCTAGAAGGCTGAAAACCCTATATCAAGATAAGGTTGTGAAAAATAATTAGATGTTGAGTTCACAAAATGTTTAAATCTTTTTGGATGTAAGGGAAGGTGAAATAGTGTGATCAATTATTAATAAGATATTCTAACTCAATATAATTAAATAATTCAGATTTACAATAGTTTGATAAACACATTAAATTTTAGAATATGATAAACACAAAAAAGTATAATACCAAAAAATATTTTAAAATAAGAAATGAAAATTAGAAAATACACTTATCCTATGAAATGATTCATGGGTAGATAAAATAGGCACATGTGTGGAATAAGATAGTCTAATGATTCACCTCAATTCCTTAGATTCCATAATTTTTCTTGTTATCATCTAAGACACTAGTGTAATAATGTAAAAACTAGAATTGACACTTCTATATTTATTTCAATTCTTTTGTATAACTCTTAATATGGATACTTTTATAGAACAATTAGTTTTTCTTGTTAGGTTTAAATATCACCTTGCAAGTTCTCGATTTAAATCACATGCATAGGTTCCATAAATCAATGTTTTTCTCAGAACCCTAGTTCTTCTAATTTAAGTATGTCACATTAAAAAATAAGGGTAACTAGGATCAATTCAGTTTGATCTAACTTAAAAAACCCCATTATTAGTGATATCTAAATACATAGTCATATAGTTTGAAGAGGGCCTTAGACCGATGTATTTATCCAACTTATGTGGGTTTGTTCATGAAAAATTATGTAATATGAAATATGTGAGTGAATCTAGTAATTTGTATTTTAAATTGATAGATGCTACTAATGGGTTATGTTTTGTCCTAACATAAACACACACCACATTTTAAAATTTTAAAATAGGGACCCATTATTAAAAAATCATTATTTAAGGATCTATGAGACTAAAAATCTATGACTTAAACATCGTTCACTTGCATCTAGGATTATTCCCATAGGATCTAGCATTACACAAGTTCAAATTATGAAAATATAAGCTTAACCTAGTATCTTAAGTCATTTTGAACCTTAGTTTTTCATGATTTTTATTTCAAGGTCAATGTTCTAATTTATGAGCTAATGGTACTAATATTTTTACATCCTAGTTGGTATGTTTTAAATAATATAGATTTAAAAGGTTGAGGATCATTAATATTCTAAAATCAATCTCATACTCTAATATTTGGATGTTTACAAGATTTTTAAGTCTTCAGATGATTTTTGTATTATTAAATTTTAAGTCTTCCATGCTCTTGAGCTCTACAGACTCACCACATCAGACATTCTTGCTAAAATAAATACACATATACTCCATATTTTTATCAAAAAAGACTAAAGTTTCCACATTCATATGTGTTAATAATCTTGACCCTATAGGTTTTTGAGTAGTCAAACTTGACACATTATCATTATATGGGACCTAAGGAAATGTTAAGTGATTCTTTAGTCTGCATTCTAATGGTTCAAAGATTATATGTTTTTGGGTGCTCAAGATTAATCCACGTATATTTATCACATTAGCCTGTGGCTATGGAAATATTTATTGTTAAAAAGATATACAAATTTAATGGTATAATCACACATTCTCTAAGATGAGGCCACATTGCTTGATCACATTAACTCAAAAACATGGGACTTGTGCAACATAGTAAAGAAATATAAAGGAATGGGTTAATGAAGAATTTACAAGTGGAATTATCCAAGGGAGGCATGGACAAAAAATGAAAATAAAATATTGAAAACATGGTAAAGAATCCAATTGATTAATAATTGATAGTTGTCTCCAAAAGTGATGACTAGACACAAAAATTAATGAATGATTGGAAGTTGTAAAATAAGTACACCTGTGAAAGCTAACTAGCATATTCAAATTGAAATGGGCATTAAATCAAAAGTTTGTTATCAAAATTTAAGGTGAAAAAATACATTCAATAATCAATCCTGTGAATGATATTTTCAAAATTTATGCTAAGGATAATTCACTTTGTCATTAATTTTTTAATAAAACTAGTGCATTTTCAAGCTTCCCTAATGCCAAGTGAGCACTAATTTTCTTCAGCTAACAAGCATAGAATGAACCAACCAGGATACCAAAATAGTTAAAATGACTAAAGGAGAATAATGGCCTCTTATTTTTAAAGGGTAAGTTATCAGTCCCATCCCCATGTTCATTTATGAGATTAACAAAGTTTAAATATATGATATTAGAGAAGAGTACCCTAAATTTCTAGTTTCCACATTACTCGATGCTTTGGGAAGACATGGAATTTATCTAGCCATACTCTACGAAATATAAACTCACTATAAAATCTAGTCAATAAATTGATGATTTGTTACAAATCAAAGAACAAAGACTCCACTAGGTGACAACCAAACCTGATGTAGTGTCATGTATTGAAATACTAAAAGTTTTATTTA
The DNA here is from genome assembly GCA_037957365.1 of Torreya grandis. Taxonomy (NCBI): domain Eukaryota; kingdom Viridiplantae; phylum Streptophyta; class Pinopsida; order Cupressales; family Taxaceae; genus Torreya; species Torreya grandis. The sequence continues at coordinate 275,054 of JARHVA010005102.1, read as the reverse complement.
TTAATAGAACCATTATTGGGAATATTAAGCATGTTAGGATAGTCAATAGTGCCTCTACTTATATTTTAGGTAGGGAATTCAATATATACCTTATGATTCCCTATCTTGAGACCACCTATAATCAAGTATCAACCAATTTTTAGCTTGAGCATAGCACAATAGATAGAAATCTAAAACAATGGCTTGCAATAGGTCAAAGGATGAATCCTAAAGGGGTTATTTAATTCAATTATATTATCAAATTTAGACCTATAATTATGATATCCATGGCCATTTTGAATAAACTAAATGGTTTTTATAGTATTTCATAGTTTAAGTTGAATGGGTTTTATTATTAGATATACTTCTAACATCTAACCAATTAGTGGCACTTGGGGAGATAAGTGTCTGGTTAAAATCAAATTTACTCCACCCTCATCATAGGCCTAGAAAAAATAATTTCTATATGATGTCATACATATTGGACATAAATTACAATCCCTATGGTTAAGAGTGGTAGCCCTTAGATAAATATTTGGCAAACAGGGTTGGAGAAAATATTTCTTTCATGTTCATTCATAGATATAGAAATTAAATTATAAGGATATAAAATGATTTATATCCTTATATATCAAGTAATACAGGGAACCCTAATTCCCAAATTATCAAAAACATGAAAAGGACACAAATAAAAATGGGACACTATTGGTTATACCTAGATGTAACTATCATCCACATAGAAGGAACAAGGACAACTCCTCTACTACTACCACATCATGTTTTGGACCATATAGTGGAATAGGAAATATCATGTCACATCTTTAAAAACATTTATGATCAATCAAGTCAAAGGAATTTGTCCTATTATTTCAAGAATTCTCTAAGCATTTGGAAACATCAATATGTGATCAAGCCACATTTTATTCAAGATGGTAAAGTTAGAACTCAGTATAATTTATAGCTTACACCTTTTAGGGATTGGGAACCTAGGAGGAAAGTAAAGGGGTATCTAAAGTATATTTAGGAAAATAATAAAGTTCATATATACTATGATCACCAAGGGTATGATCATGATTAGATCTTCCTAAATAACTTAAATGATTTAGAGGTATGGAAAAAGATGAAATAAATCAATGTCTAAGATACATGCCCAAGCCTTGAAGTACAACCCTAAGGCAATAAAAAAAGAGGAAAATATGCATGGAATCAACAATAGCCTCCATCTATGCCACATGATTTTTATCCATAGGATCAACCTCCTTCCCCTTCAACAAAACCTATAGAGGGACAACCAGATGAATATAGTAGTTAGAGAGCATCTAATCCTAAGATTAGGAGGGAAATTTTGATAGGTATTTTGGGTCCTTATTTCTTTTCTACAACAACATTTTTGCATGTTTAATTTTTAGGAAAAAACTACTATAAGGGATAGGTTAGTATTTTATTCAGCTAAATAAAGGAGGAGTAGTTTTTTGATGTATCCTTTGCCTCCCCTTACCACATTTACCCAAGTAAGTCTTCTTGAATTATTAAAATGGATTTCTCTTCCATTCTAACAACTCTATATGCTCTTTAATCTCCTAAATCTCCTCAAGAAAGCCTTGTGCCTTCTAATTCATAACCTTTAGTCACACTTCCTACCATAGTTATCCCTACAATCTCTCCACCATATCATCCACCTTCTACTCTACCCATGTATACCTATTAAAGGAAGCATAATGACTCTCTTACTCATTCCCAAGATAAGAAACTAGAAGAGAGGCCATCACTTGGTCTCACTATTTTAGAGTAAGTTAGTGAAAAGGAAGAGGAAAAGGATGCAAAGGTTACAATGAAACTTAAAGAAGAATAATATAAAATATTAATATCTTTTATTGATTATTATTTTGAGTAATAAGACCAAGAAATGGGTGTTGCACAACTAGGTGATGAAGAGTTTGAGCTAGAAAAATCCAAAGCTTTGATTCTAGGAAAGCATGAAATGGAAGACACCTTAGCTAGCCTCACACAAGATTAAATTAAAATAATTTATAAGGTATTCTCTTCCATTATTTATTTATTTTAAAATTTTGAGATCCAAACTTTGGTTTTACCCTTAGTTATTCCTAAGGTTCTATTATCTAGTTATGTTATTACTACTGTTGATTGTAGTATTTTTTCTTATTCTAATCTAATAAGGACTTCCAAGGTAGTACATTTTGAGAAGTTGGTTATAGTTTATATTTTAAATAATAATAAACTGCCAGTTCCAAATAAAAATTTGACCTAAATAGAGTTCCCCATGCCCCACCCATTGGCCATGCCTATAATAATAATGACTATGGAAGTGACCCTAGATATTACTAGATTTTTGGATGAAGTAACCCTTATGAAAGAAACATATCCATGGGATAATTTTGGCCAAAAATATTCTCATTTTATTATTCAAATTATTTACTTCCTAAAAACCACTTTGCTTACATACCTTATAATGTCTACTCCACCTTCTACATCCTTGGACCCTACTCAAGAAGTTAAAACATGAGAGCTTATTGTTCCCTAATGGGAAAGAGAGATGTAGAATGTAGAGATGAAAAACAAATTTTGGTCTTAACTAAACTCTATAAATTATCCAATCAGTTTGATAAGGAGAGTGAGATTATTCAAAGAGTGATGAAAAGGATGATGGTGAACCTAAAAATAAAGGGTGAAGTGGAGTTTAAACAAAGAGATAAATTATTCTCCTTAGTAAAGAATCCCAAGATAAATCACAACGAGACTACTAAATATATTGATTATTTAAATTTTTTTTTGGATTCAATAGGGGTAGTAATGAAATAAATTCACCAAAGTACTGAGGAGGCATTAAAAATATGGAAACAAATGAAAATTACATAGGCCCCTCAAGGAGTTATTGTTGATGTTCAAAATGTAACCAATAAGCTGGAAAATATTTTATACAACATTAATGTTTCCAAAGCACAAATATAGGCCAATAGATCAAATATTTTTACACTTTTGAATAAGATGAATAATGTAGAAAGAAGATTAAATTTTATGGTTTAGTGCTCAAACATTAGTTCTTTCAACTAGCTGAATCTCATGATTATCATTGATAATTCTTGGTGTTTGAACTATGTTATTTCCAAAAGGGATGTTTCTTTAAATTTTCATAAATATATGAAGAAATTTTTAGGAATTTGTATCAATCATGAGAGTGAGGTACTACATATTTTAGGGAAAATGAGAATTACGAGGGTAATTATCCAAATAGGGGAACCTGCCAATAGACCTAATTTGTGAACCTTCTCCATTTGGTTGTAAATAAATTTAAACAAGAAGTTGAGGGGAATATTTATAATACTAAAAATTAATTATTGTATTTGGTTAGTTTTTTAAAGGATAGGGTAATAAGATAATAGGTTATCATAACCAAATTCAAGATCTTAGAGGTATAACAAGAAAAGTTGATGGGTGATGCTATAAAAATCTTAAAGCCTTCATTACTCAATTTTAAAATTATAGACAAAGATTTTGATTCATATTATTCACTAGGTGAAGATTTAAAATCAAAGGAAGTATTTTTTGGGTCAATCCCATGCACACAATTGGCTATTAGTGCCCCCTAGGCTTCACAAAGCTCTTAGTGCTTTCCTAAGTTGTAATTTTGGTTTTTAAATAGACTCCTCCCTATAGTGGTTCCACATCAGCACTTTGATATAATAATGATTATGTATTTACTTTTGATCACAAAGGTTATAATATAATTCCCAATTTATTTATTATACATGCATATTATATTTTTAGCTATAAATTCTATTCTAGGCATCATCATTATACATGTATATTTGCATGATTTTGAATGAAATATTTTATTTTGAAATTTTAATTTTATATGAAGATTGATGAGATGAGGCATTAAACATACCAAGATTATAAATATATGTAAGATTAAGGTCTCAAAGGGAGGAAAATTTTGGGTATTTATATTAATAGGAAAATTTGAAAGAGTTTTAGTTGATTTTGTCTATATATGCAAATATTGATTCTTCTCCAATTCTATGGATTACTTGAGACATTATATCATTATGTTATCTTAGTTATTTTATTATTTATGAGTTATCTATTTTAAATACAATATCCATTTTTAGCTATAGCTAATTTTGAATATATGTTAGTAGAGGTTCATGATGTAATATAACATACTAAGGATGAGGATAACTAAGTTTTGTTATATTACACAAAATGGTATAGAGAATTAATAATTAGAAGAGACATGATAGAGGTAAATTATAGTGTGATAGATATGAACTAAGATTAAACTATAGTTTTCTTAAGGTATGAAAATCATTTAGATTACTTTTAGATAAGATTAAACCAACTATTAAGCATGATAACATAGACAAGAAATAACGTATGAAATATGACAGGTAAGCATAACCAAAAAGTCTATATTGATGTAGACAAAAGGGACATCATCTTCTTAATACAAACATACATATTTATAGATGCTAAATTTCTTCAATATTCATATTGATCTTTTATATTAATGGCAAACAGAGGAGACTTTTCATCTTCTATTCCTTTACAACTCATGGAGGATAGGACAAAATACTTATAGCTGACAATTTCATATATAATGCAAAAATATTTGAAGAATATCTTGTGTAACTTTAATTATCCATTTTCTTCTCCTAATAATTTCTCATACTTATAAATGTTGTCTCATCCCAAGATAACATCATAGGTTCATATAACTGTGCGCTGAGGGTAGAAGTTGAAAAATTAGGTAGACTAAAAAGAGTCACAATAATTGCTCAAGGTGTTTCTTATTTTCACCTCTTGCACACTATTTAACTACCCTTGTAGGTTTTTAACTAAGTAGCATACCAACCTACCACTCTTTTAGGTTTTCAACTAAATAACATACCAACCTACTACTCTTTTAGGTTTTCAATAGGTTGACATAACTAGATGGCTGCCCTTTATGGGTTTTCAACCATCCTAGTCCTACTTGTCTCACTAATCATCCCTAATACAAAAAAAAATTATCAAAAATTTACAATTTTTTTTTCAAAAATTATGCATTACATAGTACTCAAGTAGAAGGAGGTGGCATTGCTAAGGAAGAAGGCTAGCCAGTAGGATCCTTGGCCTTAGACTGAGTAGCCATGTAGTGCATGAGTTCTTTCTAGAGCTTTAGAGGTGGTTTGTATAGAGGGACTTTAAGGATTGAAGCCACCTCACTACAAAATGGATCCATGTTAGACTTTAATATATCCCAATCAACCATCACTTTTTATACCTTGTGAATTAGGATGCACATTAGTGTGTAATACCCAATGAGTTCCTTTAGGTCCAAGTCCTCAATGGTACTCATTTCTACCTTTGTATTGCTAACCTTTAGTTGAATTTTTACACTCAACTACTCTAACTTTTATGCATGTCATTCTTCTTGAAGGCCTATAAACATGGTACACCTTAGGTCTTACTACTAGCTAAGGATTTGATAATGAAAATTTTCATTGACATTAAAATAATGTTGGAGAGCAATGTCAGTTTCATCAATTGAGTTAGCCTAGTTTTGTATTATTGTGTTCATTGTGGTAGTTATGGTGAAGTATGTGTTTGAGCTAGAAAGTGCATTATCAAGATACTATTTCCATTTTATTAGGTTTCATGCAAGATGATGGGCTTGAAGGGTTATAATGTCAATCATGGTTTTATACTCTTCAAGTAGATTCATCAAAGTAGTGGCATCAGTCTTCAAACTGTGACCCAAGATGTTGATTAAGTGAAGTTTTTGTGCTATGTACTAGTCCTTTATAATCTCTAAGACCAAGGTCTTGAGCCTAATATAATCTAACATCACTTGGTCCTTGATTACTCAAGAGGCCAAGTTTGGGCAAGTATCTCTGATAATCTTTACTACTTTTTGAAGATGACCCTTGAGCTCCACATTCTCTTCCCTTATTTGATACTACTTTTATTCTAAGGAGGTGGCCTTTTGTGTGATGGATTCTTAAGAATTTGTAGCACCCTCCAGCTGCTTCTTCAAATTAAACTAAGAGACTTCAAGTGAGGCCTCTTGTTTGATTGATAGAGCTACCAATTTTCTTACTAAGGCTATAGGGTCAGGATGTGGCATAGTAGCCAGAGTAAGTGAAAAGGTAGTGTATCAAGTAGTGATTGGAGGGACATCCTAAAGATAAAAAACTTCTTAGTGGTATCTGGGACCCTACTTGAGTTGCGGGTAGAACTTGTTGTTATGTTAAGGCCTTTGTTGTCATCTTATCTTGTTGCACAACATCTTTAGCCATCTTCCATTTGACCTCTTATTCTTGTTTCTTCTTCTTGTCTTATTATTCCTCCTTTTTCTCCTCTTCTTCTTCTTTATTCTTCTTTTCTTCTTCCCCTATTTTCTTGTCTTCTTCCCCTTCTCTTCCTCTTCTTTCTTATTTTTCTCTTATACTTATTTTTCTTTCTTCTTTCTCTCATCTTCTTATTCTTTTATCTTTTTCTCTTGTTCTTTCTTCTTCTATTCTCCTTCCTCTCTCTTCCTCTTCTCTTTTTCCTGTACAAATTGGGCCTATACCTAGGCTTGTGCTTGTACCTATAGTTGATATTGCCATAGGGATTAATCATGTTCCTCTATATTCTTGGAAGCTTCTTCTACCTGACACTATGCTTCATTTGTTGCATATTGTTTTTATTTTTTCTTCTTTTTCCTTTTTTTCTTTCTCCTCCTTTGCTTGTTGTGATATGAAAACTACTTCTTGGGCCTACATGGCCATCTCCTAGGCCTTTTTCATGTCTACCTCTATATCCTTGGCCTTTTTTAAGGCCTCAAATTATTTATTTTGTTGCGTTTCTTTTTTTTTATGTTTCTTTCTTTCTCCTTTTTTCTTCCTTAGCTAATGTTCAACTGTGCATGCAACTTCCTCCCTAGTGGCCTATTATTCCTCCTCTATTAGATACTCTTATGCAATTTACTCAAACTCTAATGCCTAAAATGATGTTGTGGAATGCTCTAGTAACATTGCAAAACTTGGAACCTATTACTTCTTGATATCAATTATGATGAGTCTATATCATGGTGGTGGTGTAAATAATTTAGGAGCAGGTGCTACTTCCTACATAACAATTGGTTGACCAAATGTGTGTTCCTCCAACATAGGAGAGACTCTTTCCTCTTGTCACATTTTATTCCTACACATAACTTATTATGGATGACTCTATGGTAGAGGTAAAAATATGACATTAATTTCAAATGTTAGAGCCATCAAAGGATTGAAGAATCCTATTTTGCACTAAATTTAGTCCACCTCTTCTCAGACTATGTCGACAGTTATGAAAGGTGGTCAAGTTAGGAATTATACCCATAGCTTAAGTGAAAATTTATTCTATATTTTCACTATGTGCACTATCTTCTATAATAATAACTCTTTATCCTCATCCTTCTCATAGTAATCTCCAGCCATGTCTGCCAACATAACCTAGTAGAACTCCTACACATCGCTACCCATCTCCAAGAGGTCACAAGAGCTAGTTATCTATGGCACCTTTAGGTCATAATTTTAGGTCAACATGCTATATTCTATTTTATTTGAAGGAGGGAACACCGAATGTGGATTTAATTTATGCTTCCCCTTATGATGTTATGAGCTTAATGGCAACTCTTGTTGTTGTGTAACATAAATGTTTACACCTAGTGGTATAGATTGTAAAGGGGTTGTTTGCTTACCTACATGATATTTTTGTTAGGAAAATTTATCCTACACCATATCCATCATGATGAATAAATGGAGTGGTTTAAATGGTGAGCATGAAAACTCATGAATTGTGATGAAAACTCCCTTGGGAAATAGAGTGATTGTGACATGTTGAGCTAGGTACTATAGGACATCAAGTGGCACTCTAGGGTGTATGGAAATGAGGTATAGGCACTCCTCCCATAAATATTTGAACTAAACCTCATGTGTGAGGGATCCATGTTCCTACATCCAAATTATGTTACAAAATTATTGTACTAGCTAGTAATCCATATGTGGGTGTACTTGTCCCTCAGGTGATTTCTACTATGTGAAGCAAAGTAGAAAAATTAGAAACTAATATTGGAATATTTGCCTAAGAGTGGTGTGGAAATTTTTAATATTGTGATCAATTCTTGAATGAAGTACTCAAACCAATTAAATTATTCATTTCAATGGATCATCCTATGAGTGGTGTCTATAACTCCCTTAGGTATCTTCTTGGTAGACTTGTCCATCTACCAAAATATTCTTATGATGCACTAGAAAATAATATGCATTGGTTCATTAGGGATTTCATTAATTACAATCCCTTGGTTTTGTTTCACATATAGGTCCTAGACTTCTTACATGATGGGAGGTATTGTGGTCTTGTAGGGAAGTAGGGAATCTCCTTGTGCCAGCATGCCCAAGGCTCAGGCCATGGCTTATGTGTTGATTACCATATTCTCATCTAGGAATAAATAGATTATGCCATCATTATATCACCCAAAAAATAGTTAGACTATCTCTCCTAAGTTACCAATTATTGGCATCTGTAATAGGTGTTCAATGTCTATGTTTTGAAATTGGTAGGGAACTATGAGAGTGAGTGGTTATACAACATCAATAGGATCAGGATAGAAGAGCTTCTTCTTGGCTTCATGGAGGTACTAAAATGGCTCTTGATCACTATACTTGATTTATAGAAGTGCCATGTTAAGACCCATGGCTTCCTTTTATGCTCTACATAGGGGTCGGATTAGCTACATGAGAGGAAATTTGAATGCTCTATATTCTTTATGCAATGAAAATGGTTTAGCTCCTGATAGTTTTAGCTCATGAAATAATGCTAAGGATGAAATTTTACTTGGTGTTTGAAGTTAGAATTTATAGAATTGGTGCCTCTTAGCTTTCAAATATAGGCCATTCTTAATTATCAAGTCATCTTGAATGCAATGACAAATGTGGAAAATCTACATCTAATCTAGCCATTAAACTAGTTATTCATTGGTGCATGTGTGAAGCTATGCCATTATGCTCTTTGGTTTATGTATGAGTGGTATGAGTAGCTGATGTTGACTATCTATCAATTTGTTGAAGATCACATCAATTTACCCTTGGCTCTTGTATTTACTTTTGATGGATGACCATTATTTGATGGATATATTTCTAATGGGATGTTTCAGCATCTTTCTTAGACTTACTGTTTTTCAATCTCTCCTCTTTGAGTTTTCTAGTAGTACATGTGGATCCTCCTATACTCATTTGGTACGTGTGATGCTTGGTTTTTATACTTCAAAAATGTTATTGCTAAGATCATCTACAAACAGAAAAAATAGAAAACAAACACACACACATAAAACTTGAAAAATAGAGAAATCCTAATATACATGGTGCTAATTAGCACCCACTTAGCTTGTAGAATGAGATCAATCAACTATTAGATGTAGGGCTTAAGCCTATAGCCATTTACCCACCCTGGTAAGATGGTTTCTTGAATATCCCTTAAAACCATAGTTCTTTGATGTGTTAGGTTATGTATAATTTAGATCCCTTTCCATATTATTTGTAGCTTTCTTAGGAATGCTCTGAACTGACTACCATACAATAAAATTGGCTGATCTTTATGAAATTTTTTTTGGTGTGAGTTCATGTCATGCCAAGCTTTGTGTATTTACTTGTGTACTTCCTACATCCATATTGATCTACGTCTAAATTAATCCATTTGATTTATCTCTAGGAATTGATTAGTAAGAGACTCCTAATCTCTAAGTTGCATGAACATGGAAATACATAGGCTAGGTAATAGATATTCCATCAACATGACTATTTTCATACCATACACCGACTTAAATGGCATAAATCTTATAGCTCTTCTATAATGTGTATGATAATCCCATAAGATAATAGAAATTTGATCTTCCTAGTCATCCCACTTGACATCATAGATTTTTGTAAGCATTTTCCCTAGTACCTTATTAGAGGATTCAACTTTGCCATTAGCCTTTAGATGATAGGCAATGATTTTATGATGGGAGATCATAAAGTCTTTAATCAAGGCCTTTATGGTGTTATTTAAAAAGTGTGTTCCTCTATCGTTGACTAGCTTTATAGAGAATCTAAACTTGGTAATGATATTTTCATATAGGAACTTCACTGCATCATTCACACCATAGCTAGGTGTGGTAGTAGCTTCAACCCACTTAGTAAAATAGCCTATCATAATAATGATGTACCTTGGTTTACTGCACTTGCTTGGTGGGTTGATTGGTCTAAAAAATTAATCCCCAATTATTTGAAATGTTATTATACTAACAAGGGATGTAAAGACATCTCATCTTTCTAGAGAAATTTACTCATGTGTTGGTAAACATCATAGTGTTATACAACTTTGTGTGAATTTTGGAATAACTTTGGTCATCATAGTCCACTCTATAAAATCTTTCTAATTGTAACCTCTCCTATGAAATTTCCTCCTATGAATCCTTGATGATCTTCCTCCAAGAGTTGAGGTCAATAATGTTCAAGGATAACCCTGTGTAGGGCTTCATCCTTTCCCAAGTGATATATAATTCCATTAATGATGGTGTATGGTAGTTCTCTAGTCACAAACTAATTTTTATCCTACTTCTAAAAGTGCCTAGGGAAGATTTCTTATTCAAGGAAGTTGGCAATGGATTCAAAGTTTTCAAGAATCATAGAGACTCAAAAAAATGGGAATTAGGAGAGTATTCTTTTAATTATTATAGATCTTCCCCATTTAGGATACAACTGAGGTGGTCTGGTCCTACATGCTTCCTTCCTCACTTGACATTTATTTATAATTGAAACTATTGGAACAATATCAACCATCAAGGGATTCATCCTCTTAATATCGATTTGTTGACCAAATATCATAGGGATTGGTGATTAGTGAACAATTCAAATGGTGTTTTAAGTAGATAATGCTTAAATTTCTAAAGTGTGAACATGATGGTCAATGATTCTTACTCAGTGGTTGTATAGTTTTTCTCTGCATCAGATAGTTTATGGCTAGTAAAGTGGAAACGATGGTCAAGTGAACCATATTTAAGTTTCATAAGTATAACACCAACTACTATGCCTAAAGCATCTACATATATGTGGAAATTCTTATTCCAATCTATAAAAAATAATTAGGCATAATAAATAGTCACTATTTTATCTCGATAAAATATACTTGACATTCTAAGGTCTAGATAAATTTTGCATTTTTGCATAGTAAAGTTTCTAGTAGAGATGAAATAGATGCATAGCCTTTGATATATTTTTAGTAGTAGCTTGTATGTTTGATAAAATAGCACACTTTAGTGGAACAAAAAAGTAGAGGCATACTTAGTATTATTATTATTTTTGATTGATCTATCATAATTCCTTTGTTGCATATTGCATATTTGAGCAAAACTCCAAATAGTGTAAAAAATAAGTATTTCTTCAAATTTAAGATGATGAATAGTAATCAACATCATTCCAACATTAAATGCATCTTGGATAAATGGTCTTTGAACAAGGATATGACTACCCAATCATCAAGGTAAACTTCTAGGAAGTCATGAATGAAATCCTTGAAGGTTGTAACCATTACACAAGAGAATATTGTAGGTGAATTTTTTAGGCTAAAAGGCATGACCTTGTATGCAAAATAACCCCATTCTATTGTAAAAGTTTTTTGGATCTATCCTTCTTTGCAATCAAAATTTGATGATATCCACTAAACCCATCTATGAAAGAATATACTTCATATCCTATAACAGACTCCAAAACTTCATCTTTGAAAGGTATTATAAATGGATTATTTATGCAGGCATCATTTAGAATGTGGTAGTCCCCGCATACTTGTATTTCTCCTATTTTATTAGGTTGAACTACCATGGAGCTTACCCAATTAGCTTTTTCTACTAGATATATTATTCCTACATCCTACATTCTATCTGATATTGCCTTTACATTCAGCATCATATTTGGATTAAGATAATATGGTTGCTTTTTAATTGCTCATGTGCACTCCTTCAATTCAATGTCTATCTCACCAAGAGATGGGTTGACTCCTTGAACTTCTAATAATTTGGTGGGAAAGATGTCTTGGTAATCCATTAAGAGTTATAGATATTCTAAAATTTTAGTTTCCATCCAGTAATCACATATGTTTGCCAGTTTTAGAACCTCCTTAGTTCCAATATTAGTGACATTTTCTTCATAGAATATTGATAAATATTGAGTTTTTCATATACCATATATTTTTGTATACTCCTTTGCCCTTATTATTTAAGAATTCAAATGATTTGAATCTTATCTTCCTTAGTTAGTGTTGTGTTGGTGTCCTTGAGTGGTTTTATAGGTCACTCAGGCTCAAATAAATCATTCAATTCCAAGTCACAATTAGAATCTGAATCTTCAATATCCTATTCCTCATATTGTATGTGGTGACATGGCTATGTCAGATATTATTCTTCCCTTTTAGAAAATTTTTACCTTTGTAATTCCTCATTAAGATTAGAGGCTATATTTTTTTCATAGTATATTTTATTATGGTGCTCAAGTCTTCTACACACCCATGACACAAAAAATACTTTAGTTTTTGCAATGCATTGTCGACTAGCATATTTTCATCTTCAAACATAAAGATCTATAAAAAATCACTCTAAAATTATGCCCAATGCTTGGTTTCCCTTTTACATTCTTTGTACATGTACCATGATACTGGTAGTGGAACAAGTGTATAATGGAAGATGTGGACCCAGTTTTTTAATACAACATGTTCCTCATTCCATACTTCAACACACTTATGTACATGAACTTTGGGGCACTCACCTTCTTAGAAGAATGTTTGACTAGTGTGGATGAATTGTGGTAGTTGAAACCTACTAATAATGAGATCATAAGCATCATCCCATTCAAGATGGTCATTATGATGAGTTGCCCACTATGTTGCAATAACTCCTTTTAGAGCATAATTTAAAGTGCTAACTCACTGATTGATGGTTAAAACATGGACTTGAAAACACAAAATGAAATCATTGATGAAATCATGGGTTGCTGAGTGAGTAACTATTGTACCTATGGTTTGGCATGATGGTATAAGAAGTTACATTTAACTATGCATAGAGATTTTAGATTCTCCTCATTATTGACCTTCATCCAACTAGTTTCTTTCAAAGCACAAGGGGAGTCTGGTTTAGTTAGATTTATGTAAGGCTTATGCACTTTATTGAGAGGAATGATAATAAATTTATCATTTTGATGTGCCTCAAGTTGGTTATGCACTATATTGATAGTCATTTTTCTATCATACACCCATTTTTTTCTTATTAGCATAGGGTAGTGCATTGTTTCACTCTTCATGTCTATGACCTCAAAGTCACCTTACAAAGACAAGTCTAAAACTTTTATTTTGATGTCCTTCAATCTACTAATAGACTCAAATTTTCTATAATCATCTAAAATCAAAGTCACTAGGTTGTAATTGAGAGTTAAGAGTCCAATAGCTTCCCATATATATATAGGAATCATATCAACTATGCTACCAAAATCAAATATAACATTCAAGATCTCATAACTAGCAACCTAAAAATGAATATGTGCATTAACATCCTAGGGTTTCTTCATCTTAATATACTAGAATAATTTTACTATCTTTTGTTAACCATGATATGCACATTATAAAAGAATATGTAGTAGATTCATGATATTCTATGATGTGTCTTCATTATGAAGAGTACTCAAAAGTTTTAGGAGATCTATGAGTGTAGTGACAACTCCATCTTATTGTATAATGTGCATACTTTGGTCATACATTTGTGTGTCTATTGTTACAACATCACCATTAGTAGTTTCCTAATGTTGAATGTTCTTCAAAAACTACATAGCTTTATACATAATTTTTATTCTATAGCTATATCTAGATATTTATCCTATTTAAATTTTCTAATGCCCTAATCCTGAGACATCTCAAGTGGAGGCATCCCTTTTTATACAAGTTTTCATTATGTCACAACATTCAAAAATACATTTTCTTTAGGCTCCACACTAACCATATTTACATTTTGGATAGCATTGTCATTTCTCTACTTCTCTAAAATAGGACAATATTCTATGTCATGTTGATTAGAGACTCTACAATATGTACAATAGGACTGTCATTGTGGGTTCATTAGATAATTGTGTTGGACATAATTGTATTCCCCACATAGATAGCATTATAGAGGAGGCCTTTGATATTTATTGCTTCTACCACCTTGGTATCATCCTATATAAATGCCTTGAGTTCATCCTCTATTAGACTAATATCCTTCTTGTTTCTATGTAGAGTTCCAATGTTGATACTGTTGATTTTTATCTCCCATGTTGAATTATTGTTATAGAGCTAGAGGAGTCTAATTCAGTCATTGTTGTTACATTATGGGTGATCTCCAAGGTATTGCATGCTGGTACTAAGGGAATGGAGGTGTCCAACTCGATGAAGAAGGATTCCATCAATCCAAATCATGAGGCTGATACTATAGTGAACTCAAAATCCATTATGGACCAGTTTTTGTCACACTACTCTTATCAACTTTTGGGCCTAGGCTTGTATTCTTCCCTATGGATATTTGTTATGCTACAATGGAAAATTAATTTTTGGAGATACCCTCTTTAATATTCTTCAAAAATATATAGTTGTTCTCATCATGGTTAGTTGATTTGAATAAATTACAATATAGATTCTATGGGTTCTTGATATATTACTATAGAATATGGCATTATGTCATTGCATGCCTTACTTCCTGATAAAGTTCACAAAATTCTATCTTGACTTTAGGATAGTCATTTCAATGTTGTCCTTATTTTATGCACTCTATTCACCATAGATTCAATTTAGAATTATCTACCTCATAGTATTGACCCATTATTTTCATGAAATCTTGTAGTGTGTTTTCAATTTTAGAATTAGTAACATGGGCTTCTCTATAACCTTCAATCTATTCTACACATAGTACAATAGCTCTAGCATCTACTTTTGTCTCATATTGGGATTGCATAGTGGTAAACCAAATCCTATTTTTTATCCCTTAAAATGAACCATGCTAATTTATCTTTATCTATCAAAGTGAATTCTACCTTATTCATTATATCAAAACATTTATGATCATAGTCACAGATTGACTCTCCAGACTTTTACCTTATCTCCTTCAGGTCTTGTATTATTTGGCTAGTGAATTTCTTAATCTTAAATTCTTTGATTATCCAATCCTAAACATATTTTAAAATTGATTATTGAATATCTATTTTATATATGAACTCCAATGCTCTCCCAACTATTGACCCTACTAATTCACACTTTTGTAAAATTTCATCAATTATGCCCTTAGCTAGTCATTTCATTTTGAAAGTTAAAAGGTACTATTAAAGGTCCATATACCCATAATAGATGGATAAATTTGACAATCCTCTTAACTAATTTAACATATTTATTGGTATGAATATATTATTCTACACAACTGATATTGGAGGCATCTATGTTTTGAGTGATCCTGCTTGTATACTACTCTATACACTAGAAGAATTATCATGTGCACTTTGTTCAAATATGATTCCTTCATGTTTTTTATTCAAATTAAACTAACACTATGGTATTAAAATCCATATTAATGTATTTTGTGTGAATTTTTTTACCCCAATAGTTTACTTTCTCTAAAAATGGTCTTTTCCAGCTCTTATCCTCCTGTTTGCCTAGCTAAAAATTTATTATAGAATATAAAAGATTAGGTTGTGAAGATGCATACACTTCTAGTGAATAATTGTTTCTAGTAAATTCTTCCTCTGATATGCTTAAACCTATAATTAACCTATGAATAATTTATATTTCTCAATGTAATTATTCTTCTTCTGATAATATCCTTTCTTTTATTTATGCACTACTTCTATCTTCTATCTATTCTACTACTAAACTACTCTCATATTCTTCTTCACACATCTCATCTTCATCTCATTCTTCATCCTCTTGTTCTATCTATTGAAATACATCATCTTCTTATTCTTTATTCATCCTTCACTCATCATATATATGCACTCATTCATCATCTAATCTACTGTTACTTTTACTTCTACTGATAGCTACTTGGGTATTCTTTTATTTATTCTATCTATTCTATTGTCACAGTTTTCTTCTGACTCTTATTTTCTTAATATCCATTCTATATTTATGTTAAAGCTATACTTACTCATCTATCTATCATTCACCATCATGCACACACATCCTCATACACCTAAAGTGAATACTCCATATTGGCTGCAGTAGGCACCACGGCCTTATCCAAAACCAACATCTTTAATAGGAGAGGTAGTCACTACAAACATTTTGATTTGATTCCTCACACAAAATGGTCCTTTGTATCTTTGAATGCTATATATCCTTACACTATGACCTCAGTGATATATCTATCTATGGTGGTGGAAACCTAGTAGTTTATTGCTCATGTCCAATCAGTTTCCAATTTCAACTAGTTTATCTTTTTATCACTCCAAGTAATAGTTTATTTCATTCTGAGATTAAAGTATTAGTATTCTATTCTTTTCAATAAA
Organism: Torreya grandis; assembly: GCA_037957365.1. Lineage (NCBI taxonomy): Eukaryota > Viridiplantae > Streptophyta > Pinopsida > Cupressales > Taxaceae > Torreya > Torreya grandis. Next base: position 258,504 of record JARHVA010005102.1, on the reverse strand, counting down.
TTAGTTAGTAGTTCAAGTATCTCACACTAAAAACTTTTATATATTTCTCTATAGATATGATCCTTGAATAATTTTTCTTGTGGTAAGACCAGTCCTTTTAGATTCTTCTTCTATGAAGTGCCATACTTTTTAGTCTAACCATGTTTCAATATCTCACTATCCTATTAACCATATTTGCATAGTTTCCTCCAAAAGGAGTGTTTCCATACTCACCATACCATTGTTATTAGAAGTTCCTAATACAACATAACATGCTAAAGATGAAGATAGCTAAGTTTTGTTATATTATGTAGGATGGTATAGAGAATTCATAATTAGTAGAGCCATGATAAAGGTGAATTATAGTGTGATAGATAGGAACTAAGATTAAACCATAGTTTTCTTAATGTATGAAAAGAATTTAGATTAATTTTAGATAATATTAAACGAACCATTAAACATGATAATGAAAAAAAAAATAACATAAGAAATATGATAGGTAACCATAACCAAAAAATCTATATTGATCTCAATAAAATGATCATCATCTTCCTCATACAAACATACATATTTATAATCACTACAGTTCTTGACTATTTATATTCTTCTCATGCATTGGTACCAAAGAGAGGAGACTATTCATCTTCTATTCCTTTACAACTCATGGAGGATGGGACAAAATGATTATAGCCAATAATTTTATACATAATGCACAAATATTCAAAGAATATCCTATGCAGCTTTACTTATCCATTTTCTTCTCCCAACAATATATTTTACATGATTTTCCTAATCCCTTTTGTAGATGTGCAATATTAATCTAATAATTAGGAAACCTTTGATTTTATATGTTTGAGTATAATGTGTTTTGTTTTCTTTTATTCTTCACTATATTTTATTATTGATGTGCTATAACAGCCTATAATAAGTGTTAGTTTATATTCCTTGTCTTATCTAGTCTCAATTTCTAGTCTTCAAAGGCTTAACCCCTAGTTATCCACAAGATATCTTTTCTCCCTTACTATTCCCTCTTTTCAATAGCTTATTTGAAATCCTACCCATGTTAATTAGAATCATCATCCTTCTAGGACTTCACCTAGTCCAATTATATATAGGTTCACCCATAGCCAGTTCACTTGTGGTGAAAGATATATATTTCTCATAGTTATTCCACCAATAGGTTGTTATAAAACTAGATACCTTATAACCTATCCTTTAGAGTGAGTCTGTTCATTGATATTAAAACATTAAAAGCTACCTTTTAGGTGTTTATGGGGTGTGTATAAAACACACATTAATATATGTTTTAAATTAGCACTAGAAGGATGGCATGATTCTCTATCTCTATCCCTTTAAAATATCACTTAAGTTGCATTAGATGTGTCTATATAATTAAAAGGTCAACCTTAGATAATAACATATTATATATACCTTTAGAGATATATACAAATATTAGATATTATAGAGGTGTTTCTATAAGACCCATGGCTCAATCATCATCCCTAACAAGGCATTCTCATCTTCCAATAGTTTTGATGACCCATCTCTAGAATCGGCCTACTAATCCTCTACTTATGTCTAATCCCCCACTTCAATCCTTGACTTAGTTGATTGTCTTCACCATCAATGTCAAAGGAGTGGTGCATAATTTTCATAGAAACCCAAAGAAATATCTTCCCTCCTCTCCCTCAGGAGGAAGGATGATAGAATAACATATAAAGGATATCAAATCTACCCTAGGGATCATAAATGTAATTCATAAAGATGCAAATTATATACTATTTCCTTTCACTTTGTAAGAAGTGGCCTATGATTGGTTTTAAAATATTTTAGAAGGGTCAATTATAACCTAGATTAAATGCCAAGATACCTTATTGACATAATTTTGTGAAGTTACTATTGTAAGTGTTATCTATCAACACTTTGATATTATGAGGTGAGATCCCAACAAGCCAATCTAAGCATTCAACACTTGATTTAAAAATATGTACAACATATTGGAATCTACCTATTATCCTAATGAACCATTATCCCTTTAAATGCACAAAAATGCCGTAGATCCCATGACTACTATATTTTTGTGTAGGGATATCAATATTTATACTCTATCCCTAATGTTTATGGAAGTAATCAATGTGGAAAAACAAATATACCCTTAGTTGTAATCTTTGCCTCCCCTCAGTCTTAGACATGTCTACCTATATTATATCCCAATTCTCAATATAACCTAGAATGTTATGGCATAGAACCAAAACCCAATGCATAATCAATTACCATTAACTCACGTTGCCCAAAATCAACATCCCAATTTATTGAATAATTCTACTTCTAACCTTCAAAGCCAAAGTCAGCCTTATGTACCAATTAATATCACTTCTACATAATATAATGCTCCCAAATCAACTAAAACAAATATGGAATACATCTATAGAATGATGTAGAAACTAAATAATGAGTTACTCAACATGTAGAAACATATGCATAATATAGGTAGACATAACCTTTATTATATTAGAATAAAGGATTTGGGTTACTAGGATATAACAAGCCCTTCAATAATTTTATAAATAATAAAGATCATCAAGTTCTATCTAACAGGATGCCAAAGGTCAATATCATGGATGCATCTCTTTCAAACTAGTGTTGAGTTCATAAAATTGTTCAACATAGGGAATTAAATTGTGTCAAGTTTTGTACTACTTTTGAAATCTTCCATCAGGAGGTAGAGAGGCAATAAAATTCTACCAATCAGTGACAACCATCTTAGTCTAATTATTTAGGAAACCCTAATATAGCTATGGTGTTTGATGCTTATGAATTCCCCTTTCTAGGGGAAGATGAAAATGAGACTAAAGATAACATCGATGAGGTTCATGATTTCTAGTAGTACCAACATGTCAAAAACAATCACAACCTGATATTCAAGTAACCTAGGACTTCTTTAGCACCTCTTAATAATATTGACACTATGCCCTTAGACTAAATTTCAACAACAATCTACACCCACTAAGGAGAGAAAATCCACATCCACATAGTAAGGATAATTAACCTCATCTTAAGGACACAGATTAGTTATAGAGCTTTGAACATTAGGGTAGGGGAGGATATAATATTTTTAAAGACATGAAAAGATTAAATCTAATATTAGACTTCATGAGTTGGCTTAAATAAATAATCAAAGGGAGATAATACTCAAATCCTTGATAGGGAATACTTATAACAAATCCAAGACTACTCATACATATGGGATGATGTAGAAAGACAAAATTGAGGTACCACCATTCCTATTAACTATTTGAATAGTCAATAAGAATGTGCACAACTAATTGGTTGACTCTAAGGCACCATCTAATGTGATACCTATAGTGGTTTTCCAAAAATTAGGTTTGACTCTTGATAATTCAAAAAGAGTGGTACTATAATTGGATAAATCTTCAATCCCATGTGTCAGATAATTGATAAACATGTGCATAAAAATAGAATTAGAGCCATGTGCAGCAAACTATCAACATTCTATAGGTATGTGGATTGTTGCTAAGTTGAGGTTGGTCAAAGACATTTAATGGGTACATGTCCATGGATTTATCCCACATGTGGCTTCCATAGAAAGGATTACTAAATCAAATTGGGGTAGACATTGAGCCAAAAATTAAGTACGTAATTATTGAATAAAATACCAATTATCAACAAGTTTAATTTGTATTGACACATACAAGAGTATATGATTTAACCACCGAATAATAATTTCATGAAAAATAATTTGAAGGTCCATCTCAACAATGAACTTTGCACTTTGATGGGGCTAATTGAAAAAACATTTTTAGCATGGGCATGGCCCTCACAACCCCAAAAGGTAAACATTACCTAACTACTTACAAGTTATAGTTCCCTTATACCAATAAGAGGGTCGAGTATGAATCCTTAATCTTAGGCCTACATTTTGTTAGAGGAATGTTTTCATTGATGTCAAAGGATGATATCATATGCATTGATGTAAAAAGGTAATGACAAAGTGGTGATGTCATGATGGTGATGATATTGAGCATGAAGGTGTGCAAGGTAGGTTTGGATGAATATGAGCTAAGTACAACATTATTTTAGGTTTTTCATGTTTTTTATATCATTTTTTCTAGTGATACAAGTCAAGGAGAGAAGATAAATTGTGAGTGGCATAGGCTTGGTAGCCTTGTTTGGTGGTATAAGTTGTGTATCCTAGTGTGTTGAGCAGGTTGAGACTAGGGAAAACATGGAAGGAAACTAAAAATTATGGAATAAAGTTTTATGAATTATTAATAATGTGTAAATATATTTTGAAGTGGTTTCAAGGTGGTTGCTTGTTCAAGGTTTGACTTATAGTCCTAGACCTAGTGTGCATAGTGACCTAGTGAGGTCCAATTCATGAGTCAAAGTGACATTTCAAGATAGTATATCTATTTTAAGAATGGTTTGAGGTATGAAAATATTTTCAAATGTTTTTACCAATTTTAGGTCTTGATAATTAAGAGAATGATAGATAGTAAATTGGAAGGACATTTGTACATGCAAATTGAATGTTTCTTAGCTCGAGAAGAAAGTTCTAATGTTCATTGGCACTGTAGATTTTGCATGGTGACTTGAGACTTTTGGGAGAGGTGTAAAATATACCTAAGAATTATTTATATTTATTTTTTAGTGGATTGAGGGACAAATCTTTCTAAACATTCGTTAATAATGTAAACTAGTCAAACCCCTCCTAAAAACCCTTATAGTGACCTGATTGGAGAAATTTTGTTGGATATGGCCTAGACTGGATTTATTGACAAAGTTTGAATATTTTAATGTGTATATTACTCTTATATATAGCTTTAAGTGGTAGTGGTGTGTTAGTTCAATGAGTAGAAGATATAAAAATAAGCTTGTTTATGAATTATTTAGTGGTACAGCTAGAGTTGACTGAGTCAACACATATAATCTATAGGAGGTTGAAGGTAAATAATTATTATTGATATATATTTAATTTTTTTGAAATATTAATCTATTTTTTCAATAATTTTTAGCATAAAAGTTGTCTATTCACTAAATCTACAAATAGTTAAAATAGTGATAAAAAGCTAGTCAGAGTGAGAATATATTTAGGGATGGATTCTAGGTGTTTAGGAATGAGTCCAATGGTTTGATTTATTTTATAATAATTATTAATAATTTTACCTTAAGTGGAAATTAATGGTGGTACCCTTACATAATCAAAAAATTACTCTCAAGTTGATCTGTCTATGTGAACAAAAATTATGAAGGCCTATGCTCCAATAGTTGATCCATATGTTTCATATTTTCCACTATAAATCTATGGTTTATTGTTTTAATTTGATATAAGTTTTTTTAATTATCTCATTATTAAATTTTGGGGTCCATTAAGTGACTCTATAGGTGTTAATATTCATGTTCACCATGACTATATTTTGAGTCAAGATGACTGCTACAAGCATGCTAAGGGAAGTGAAGTTGTTAAGGTTCCTTGATAAGATTTGTTACATATAATTAATATAATTATTATTTTTTATACCTAATTAATATAATTAATATTTTTTTAATCTATATAAACTATTTGAGGTTTTGAGATGAGGAAGCCAAGAGGACTTATCTAGCTGTATATCTATAATATGATAGTATGAGGAATTGGTTTCTAAGACCAATGGATGTTGATATATTAAGAATAATAAATATTTTAGGTTGATATAAATACCTTATATTAACCATTAATTATGATTATATTTCATGAAATTTCTCAAGTTGATGTAAAAATTCAAGATTTTTTTATTGAACTTTGATTGTGTTTGACCAGTTTGAGTGATCCTATTACAAGTGTGTTTTGGAGGTGATTTTACTTGTGTTATTTTTTAAAAATAAAATAATGAGGTTGGTTAAGTATTTAATAATATATATATATATATATATATATATATATATATTGTGATATTTTTTAAGGTGATAAGACATATTTCTATCTCAGTTTGTCAAGACAATTTTTTGGGTGCACTAGTAGCTCTGAGCAGTCTTTTAGTAGAGATGTTATTAAAGATTATTGGAATATGTTGGAGTGTATAAATAACATGGAGGTTTTTATTTTTATTTTATGTTACATAAATATGAATTTATCATATTATTTTGTAATAAAATTTATAGTATACTTCATAAGTCTATGGCTGTGTTTTCTATGTATGTTGACTAAAGAGCATGGAGACTTAATTACTAGGTTCAAAGTGTGATATGGTGTTATAGGTGGAACAGACCTTTATTTAAGTGATAAAGGGTATATTTTTATTTTTATTTATGTGTTTCAATCATTTTTTGAGGATGAAGGTTGACCAATGTGTCCAAGTTATAATGTGTGGGTGAGTAGGCCTAATTGCTTTAGGTCTCACTAAGGCGCAATGGATCATTTAGGATAATAAGTTAATGAATTAAATATTAATAATGTTTCTCACAAATTTAATTTGTTTTTAAGCCTAATAAAAATTTAATACAATTGTGTGAATTATATTCACTGAAAAGGATGGGTTAGACCAAGAGGAGTGGTATAAGTACAAGGCCTAATTGGCCTATTTATGCTTCTTGTGTGTGTGTGGAGCCAAAAAAATGAGATAACCTTTTATATAAAAGGTAAAAGTCATTAATTACCATTATATAGTGAATAATATAAAACATTCTTATCTGATCAAGGTGATTAAGGTGAATTCACAGGTCATTATACCTAATGAGCCTAGAAGAGGCTAGTTCAGTGAGTAAGCCCTAGAGGCTATTTGAGAGAGATTGAAGGGTGAAGAAGAAATGAAAGAATTATAAGTCCATAATTAGGTGTATAATACATAATGTCATATTTGGATATGTTCATATGTGGTTTTTTGGTTTCTCAACATATAGGGGGTTGAAACCTCTTTGCAAGGTGAAACTTGTTAAAGGTCTAATTATTGTGGTAGCTCAGCTAGATAGGTGTTATAATACCTTGTGGTATTTTAGTCTCAATAAATAATGGATGGTATTTCCTTGATAATTTTTATTTGGTATAAACTATATCTTATTATTATAGGACTGTATTCCATCTTACAGGGTGTAGTGGGTTTTATCCCTCATGAGGGTTTCCCACATAGATGATGTGTTCATGTGATGTATGCTCTGGATTCATGATTTGGATGTATATAATTTAATTTTTATGTTTATAGATCAATTTTATGTATGATGGAATGGTTTTTTAATTTAATTTATAATATTATCTACTTATTCACCCCTCTCCCTCTTAGTAGCTACTTCTAACATAGTTCACATTAAAACATAATGCCAAATGACTACTAGTATTTGGTGACTCTAGGATAGTTGTAAACTATATCATAAATAAGAATAAATTTAAGATTATATACCTAAATAATTATAGACACTAAGCCTTTTACTTGATTGAATCTTTTTAAGAATGCTAAATCAAGGCCACCCTAAGAGAAAAGAATCAGACAGTTGATTTGTTGTTAGCCTCTACTGCCAGTATGCCACCACTATAAGAATAAAAAATGTACATATTTTTAGTGGAATTGGTCCAATTCCATTTTATACCAAATAATGTCAAAAAATTTAAGGTGTTCTATGATGATTAATAAATCATACAACTCCTAAACAATTTAGGGGCTTTTAAAGCCTATGTAATAGATGAAGGAAATATCCAGCCTATGCAAACTGAAGATATGGGAGAAAATGGTGTTATGTAGCTAAAATTAAATTGAATCACCTTAGACATGGTTTACTTAGAATGATATTTTTACATTGATCCTCAATCCCAAAATCATAAAAATATGAAAACAACTGGATTTGACTTAACTAATGAAAATATGGGGATTGACCAAGATCTCTAATTGGTGAATATAGGTCCAATATTTAATAAATATTAGATTCATAAGATGAAGAGGTTGATAAAAAATTAAATGATGTAATTTATTGGACAGAAAACAACTTTAACATCTTTTATCCAAGGGTCATTACTCATACCATCCCTATAAATCTACAAAAAAAAATCATTTAGGCAAAGATAGAGACTAGTAAACCTGATCCTAAAACATCTTATAGATACTGAAGTATAAAAGATCATGGATGCCAAAATTATTTTCCAAATTAGACACCCCACCTAGGTAGCTAAACTTGTACCCATTAGAAAAAAAATGGATAAATCAAGTTGTGCATTGATTTCATGTACTTAAACAGAGCCTCAGAAAAAGACAAATATCCTCTACCTTATTTGGATGAGGTAATATAGATGGTGAGTAGCTCAAATATTATGTCATTCATGGATGGATTATTAGGACACAAGAAGGTATTGGTTGAAGTAGAAGATAGGATGAAAACAACCTTCACCACTAAATTAGGAACCTTTGCATATAGGAGAATGTCATTTAGTATAATTAATGTAAGAGCCACTTTCTAGAGAGTGATGGATTTCACTTTTCAAGGACTAGTGAGGAAGTGCATCATCATATACATGGATGTTATTATAATATTTTCCAATAATAGAGCATCTCATGTAGACCATCTATATAAAGTCCTAAATAGATGTAGATGGTATGGATGTTTTTTTTAAACCAAAAAAATAAATTTTTAGATTTACTAAAGTAAATTTGATGGGTCATATTATCACCAAATATGAGATCTCCATACACCCAGATAGCATGCATGCCATATCTAAGCTAAATAAACCTAACATAAATAAAGAGATAAAGTATTTATTTGGAAAGGCCATCTTCATGAGAAAGCTCATTTCTAGATTTATAGAAATTATCAAACCATTAAATGGAAAGCTAAAATAGGATCCAAGATTGAGTGGACACGAGGGGCCAAGAAATATTTCAAGGACATCAAAATGGTAATTTTTCAATCCCTAGTCCATCTTAGTCTAGATTTTAATAAATATTTATATCTTTATTTTTTTCCACATAATATGTTATTATTATAGTGACAACACAAAATGTGGAAGACAATGAACATCCCATTACCTTAATGAGTACCAATATTAAGGATACAAAACTATAGTATTTCATAATTAATAAGTAAATCTACGTCTTGATTAAGGCTAATTTAACTTTTTAAGCTTTTACAATGTATTTTTCTGTTTAGATCAAAATGTTGAGATGTCTAAATCAATTAAATAATATGAAATACTTAATCATTAGTTTCTTATGAACTTTGACTTATTTTGCCTTTCTAAAAATATTAATAAATATGCTTAAATATATACTTATCTAGAAAGTGACTTTCATGAATGGTTTGGGTTTTGAAAACTAAGTTCTTAATAGGTCTGAATGTCATCAACATGGTCCCAAGATCTATTTGCTCACTAGACAGTATCACCCCACCTAAACAATAGCATCATACTATTGTAGAGTCCTCAAAATGGTGCTAATTTCCTATTTTTAGGATTTTTCTTATTTTTAGGGAGCAATTATACCTGTACTTCTAGTCCTATTCCTACACTAATGAAATCTAAAACTTTGTGTTGTGCTTAAAAACTTTATTTAGTATGCAAACCCTAATCCCCCCTATAGTTATGGCATGAGAAATAAATGTGTGTTTGTCAATAATATAGGTTTAACATCCTCAACACCATGCCATGAAGAGAGTTCCTCAAATACCAATACTCCTAGGAGGGGTCAAGCTTGATGTAGTTCTCCCACCTAGTGTTAGGTACAAGTGCAAGTAAATTCTATAATGAGAGTGCACTTGGATGCCTTTAATGTTATTTAGCTTTGAAATATTTTAAATATAGGCTTAGGGATGATGTAGATGGTAGTATGTATAATTAGGGTAGAATAGGGATCAAATACATTAATTTTTCTCAGCTTGTCTTTAGTTTGAATAGGCTTTTGCATCTATTTTCCATCTAGTGAATATAGGTCAAATAGAATTATATTTATAGAGATTTATAGCTTTTGTGGATAATAAAATATACTTATTCCAACCTTAAGAGGGGCACACATTTAGAAAAGTATTTGTTTGGGAGAATCAGGGTAAAGGATAATAGCTTCTAGTTGGGGACACTAGTTCTATGTGGTTGTAGTGTCCTAAATGTGGAACTAATGTCCACCTAGTGGACTATAGGGCACACTAGGTTGGAATCTAGGAATGTTATCCTAAGATTATGTTTAAATTTATTGTAGTTGTTTTTGGTCTGCATAATGGTTGGTAAAGTGTGGTAAAGGCTCTAAGATAGGTCTAGGCCTAAGCTAAGAATAAGCTAACTCAAGCAACACTCTTAGCATCCAAATACCATTTTTAGGTGATTAAATTTCCCCCATATATGATATAAATGCAACAGAGTAAAATGATGAGTATAAAGGAAAAATAAATGTACATGGACTTACCTTGGAAGTGAATCTTGTGTAGCTAAGTCTGAGTATGCAAATCTAGGTTTGTGTATTTTAATCATGATCCAAAATAATGACCTATAATGTAACATGAAAAAATTAGTAATTAATTAAGAGATGATCAAAAGCAAAAGACTATTATAAATAATGTAATTAAGTAAAGCTGAGTAAAGAGATAGGAAAGGGACAAATACACCTCATTAGGTATGCAAACCAATGCATGAAATTGGTGATAATCTATGTGTGTGAGTGTACGTAGTGATCATATAATTGAATAAATTAGATTGAGATGATAGCTTTCTCAATCCTCATATTATTGACTAAAGAACTAAAACTAGTTTTGACTCTATCATTTCCCATCCCTACTCAGTAGATCTTGATCTATGAATAGCTCGAATAAGACTGTAAGTGTGTCAAACCCTCTAATGTGGGTGGATCAAGAACTTAATTAGGCCATGAATTCATAATTTTACACCCATGTGAAGTAGATGTATCTTTAACTAAACTATACAAGGTGCTAAAAGTATTGAATCAAATATGTCTAACTATGTATGTTGGCTCTACGATCACTTGTGTATATTAGGTAGATCTAGGCCACTCAGGAATGCCAACCACTACAGATGGATTAAGGCTTGAATCTAGTGAAAAATTGGAATGTGATGACAATTTTATATATTATAGAGAATGACATGGAGTTTGTCATTCCATTTTATCTTCTTATGTGTAACTGAGTATATGGAAACTATGTGTTGTGCACATGTACCTAATATAATATCTAAGTATATTGATTCTAAATAGAATATGTAATATTGTATCTATATAACTAAACTAAATGTGAGAGTTATCACTACATGCATGATGCCCCAAAAATCTAAGAAATTGGTATGAATCTAAGCTAAAATGAGTGTATCTAAGCAAAATATGAACATAATTATGTAATCTATGACTATACTTATGCAAATCTATATTGTACTTGGTGTAATGGTCTATTTAATTTTAACTACCCTAAAGCTATGGATACTAGATATTAGTGCCCTATAGTGTATAGTAGTACCATATGGTAATAGTATCCCAATATAGGATCCAATTTCTATCTAGTCTAAAATCTAGGTGATATGAACTACTTTTTGAATCTATATTCTTTTCTGTGTCTTCCCTATGTCTAATTTTTGAAATTGAGCATGTGTGCTAAAATTTATCTATGAAAATAAAAGTAGGATCTTGATCTCTATGAAAAACCCTTGTGAATGCCCCATATTTTGAGGGTAGTTGTGAAACCTTTATAATAACTATCCTTAAAATAAGTAGATCTACAAAATGTGTTGGCTAGAGCATGTGCATGATATTCCAATACAATATACAAACATAAAATCATAATGTAAAAATATCTGATCATGAGTAGGTAATATATGATGTATGTTGTAATATAGAATTACACAAGGGCTTTTATTTAGATGTAATTAATGTGTATAGCAGAACATTTGAGTGAATACCTAGGGGATGGGGTATGATGTCCATCATGACACCCAAGTAGGAAGGATAGATGCATGAGGTTGATGATGGCATCAAAAACTAGTGTGTGTGTGTGTGTGTGTGTGTGTGTGTGTGTGTGTGTGTGTGTAAAGACAAGTGTTGTGGTGAAGAATAATATAAGAAATATACATAAAAACACATGAGGCATGAAAAAGTAGTCTAAGGGGCCAAAATACAAGGGACATGGGCACATGTCACTAAATTTGAGAATGAATACATACAATGACATTTTAAACATAAGCATACACAAGCAACAAGCAATTTTAGCTTAGGGACACATATAAGGACATGTTCAAATGTATGCATATATAAGAAGGAAAGGAAACACAAGGGACATGGGCACATCTCCAAGGCATACAAATAGAGAAGTGACATAGATCCAAACAATAATGGCACATTTAAATTCCCTTAAAATGGAAGAAGCATAGGAAACACAATGAAGTATAAAATAGAAAATCTAGAAATGAAAGCATGTATAATTATGCAATACAAATATGTGTAAATGTTAAGATTTACATATACTTAGTCTAACTAGTGATTGTCAACAAAAAAATTTGAACGATGACTAGCAATGATCAATATCAATATATATCAATGCGTAAACTAGAATGTATAGTATTTAAGGATAGAACCTAGTAGTAGCAATTGTGTATGAGGTGCCTCTGATGGGTGAATGTATCAAATGTATAAACTTAGATTAGTGTGGATGCCCCAAGTGGGTAGATGATAGAAAGTCTATATCAATGGATTAGAATGGAGTCCTATATGTAATCTTCAAGTACTAAATAAGAACAAGTGAAGCATATGTGTATGATAAAGCCAACTATACTAAGATAGCTAACATATGTAAAATCTAGCAAGTAGTAGAAATGTAAAAATAATAATGCATACAACCTATAAATTTTGTATTTTTGAGTAATATTTTAATATTTTTGCATTTTAACATGTTATATTATTTTTATGTTTTTTGGATATAACTTATGTATAGGAAAATGAAAATAAACTATGTACAAGGAGTGAGAGAGAGAGAAGGAAATATGTACTAGAGTAGGGATCATACTAACCAATGAGTCTCATGGGATACTCACTATCACCATAAATTATATCAAATAGGAGAACATTGATCATGAAAATTGTGTGAAAGGGAAACTGTTAGCCCATAATCTATTGTGATGTAAAATATATGTCCAAAGTTTCATGTGTATTGATGTTATGATAGTATGGCATTGATTGCATTGTGAACTTAAGGTTCTTAGGGACTCATCTGGTAGAAATAGACATTATAGGTGATGTAGGTTCCCTATGCTAAGAAATCCTATAACCTAATAACATTGATCTTAGCATGAAATGAGTAGATTAAGGTCCTCTAGAATCTATGGAATATATATGATGTAGGGGTCTCTCTAGTACTGGTCTCTATGGGAGAGTAGGTGTATGTGTATATATAATAGGAGTATACATGGCTTGTATTGATGACTCTAGTAAACACTGTGATGTATGCATAAGAGATATACTCTCTTCTAGAACTGATAACCATGTAATATCTAATAATGATGCTAGAATTGTAACTAGTGTTTATGCTATAATTATGGTTGGAAATTATGCTATAATTGACTATGGGATGGGTAGAGGATATTCATATGGGATGCACTCATAACATGTATATAATTTAAGAACTAGTGTATTTTAGATTGGATGGCTCAAAGCTATTATAACCATAACCTATCTAATAATATATTGAATACACATGCACTAGGTATGATTAGGAATCGAGTGGTTATGTGTGCAGGTCCAACCTATAATTTAAGTACAATCTCCCTAATGGATCTCTAAAAATGGCCACTAAAACCACTAATGACTGTATCTATTAGGAATATATCCCACTATGTGTAGCCCAAATATTATAAGAATGTCATGATGCACATACTTATGCTTGACCCATTATAAACCATAAAACTATGAAAGGATGGTGGTATATTAATTTGGGAAACACTCATGTGATAGTTTGGGTGACACTTTAGGTGACAATTTGGGCAATGATTCTACCCCAATTGGTGATAGAACTCCTGAGAGCCATAACTTTTGAACCATAGCTCTGTTTGACTCCCCATTTAAACCATTAGAAAGATAAGAATAAGTAGAATGTAATGAGATGACACTAAGAAATAATAGGTGTGTTTTGAACCATAAAAACCTAATGGACGTGCCCTAATTTTCAATTTTAATAGTGTTGTCTAAATATAGAAAGTTTCTAAAAATAGTAATTTCTTGAATTCTGTGTCATTGTAAATTGTGGAAGTCAAACCACTTCATCTACCTTGATATTGGTGACCTTACACATCCTATTATTTACTTAAAAGTATGTATAAAAATATATGTAGTTCAAGAATGGAATCAAACATCTCTTCCTAGAGATAAGAATATGTTTTCTATAATTTTGTGAGCAATAAAACATCTCTTTCTAGAGATAGCATTATATGATTATGTTATTTTGTGTTCTTGAATTATATTTCAACCAAAACCTCTGAGTTTTGGATCATCTATGTATGATCATATGAAGAGTGCATGTATATATGTCTCATCATCCATAATCTCCTACTCTTAAAATGTGATAAGTGGTTTAGGTGGATATATAGTATGATAAATGATAGTAATTTTATGCAGTGGATGTTCTCCTCTATAACTATGTGATATGAATCTAGTGGTAGATGCATCTAGTATGTATAGTGAGCACCTAATGTTCCATTGCCTCATTCATTGTATGCTTTAGGAAAGGATATAAAAATATTTTTAGGGCCTTAGCATATATTTTATATTGTTTCAATGCCTCTATGGGTGTGCCCACATCAATAATATTAGCCTCAATGAGATCATGTATATTGTGTTTTATTATAATGCATCTATTTATCATGTGGATTTGTGCCATATAATACTCATAGAATACATTTTAATCATAACTCTTTAGAATCATTCATGTCATATAACCCTATTTAATGGTAGGGGTAGAAATGACATTACATTCTAATAGTTATTGTATGACCCATACTGGTGATTCTAGAAGATGAGTGAAGATTCTACATTGAGGAGTGGGTAAAACCAATCTAGGTGATGTCTTTGAAGATGTGTTGAATATGGATTTTTGATTAATTTTATTTTCTATGGCCATAACCTTGTATGGAGGTTTGTTTGAAATCTTAATAGTTTATTCTAATCCATTTGTGTACTTTAGTTTTCCAATTAATAAGAACTTAACTTCTCTTTCCTTAACTATTTGGATTTATACAGTGCTAGTACGAGACCTTCTTTAAAATATCCTAAATATCTCTATATTCTATGGGGATATACAATTTGGAGAAAATTCTTTTATATCATGAGTCTTAATTTAGAATAGGTTCATTCAACTTTTTATTTCACTATGCCACTTGTCCATATGATATATTATCACTAATGTTTATAAAGAAGTGTTTTAAGAACATGTTGGCTAAATGATTTAATGTGATGATATATTGATTTTTTAAATCTTAGAACCATTATAAGGTATAATCTTTAAGACTACATGGAAATAACTTTGTAAGAAGGCAATTTTTGAACACGTAGTCCAAACATGTTGTGTGAAAAGATCCAAGGTTATGATCTGGGTCGCCCTTTCCATCATATAATGTGAGCTTGCATGACATAAAATTAGATGGAAAAGGATTTTCCACAATGTGATGTGCCAAAGGTGTATGTACTAGAATGTTATAATCCAAGGCATGTGATAGCCTAGTGGCTTTATTCTTGAGATGTAACACCTTAGACTGTAGAGTATGAATATAATTCATAAAGGATTATACATCTAGAGTGGAGGAACTAGCCACATGTGGTGTATTTATCAGTAATGGTTGAATAAAAATATTAGGTTGTGTTATTTGATTTGGTTGAGTTGGCCCTAGTAGAGGTGTAACAACATTATTAACTAGAGCAGATGAAGATTGACCATTGTTTGGTTTGTTATTGATTTCTAATATGACCTATGGGACAAGTATATAATCAATGGTATATTATTGAATTATATCTCTAAATCCATGTAATATTTCATATGTGTTCATAATTATTTCATTATTGTCGAGTGGAGGGAGAGTGTCCTAATTCTCAATGTGTACCTCATATTGTTCTTAGTTGTATTATTCATATTTAGATTCATTGTGATTAAATTCCATATAATCAAGGTGTGAAATATTCATATTTAAAGTTTTAATAAGTTCCTTATCCTTGTTATATATTTAGATAGAAGGAATTTGAATATGCTTTATAGGATTACCACCTAGTCTAGCACTTCTTCTTAATGGAAGAGAGATAGCTTTTTTGTATGGCATATAGTAAACAAATTGGAATAAATATACTAAAATAGAATATATGACTTATAAAAAATTAATATCTACTAATGAAAATAGGGAAAAAAGGATACAAACACTAAGAGCATCTAGGGTTAGAGTTTTTTGAATTTAGGTTTTCTTTGCAATAATTTAAATTATATGTAAATAAATCAAAACCCTAATATAAAATTGATCTAATTTAGCTATTTTATCTAAAAAAATAGAAAATTATAAGTATGTATCCTTTAATTATTTCAAAAAAAATTATATTAATGCAATCTAAGATTTAAATCAATATTTAAAGTAAATCGAGTTCACCAAATGATTTAACATTTTAGGTTTTTACAATGTAAATCCTATGTTTATATTAAGGGATGAGATGTATAAATCAATTAAATAATATGCAATAATTAATCACTTATTTACTATGAATTTTAAATTATTTTAACTTTTTAAAAATAGTAACAAATATGCATGAATATAAACTTATCTAGAAATTGACTATCACAGATGATTTGGGTTATGAAAACTAAATTGTGGATAGGTTTGAGTATCGTCAATGGGGTCCCAATATCTATTTACTCATTGGACAATAGGTCCCCACTTGGAGATTAACATCATGTTATTGTAGTGTCCTCAAAGTGGCACTAATTTCCTCTTTGTAGGATTATTCATATTTTTTTGGAGCACCTATTCCTGTGTTTTTGGGTCCTATTCTACATGCATTAAATATGGAACTTTGTGTTGTGCATGAAAAACTTGATTTAGTGTGAAAACCCTAATCCTCCTTGAAATTATGGAATGATAAATAAACATGTGTTGATTAGTAGGATAGGATGGAAATCCTCAAAACCCCACTATGAAAATAGTTTCCTATATACCAATACTCTAAGGATGGATCAAGCCTAATGTATTTTTCCCACCTAGTGCTTGATGCAAGTGTAAGTGGATGCTAGAATGAGAGTGGACTTAGATGCCTTTAATGTGATTTATATTTAAAATCTTTGAAATATAGGATTAGGGATGATATAGATGGTAGTATGCATAAGTATGGAAGAATATGGATCAAATACCTTAATTTTTCTCAACTTGTCTTTTATTTGAATAGCCTTTTGTATATATTTTCCATCTAGTGAATAGAGTTCAAATAAACTTGTATTTATAGAGATATATATCTTGTGAATATAATAAAATATACTTAGGATGACCTTAGGAGGGGCACACATTTGGAAAAGTATCTATTCATGATAGTTAGGGCAAAGAACAATAGTGCCCAGTTGGGGACACTAGTGTAATGTGCTTATAGTGTCCCAAATGTGGTGATAATGTCCACCTAGTAGACTGATAGGTAAATTGGGTTTGTATTTGGGAATGATGTCTTATGACTATGTTTAAACTAACTATAACTATCTATGGTCTTCATAATGGTTGGAAAAGTGTGGTAAATGTCCTAGGATAGATCTAGGGCTAAGCTAGAAATAGACTAACTCAAGCAACAATATTAACATCCAAATACCACTTTTAGGTGATTATAAAGGCCATAAAAATATTTATAGATTATATTCTATGAAACAAGACATATGTCATTATCCATGACTCAGATGTCAAACTCACACTTACCTGTAATGGGCTAGGATAAAGAGGAGGAAAGTGGATGACCAAACATTAGGATTTTCACCTTGAAATTAGACTAGATAAAATGGTAAGAGGCTAGGGCCTCATCTAGATGATGACTCAAACTATCCCACACATTCAAATTTAAAAAATAAATTAGGACTAGGTAATGGGTGGATAATGGTACTCACATATCATCCACTACCTGTTTATAGGGACATGCCCTCTATAATTGAATAGAGAGGAAAATCGAGCCCTCAAGCTCTAATTAGGTCATTATATGACCAAGAAAGGGGTGCTTTAATGAATAAATATTAATGCATCTACCTAAGGTGTGTTTCATAATAGGGATCTAAGGACATATTGTATAACCTATAATAGAAGATTGATAGTGGGCATCCATCTAGTAATACTACAACTCATAAAATTTTGAGGATGAGTTATTATTGGCCCATAATATTCAAGGACATTCATAACCACATTAGATTCTACCAAAGGTGTAAGGTATTTTTGAAGAGATATGTGAATGCTACTATGCCTTTATATCCAATAATGTAAGATTCCCTTTCACCCAATGAGGCCCAGACTTTATTTGGGTAATAAACCTAAATTGTTCAACAAGACATATATATGTCCTCACAATTACTAATTACTAGACTAGGTGGAAAGAGGATATTGTTACTAAGAAATTTAAAGCCATATATTTCATGAATTTATTATAAAGGAACATAGTCACCAGATTTAGCATTCCCATTTCATTGGTCTATGATAACGATCTAGCATTTTAATCTATTGAATTCATAGAATGGGCCTACAATAATCAAATCCCCCTCAAATTCTCTCCAAATCATTACCCATAGGGAAATGGAGTAATTGAGTTGATCAATAAGAAAAAAATGGATTCCATAAATAATTATGTATAGAATAAACCAAGAGAATGACATATTTTATTGAAACATGTACTATGGGAAGATAGAACTAGGGACAAGTAATCTCTCAAGGCTTAACTTCTTTTTCTTGTATATGGATGACAACTAGTCTTCCCCATTAATCTCAAGACACCAATTTATAAATTCATGCAAGAGTATGTAGGTGAATATTATAGAATAACATCTAGACTACTTAATATAGTCCAGTTAGAATACACAAGAACTGAAGCACTATAAAACTTTAATAAACATCAAGATATTATCAAATCTCAGTTTGATAAGAGATCCAGAATCATGGATTTCATACTCTTAGACATACTAATCCTCAAATATAAATCACATGAGAAGAAAAGGAAACATGAAAATTTCACTCCCTTGTGTATTAGACCATAATGTATCTAAAATCCTTAGAAATAATGCTTTTCTTTTGAAAGACCTCCAAGTTAAGGACCTCACCTTTCCTATCAATAGAAGGTTTTTGAAGAATTAATTCATGGATGATCCAACTAGATATGCATTAGATTGAAATATAAGTGGATATTTAGAGTAGGAGTAGATTATATTTACTACTTTTTAGATTAAATTTATTGCTTTCTAGATTAGATTTACTACTTTCTAAATTAATTTTCCTATTTTTTGCACTTGGTTTCCTTTAGGTTACTTTTGGTATCTTAGTTCCTTGATTTCTAAATTAGTTATCTAAGTTTCAAAACTATATAAAATGATTTATTGAACTAAATCCAATAAGATGTGTCAAAATAAAAGGAATGATACATAAGGGTAATGTAATCAGTTCTCATGAAAATTTATTTTGATAGTACTAGAATTTCTAGAGTTGATGTATGTATCATGACTAAACTTTGTTTTATTTATATTTAATAGGCTTACTAATCTATTTAAACTTGAAATGATATACTCATGTAAATTATAGAAAATTTTTCAATTTTAAAAGATGTACTTCACTATCACATGCTAAACCTTGGATAAGAGATGATAAACTTAGGATCATATATACATCAATAGGGACGTATTGACCAATCAAATTTATTATTCATACACCAAGTCAAGGGTGGTTCCAAACCTTTCTCTATCTAATTAACAAAAAAATAATGAAAACTGATGGAGGATAGGTGATTAAAATAAACTCCATAGACGATATAGATGCCTAATTAATAGTAAATCAAGGCTTTAGGTAGAACCAAAGGTATCTCTATCATGGCTATGGATGTTTGGATGGTAGTAGATCAATACCCAAGCTTCCTTTTTTCATTATATTCAAATTCAAAAGTCAAAATGAAACCTACAATGTTTATTCAACTCTTTTCTAAATATTTCATTGCTGAGAGAAATTGATTTCACTAGATCACACACTAATCCAAGGAATGGAAAGTTTAGTATGTTGTATCAAAAAGTAAGATATAATAAAAAAGTTTTATTTACTTATTCTTTCTTAGTTAAAACTAAAGTTTTGTCATAATATATTTTTGAGAGATTGGGTTATCAAAATACTCAAGAGAATTTTCTCCTACAATTCACTATATGTTGTGCCCTAACGCACACACACACACACACCCCATTTTAAAATTTTAAAATAGAGACCCATTATTTAAAAATATTTAATGAGGGAGATATGAGCCTAAAATACTATGACTAATTTTCATTCATTTGCCATCCAGGGTTATTCCCATTGAATATAGAATTACACAAGTTCAAATTATGAAAATCTAAGCAAAACCTAGTATATTAATTCATTTCAAACCTTATGTTTTCATGAATTTTATTTTGAGGCTGATGTTCTAATTTATGAGCTAATGGTACTAATATTGGTATGTCCTAGTTGGTATATTTTGAATCGTAAAAATTTAAAAGGATGAGGATAATTAATGTTATAAAATCATGCCCATACTTAGAGATTTTGACATTTTCAAGGTTTATAAGTCTTTTAAATATTTTGTCTTATTAAAATTCTAAGTCTTCCACACTACCAGGCTTCATGAACTTTCCACATGGCATATTCTTGATAAAATGGAAACATAAAGACTTACTCTACTTATTGATAAAGGTTAAAGGTTTTACATTATTGTGTGTTAATGCTCCGAAACCTCCAAGGTTTTTTTTTTAACACTTGGCACATTCTCATTAAAGCAGATCTACGAAATGGTTAAGTGATTTTTTGGTCTACATTCTAATGGTTTTGATCTTCCATGTTTTTTGGGTACTCAAGATTGCTCCACGTATCTTGATCATGTTAACTTGTTGATATGAGAATATTTATGGTCAAAAGGATATTACAATTTAGTGGTCTAAGCCCATATGTTTTGAGATCAATCCATATGGCTTCATTGTGTTAACTCTCAACCATGGGAATTACACAACACAGTGAAGAAATCTAAAGGGCTAAGTTAATGAGGACTTGAAAAGTGGAATTATATAAGGGTTACATGACCATTTTGAATATATTATATGGTTTATTGAGTATTTCATATATTTGAGTTGAATGGGTTCTATTTTTATATATACTCCTAACATATAACCAATTGGTAGAACTTGGGGAAATTATAAGTGCCCTATTAAAATGATGGGTATTCCACCCTGATTAGAAGCCTATAGACAATAATTTTTATATGATGTCTTACCTATTGGATGAATTTATGTCCATAATTTATAATCCCTATGGTAAAGGTTGGTAGCCCTCAGATGATTATTTAGAAAACATGGTTGGATAAGACTCTATTTCATGTTCATTCATAAATATAAAAATGAAATTAGAAGGATATGCAAGAGGTATATCTTAATATATAACAAGAAATATAGGGCACCATAATGCCAAAATTGTTAGAAAACAAGACAAGGAGCCTATACAAAATGGGAGACTATTAAGTATACCTAGATGTAACTATCATCTAGGTAGAAGGCATAAGGACAACTAATCTACTACTGCCACATAATTTTCCAAACACTATAGTGAAATAGGAAATAACATATCAGGTCTTTGATAATATTGATGAGGAATTATGTTAAAGGCATTAATCTTATTATTTCAAGACTCCTCTAAGCATTTGGTAACATCAATATGTGATCATGCCACATTTTATTCAAAATGATAAGACAAGAACTCATTATAATTTATAGCTTACACCTTTTAAGGACTAGGAACCCAAGAGGAAATTAAGGGGGTATCATAAGTGTATTCAATAAAATAATAAAGTTCATGTCTTATATGATCACTAAGGGTATGATCACGATCATATCTTCCTAAATGCCTCAGATGATTCAAAGGTATGGGAAAATATAAAATATAATTCAATGTCTATCATATATTCCCAACCCTTGTATTACAACTTGTTGATTTACCTAGAGGTATCAACAGGTTCATATAGTGTTTAAGAAACACTTCTCATTTTTGGATCTGAAGAATCCATTACATGAGTTATTGGTTGTGATCTTCCCAAGATCTATGGTGGAGTAGTGGCTAAGATAAATGATTGTTTCACAAAATGAACATGTAAATTGTTTTTATAAGTAACCATGGTCATAAATATTTGTGAAGATGCAATTAATTTGAACTAAGTCTAATGAATGATGTTTAAACCCTCAATTATAACCCTAATTTATCATGAATATTTACAATGAAAATATAAACTACAATGATTTGATAAAAAAGGAGTAAAAGGGAGGGTAGGGAAGAAAGAAGGTGTTTTTGATCTTCCATTTAGATAATATGACAGAGCTTAAATTTCATCAAGACATTCACTAAACCAATATTTATCATGAAATTGCATAGACACAAATCCTACTATATATTAGGCAAATATCTAAGGAAAGGTAAAGCAAATAAAAAATCAAGTTCATTTTAAAGGTTTAGATTCATAGGGAAATAGTTTTTAGACATCTTCAAGAAAATAAAAGAGAACCAAATAAACCTAAAATCCTCCAATCAACATAGCATAAGAAAAAATATGACAGAGCTTAAATTTCATCAAGACATTCACTAAACCAATATTTAACATTAAATTGCATAGATACAAATTCTACTATATATTAGGAAAATATCTAAGGAAAGGTAATGAAAATAAAAAATTAGGCTCATTATAAAGGTTTACTTTCATAGGGAAATAGCTTTTTCAAATCTTCAAGAAAAGAAAAGAGAACCAAATAAACCTAAAATCCTCCAATCAACATAGTATAAACATAAATTAACAAATCTGCATTAACACATACACATCTAAAATCCATAAAAAAAATAATTTAAATATGAATATCAAACCAAATAATTGAGGAAGTAGCCATGATAGTAAACATAGACAAATAGTAGACAAATTTTGTAGAATTCCTTGCTTGCACTGCTTTCTCCAAGTTTACAAAGTAATTTTGGCTCTAAGAACTCCCCCATGTCCTTAAAATTGTTAATGCCTCTTTATATACATAATTCATGAGGTATGATTGTCCATAATGACAAATTATGTTTGTACACGTGTATAGGACAATTGTCCTTTCTATTGCATTCTAGAACAAATGACCTTTTCTAATATATTGACCTATAGGTAATGTACTTTACAATCTTGACATGCCTTTAAAAAAGAATATTCCATTTCAAAAATATACAATGATAGTTGAAAAATAATATTCCTAATCCAACTTTGGGACCCTAGTGCTATTGTAGCTTTTTACCTTTCTTGCAAGATCTTCATTATATAATGTTGCTCATTGATCAGCTGAGGTCAATAATGGGTCTCATGAACATATCTCTCTCTTTATCTCCCAATTTATTGAGGTCCTTTTTATCTCTTTCTAAGGCATGATTGATGTTCCCAACATCTCCTATCTTCTCCTCAAATGATAAAAATAGGCCCATGTTCTTCTTATTATCCCTTATCTTTCTTTGGCCTTGGTTCTTTACTTGTTTCATGAATTGAGAAGTTCTATGCTTGAACTCCTCATCAGTGGTAAGGCCCAAAGGAAAAAGTGAGGTGGGATATTTTATTGAGCTATCCAATATGTGTATCATCTTATCCTCCTATTGTTTGAGGTCTTTACAAATGTCCTTCATCTTCTTGGGCCAACTACTCAGGGCTTTGATCTTATTCACTAATATAGCCATATCCATGTTCAAATGGGCTAGGCTAACTATTCTAAATTCAAGGATTTGGTTCTTGGTTAAGGCTTTGGTCAAATCCTTTACTATATAAATGGAAACCTTCCACTAGCTAGCTTTGCTTGTAGCTATGGAATTTTACTTACGTTAGCCTCTTTTTAGGTTCTTATTGACTTTAAGGAATTGAATAAGTCAATCATGGTGTCCTCAAATATCTTGAATCTATCTTCTTGGATGGACAAGATGGTAGTCTCTTATAAATTCTTATATTATTACATCATGCCTTTGATGATAGCCTACAATTGATTAGATTGTGCTTGAGCCAGCTTCAATGGATCATATTTAAAAATAGGAACCTCACCAAGCCTCTATCCTTCAATTAGAGTCAAACCAATGAATGATTCTACTTTTTGAAAGGTGAATTCCTCTCTAGCAATCATGGCCTTATTTTTTCTCACTTTTTCCAAGCTAGTGGTCTCTAGATTAAATTAAACCCTTACTAATGATTAAGTTACCTTCGGAGTTGTGGCTTCTTTTTGTGTTCCACCTAATACTCCTAGGGGAACCATTCTTTTCTCCTCTTCCTTTTGTAGAACAACAACTCATGGCTTAAGCTCTTCAAATACATATGATAATTCAACTCTCATAAGCTTGATGATGATCAATATAGGGTAAAATTAGGGTTTTCATACTCTCTATCACTTTCTTGAAGGTTTTTATAATTATTTAATGGTAGAAGCTAATTCTAATAGTGAGTTTCATGCCTTGGATCATGTATTTATACCTTTACCTTTTATGGGTCCACTAAGTCTCCAAATCTATCATTTTATACTTATGTGACATTACCATGGCATGTTCATGGAATACCTATGGAATTTTTGTGGCACTTTTCTCATTAATATTTAAAAAATGACTATTTCCTTTTGAAAATTCTACCTTGATCTTTCACTATTAGATTCTCTTTTATATAGATCGGCACAAACCATTGTTCTCAATATGAAAGATCAAATGCCATTGGCCACTTTATGATGTTCCTCATGGTTTTGATACTTTCACCACTAAATTTTTTCCTACTTATTTAAATTATCAACCTCCATCTTACACCATTATATCCTTTATGATTGAAAAAATGTACATCATTGATCTTGATCCATTAGATTATACCCTTTGCTCCATGGACCTCTGATTAGAATGTGTACATTTGAATGCATATCATCAATCTTTAGAAGATGCTCAAAATTTAATTTTTGGTACATGTTTGTGCCACTTGTCACCTTTATGATTGTCCTCAGGCTCTTGAATTTTTAACCTTCATTATACATCATCAGATATTAATAAGCCAGATCAACATGCTCTATTGGATCCTGATCTATAAGGTAAAATTCCATTTGTTTTTGAATTTTATTTGGTCATGAGTGTGACACTTATCACCTTATCACTATCTCAAGGCTTTATTAAAGCTTTAACTTATTATTCACCATTGATCAGAAGGTGTACACTTGGTTGCATACCATCATTCTTTAAGGACATGCTTGGACTTTAACTTTAGGGTCATAGATTGAGTTTCAAACTATGATTGTGTACCATTGGATAAACTCACCCTAGTGAATATGCTTCATTAATCGAGGCTCTTGACTTATTAACTTTATCTCACATCTTCTAATCAACCCTGACTGAATAAATGCATATCGTTAATCTTGAAAACACTAAAGAATGTTTTTTTAGGCTTAGGAAATATAGATAACTTAGATGAAATATTTTAGACTATGGTTTTATTCATGTTGATAAACATGATAAAATCTTAGGATAAAATATTTAAGCTAGGCTTTAAAACATGATAGATGGGACCCCAAAAATAATAAAAGACATGGCATAAAGTCTTATGACAAGTCTTTTAGCTTAAATCTAAAACATAAAAAAAGGACTCGGTGGTTAGTTAGACCATGTGGAAATAAAAGGGACCAATGGGGGCTTAGGACATGAAGGGACCAAACATAAAAAATTTAGACTAAGGGTTAGTCATGTTAATAAATATAGCTAAACCTTGGGATAAAAATTGAACTAAGTCCATGGCATGATTATTCATTCCCATGTAAATTATTCCCACTCAAATTAGAATTTGATTTAAAAGAACCTAAGCTATGGTAATCAAAATGAGGGTTTTAAGATGACCAAATATTGATTCAACTTGTTTTTCAAAAAAACCATAGGCTATTAAAATATTAAATTAACATTAAATTATGAAAATTAGACATTGTCCATTTTAGATGGACTCCATCAATCCTACAACCTAAAACATAGAGATCCAAGGTTAGTAAATAAGATCAAGGTCAAATGAAGATATGTGCTAATAGACCCATGTAAACTAGATCAACACAAGATATTCAATACTGGTCACTGATCAAGTTGAATATCCAATTTGTAACATAAATTTTCATGTTTTTAAACAAGGATCCCCATTTTTATAAATTTTGGTATGTTGACCTTAAAAAATGGTGACTTATGGGGGAACATATCAATATGTTAGAATTTAGATACTCTTGGGTTAAACTAATAGCCATATAAATCATCCCATATGATCAAGTACCATTATTAAGATTAAATCATAATTAAAAAAAGTCTTAAATATATATAATTAGGCCCAAACATAAAAAATCAACCATGTTATGTGTGTGTTTTAACTCCACTTACTATTTGCCATGGGATTTATGGAACAACTTCCAAATTTCATGACTTCAACCATTAACACTAAATTATAGCATATTTGGATATGAATTGAGGATCATGATTTAGCTTAGGAAAGGCTTGGGAATTTCTTTACTACTATCCAAATATTTATATCCCTGATAGAGACACCTTTGGCTCCACTCATGTCCTTGATCCACTATCAAGTAGGTGTCCATAGCCCCGATGGAGATTACCATAATCACCTTTACTTAGAAAGCTATTGAATTTCAATAAGGATCTTTTTATATTTTTCAAGTCATTTTGAATTTATAGAAAAGATTTCAAACCAGGTTAGATAGGTTTTTGGATTTGGTCAAGTGTTTGATCTTTAGAAAATCATCCTTAGTTGTAAACTTTGTCCTAGGCAATAATGTTTATTAAGTGCAAACATGATTGTGGATCAATAATTCAAACTTTTACCAAACATGTGTAATTATTATTAAAATAAAATTTATATGAAAACAAAGTTTAATATTTAAAATAATAATTACCTAAATATCAATATTTACCAATTTTTCCAAATCATAACATCAAGCTCACATTTCAACAATCCATGATCAACCAATGTTGAGAAGTCATACCTACATTTCTAAATTATGAAGTTATTAAGTAATTAGGTGAAATTTGAGTTGATGGATATCCAGGACTTATTGAAAGCAAGAAAAAAATCAAAAAAAATCAAAGACACTAAACAAACAAACAAACAACAAGCAAAAAAATATTTGAAAACACTACTTACAAACAAGGAACATGAAGGAAAGAAATAGGCAAGAAACTAAAAAAAGCCTTATACTAACTCCATAAAGAACCTACCTCCAGGATAATGGAAATTTATTTATCCTATGATAAAACCTTGAGACATGAATACATCCATTCAATGGCCTCTTCTTATGGATAAGAGAAATTGTATGCTTGTGTCTTTTGTATGATGCAGTTTGACTTCCCACCTCTATTCTCAAGCACATAGATTGAAGATATGGATCCAAGATCCAATCATATTCTTCCCAAATTATTATTTCTTGCATCAACATTTCTAGCTTTATTTCATTCAAAGACTGATCATGATTTTTATCATTCTCCTTCAATGGTTATATTGTGAACTCAGTTGGTATACTTAGATTAATGTCTTCATTAGGCTCCAACTCATCTTGAAAGGCTTATTAATAATAATCAACTAGAAGTACATGAGATT
This sequence comes from Torreya grandis, assembly GCA_037957365.1. Lineage (NCBI taxonomy): Eukaryota > Viridiplantae > Streptophyta > Pinopsida > Cupressales > Taxaceae > Torreya > Torreya grandis. The sequence continues at coordinate 230,704 of JARHVA010005102.1, read as the reverse complement.
AATTTGTAACCTTTCCATTTAAATCAAGTTGATCACCTAATTCTAACCTTTTGAAGGTATCATATGAAGATTCTTGATCTGCTACCTTGTTTCATTTTCATCTTCTAGACATAATGGCATCTCTTCCATCCAATTGAGTTCCACCTCATCTTGATTTGGGATATATAGAATGAAATTTTTATCTTTGAATACATCAATTTATTTAAAAAAATATTGGTATAAATGTTACCACTTGTCAGCATCTTTAGGAATATCCTCAATTTTATCAATGACCTCATATAAATTGTCCTCATAGCTATTTTTTGAAGAAAGGTTAGCTTGTATCTAATCTTATTCATGGGGTCACTCTTATTGAATAGATATTATTTATTCTAGATAATATTTAGGTTTATTTTCTTATTATAGTGGAAAATCAAAAGCCTCTACCATGAAGATTTAGATGTCCCTACAAAGTTAAATGTATCCTTTTCATTTTGATATGCTTCAAAGACATTATAATGATCAGCTAGACCTATATCACAAAGAGTCATTTTATGTACATTATAAAATCACTTATTATTATTTTTATCATGAAACCTATTTTTATTCCTATTGAACCTTTGATAAGCATATTTTCTATTAGATTTTTCCATAGTATTTCCCACTAGCTTATGTAATAAAAAAAAACTAGTGTTCAGCTTTTGAACCATCTTAAGTATGGATTCATTCTCATTATTTGGTGCTTGAGTTATGAACTTGATTTTTATTACTATTGGGCACTAAATATCTCTATTCCTATGGATGAAATCCATTTGTATAATTATTCAAAAACCCCAAATTTAGGCTAGGATGGGCATGGGTTAAGGGAAATTGGTTCAAGATTGGTGTCTAATTTAAGGTTGAGACACTTTGATTGGCATTAGGAATGATATTTAGTGATGGAAAATTGGGGCTAACATTTGGGATAGCATATGCAAGCTGACCTTGAGGTTGAATTTGATAATTTATTATTATATCTTCATCATAAGCCAATGTTAAGGTGTTTATGGCTCCAATAGACCTTTTAAGAAAATTAGAAGCCATGGAATCCAAAACATTCTTGTAAATCTATAAGGCTAAAGCCCCATCAGCTCTGTAAGGATCTATGGTTTTACTAAACATATTTTACAATCTAACATTAAAGGATCTTATAGACTCATTGGGATCTCTTTTAACTATGGTGAACTATTGGTACAAGATATAAGGACTAATGTTTTTGCCAAATTGACTAATAAAGATCCTATTCAAATCACTTTAACTAGTGATATAATTTTATGAAAGGTTGAGGAACCATTTATATGTATCATATTTGAAATCAAATGGAGATAATATACATGCTACATCTTCATGACTTACATTCAAAAGTCTCAAAGTAGCCTTAAATATTTTAACATGTTCGTTAGCTATGAAAACATTATTAGGAATGAAAGAAGGTAAATACATTTCAGTATTTCTTGGTAAGTCATGTACCTAGCCATGCATATTGATATATGATCCAGCTAACCATGTCATACCTTGATGAGGATTGAACATAGGAGTACCCTAAACTGGTGAATTTGGATGAGATTCTAAAATTCTATGCTTACCTTTATCTCACCTAGCTGTCCTATGAAAAGAGGGGAACCCTTGTCTCTAAACATGACCTAGTCCTTATCATTGGAAATTCTAGTTTGAAATATTTAAACCCTCAAACCTGTTGGATTCACAAATCTCAAGCTATCTTTACCATAATTTCTCATGGATTTTTAAATAATATTGATATTTAGTTAAAGGAAGCCCAAAGATAGATCTGCAACCATAAATATCATTGATATTTACACAATTGAGCTAAGAATAACATAAATATGAAAAGAATCAATTTATATTTGAACAAAATTTACTAAAATTAGCAAATATATTTCAAATTTACAAAGATTTAGCTTAGCCCTCATTCTAGCACCAATTTTCCCCTTTTGATGCATGTAGATGTATCAATAGGTTCATATAGTTTTTAAGAAACACTTCTCATTTTTTGATCCAAAGAATCTATTGCATGAGTTGTTGGTTGTGATCTTCCTGAGATTTGTAGTGGAGTAGCAGCCAAACTAAATGATTATTTCACAAAATGAACATGTAAATGGTTGTTGGGAGTAACCATGGTCCTAAATCTTTATGAAGATGAAAGTAATCTAAAATAAGTCTAATTAATGATTTCCAAACCCTAAAGTCAAACCCTAATCTAGAATGAATATTTATAATGAAAATCTAAACTCTAGTGATATGATCAAAAAGGAGCAAAAGGGAGGGTAGGACAGAAAGAATTTATTTCTTATCTTAAATCCACACATTATGATAGAGCTTAAATTTCATCAAGACATACACTAAACCAATATATATCATGAACTTTCATAGGCACAGATCCTACTTTATATCATATAAATGTCTAAGGAAAGGTAATGCAAATAATAAATTAGGTTCACTATAAACATTTACTTCCACAGGAAAATATATTTTACACATCTTGAAGAAAAGTAAAGAAAACCAAATGAACATAAAATCCTCCAATCAACCTAGCATACACACAAATTAACAACTCTACATTAACATATACACATCCATAATCCAAAAAAAAAAAATCAAATCTAAATATCAAACTAAGTAACTAAGGAAGTAACTATGATGGCAAACACATAGAAAAATAGTGGAAAATTTTTGTATAATTCCTTGCTTGTATTTATTTTTCCAAGTTTACAAAGTAATTGTAGCTCTAATAACTCCCCCTTGTCCTTACAATTTTCAATACCTCTTTATATAAACAATTTATGAGGTATGTCAGTCATTAATGACAAATTACATTTGTACATGTGTATAGGATAACTATGATTTCTATTATATTTTAGAATAAATGACCTTTTCTAATATAGTGACCTATAGGCAATTTACTTTACAAGATGTACATTCCTTTAAAAAAAGAATATTCCATTTCAAAAATATGCAATTCTAGTTACAAAATAATATTCATAATCCAATTAACTTTGGGACCTTGATGTTGTTATAGCTTTCTACCTTCCTTGTAGGATCTTCATTCTATAATCTTTTTCATTTAACAGCTAGATTTCAACAATGGGTCTCATGAACATATCTCTTTATTGATCTCCCAAGTTATTGAGGCCCTTTTTAGCTCTTTCCAAGTCATACTTGATGTTCCAAACATATCCTATATTATCCTCAAATGATAATAATAGACCCATGATCATCTTATTATCATCCCCTATATTTCCTTGACCTTGGCTCCTTAATTTATACATGATTTGAGAAGTTATATGCTTTAGTCCTCATCAGTGATAAGGCCCAAAGGACTAAGTGAGGTGGGATCTTTGATTAAGATGTCTAATATGTGTAGCATATTATCCTCTTATTATTTTAGGTATTTGGAAATTTCCTCCATATAATTATGCCACATACTCAAGGCTTTGATCTTATTCACTAATATATCCATATCCATGTTTGGATGGGCTATGTGGACTATTCTGAATTTAGGGATTTGGGTTTTTGTTAAGGCTTTAATCAAATACTTTACTTGATAACTAACATCCTATCATTGGCCAAATTGGCCTATAGCTACGGATTTTTGCTTATTTATTGCCTCTTATTTGGTTCTGACTGAATTTAAGGAATTGAATAAGTCTATCATGGTGTCCTCAAATAGCTTGAGTATGTCTTCTTGGATTGACAAGATGGAAGTCTCTTCTAAATTCCTCTATTGGTACATCATGCCTTTGATGATAGCATACAATTGATTAGATTGTGATTGAACTAGCTTCAATGGGTCTTAGTTAAAGATAATAACCTCAATAGGCCTCTATCCTTCCACTGGAGTCAAACTAGTGAATGGTTCCACTTTTTTAAAGGTGAATTCCTCTCCAACAATCATGGCCTTCTTTTCTATCACTTTTTCCAAGCTAGTAGTCTCTAGATTAAATTGAAGCCCCATTGATGATTGAGTCACCTTTATATTTGGTTCTTTTATTTGTGTTCCACTTAATACTCCTTGGGTATCCATTATTTTCTCCTCTTCATTTTGTAGAGCCACAATCCATGGCTTAAGATCTTCATGCAAAAATGATAATTCAACTCTCCTAGGTTTAATTATGATCAATATAGGTTTGAATTAGGGTTTTCATACTCATTAGGTATTTCCTAAAGGTTTTTATAGTTCTTTAATGGTGGTAGCTAGTTCAAATAGTGAGCTTCATGTTTTTGATCATGCATTTATATATTTGCCTTTTGTGGGTCCACTAAATATCCAAATCTATCATCTTCTACTTATGTGGCATCACTGTGGCATATTTATGGAATCCCTTTACTATTTTCATGTCACTTTTCTCATTAATATTGAAAAAGTGGCCATTGCCTTTTGAAAATTACACTTTGATCTCATGCTATTGGATTCTCTTTTACATATATTAGCATGGAATGTTGATCTCAATCTAAAGATCAAACACCATTAGATGCTTTGTGATGTTTCTTGTGGTTGTGACACTTTTCACTACCACATTTGTTCATTATTATTTAAATTTTTAACCTCCATATCATACCATTGGATCCTTTATGTCTGATCAAATGCACATCATTGATCTTGATGCATTAGATTATACCCTTTGCTATATGTACTATTGATAAAAATGTATACACTTAGCCACATATCATTGATCCTTTTAAGATGATCAAACTTTAATTCATGGTGTGTAGTTGTGCTACTTATTTCATTTATGTTTATACTCAAGACTCTTTAATTTTCAACCTTCATTATGCATCATCAGATCTTGATTGGCTAGATCAACGTGCTTCATTAGATCTTGATCTACAAGGTCGAATGCCATTGGTTGCTAAATTTTATTTAGATGTGAGTGTGATACTTGTCACCTTCTTACTATCTTAGGGCTCTATTAAAGCTTTGAATTATTATGCATCATCAATTAGAATGTGTATGTTTGGTTGCATACCATCAATCTTTGAGGACATTCTTGGAATTTATCTTTGGGGTCATGGCTTGACTTTCTAACTCTGATCATGAAATGTTGATCAACTCACCTAAGTGAATGTGCTTCATCGATTGAGGATCTTGACTTATTAACTTTATCTTGCATCATTCAATCAACTTTAATTGAGCAAATATATACCATAGATCCTATAAACAATAAATAATATTAGGTCAAGCTCAAGAAATATAGATAACTCATGTTAAATATTTTAGACTATGGTTTTATTCTTATTTATAAACATGATAAAACCTTAGGATAAAAACTTTAAGACAGGTTTAAAAATATGATAAAAGAGACCCCACACATAATAAAAGACATGGAATAAAGTCTTAGGGCAACGCTTTTAGCTTAAATCTAAAACACAAAAAAGGACCCAATGGTTATTTAGACCATGTGGAAATAAAAGGGATCAGTGAATGGGGTCTCTGGATATGAAGGGACCAAACATAAAAATTTTAGACTAAGGTTTGGTCTTGCTAACAAACATGGATAAACCTTGAGATAAAAATTGAACTAAGTCCATGGCATGATTAATCATTATTGTGTAAATTGTTCCTTCTCAAAATTTAATTTGATTTAAAATAACATGAGATAGGGTAATCATAATTATGGGTTTAAGATGACCAAACATTGATTCAACTCATTTTTCAATAGACCATAGGATAGTAAAAGATAAAATTAACATTAAATTATGAAAATTATACATTGTCCATTTCATATGGACTCCATTAATATTATAACTTGAAACATAGATATTCAAGGTTAGCAAATAAGATTAAGGTCAGATGAAGATATGTGCTACTAGACCCATGTAAACTAGATCAATATAAGATATTCAATACTAGTTCCTTATCAAGTTGAATGTCTAATTTATAACATATATTTGCATGATTTTAAAAAAGGGTCCCAATTTTTAGAAATGAGGGTATGTTGACCTCAACACAACCTTGAGGCAATAGAAGAAGAGGCACAAAATGCATGGAGTCATGAATGGCCTCCATCCATGGCACATGATTCTCAACCATAGGATCAACCTCCCTCCCATTTAATAGAACCTATAGAAGGACAACAAGATGAATCAATTTGTCAAAGATAATATAATCCTTAGACTAGGATGGAAATTTTGAAAGGTCTTCTAGGTCTTCAAGTCCCTTCTAAAATAATAGTTTCCCATGTTTAGATTTTGGGAACATCTATTACAAGCGATAAATCAACATTTTCTTTAGTTTAACAAAGGAATAACATTTTTTTGATGAATCCTTTACACCCCCTTACAAAATTTACCTAAATAAGTCTTATTCAATTCTCAAAACTAGTTTTCCCTTCTATTCTAACTTCTCTAGACTCTCCACAATCTCGTAAGTCTCCTTGAGCAAGCCCTTTGCCTTCCACTTCATAACCCTCAAAAACACTTCCTACCATAGTTATCACTAAAAATTCTCTACCATTTCATCCACCTTCCACTCCACCCATATATACATGATAAAGTAAGCATAAGGACTCTCCTACTCCATGCCAAGATAAGAAACTAAAAGAAAGGCCATCATTTGGTCTCCCTATTATAGATGAATTTAGTGAAGAGGAAGAATAAAAGGATGTAAGGTTTACAATAAAAATTAAAAAAGAAGAATAATTAGAAGCTAAATAATTAATATCTTTAACATATTATCATTATGAGGAGGAAAACCAAAAAATGGGCATTGCACAATAAGGTGATGAAGAGGTTGATCTAGGAAAAGCCAAAGCTTTGAGTCTAGGTAAGCATGAAATGGAATGCACCTTAGTTGGCCTCACACATGAGCAAAGTAAAAGAAGTTATAAGGTAGTATATTCCATTGTCTATTTAGTTTCTAATGTTTAGATCCTAGCTATGAGTTTACCCTCAGTTATTCCTAAGGTTATATTATCTAGTTACATTATTACTACTATTGATTCTAATATTTTTACTTCTTCTAAACTAATAATCACTCCTAAGGTAGTCCAATTTTAGAACTTAGTTACAATTTATATTTTAAATCCTAAGAAGCCCTCAATTCATAAGAGAATGTTTACTAAAATAGAGCTCCCCATGCCCCATCAATTGGACATGCCTATAGCATCAATGACTATGCTAGTGAACCTAGGTCTTACTAAATTCATGGCTAAAGTAACTCCTATGAAAGAAACATATCCATGGGAGAAGGTTAGATATAAAATTCCTTAGTTTCCTATTCAAATATTTTCCTCCATTATAATGAATTTGACTACATCCCTTCCAATGACCAATCCACCTTCTACATCCTTAGACCCTACTCAAGAAGTTAAAATAGGATAAATTATTGTTCCCTAATGGGTGAGAGAGATAAAAAAATGTTAGAGATGAAAGATAAAATTTAGTATTAACTAAGCTCCCCAGAGTCTCTACTCAGTTTGATAAGGAGAGTGGGACTATTCAGAGAGTAAGGAAGAGGAATATGGTGAACCTAAAAACAAAGGGTGAAGTGTAGTTTGAACAAAGAGAAAACTTGTTTTCTTTAGAAAAGAAGCCCAAGATAAATCCCAATGACCCTATTAAACATATTAAGGATTTTAACAATTTTTTGTATTAAATAAGGGAAATAATAAATTAAATTCACCAAATTACTAAGGAGGAATTAAAAAAATGGATGCAAATGCAAATTACATAGACCCCTTAGGAAGTTATTGTTGATGTTCAGAGTGCAACCACTAAGTTGTATAATATTTTTTACAACATCAAGGTTTCTAGGGTAGGTACTCAGGATAATAGAGAAATTTTTTTTACACTTTATAATAATATGAATTATGTATAAAGGAGATTAAATTTTATGGTCTAGTTCTCAATGATTAGTGCTTTCAACCAGTTTAATCTCATGACCAACATTGATGCTTTTTGGTGTTGGAACTAAGTGATTTCCAGAAGGGATGATTCCTTAAATTGGCATAAACAAATTAAGAAGTTGTTGGGACTTTTTTTATCCATGAGAGTGAGGCACTGTAGATTATTTGGAGCATGAGAGTTATGATGCTAATTACCCAAACAATGGAACTTGTCAATAGACCCAATTTTATCAACTTTCTCCATTTGACTATAGACAACTACAAACAAGAAGTTAAGGGAGCTATTTATAAAACCAATGAGGAAGTATTGAAGTTAGTTTTTTAAAGTATATATTAACAAGAGTAGAGGCTTTAGTAGTTGAATTCAATATCTTAGAGGCAAAACATGAAAGGGTGATCATTGATGCTATTAGAAATTTAAATCCTTAATTAATCAATTTTGAAATTATAAACAAAGAGTTCAACACAATTTATGTACTAGGTGAAGAGTTAAAATACAAGGATGTAACTTCTATCTCAATTATATGCACACAACTAGATGTCAATACCCCCAAGCTTCATAAATCTCTTAGTCCTTACCTCAGTTGTAACTATAGTTATTTAATTGACTCCTCTAGTTAATAGTGCCACATTAACACTTTGATATAATAATGCTTACGTATTTGCATGTTATCACCAAGGTGGAAATGTAGTTCCCAATATATTTATTATTCATGTGTATTGTATTTTTAGTTAAAAAATCTATTCTAGGCATTATCATTATACATGCACTTTTCATGATTTGAAATAAAAGGTTCTATTTTAAACATGTAATTTTATGAAAAGCTTGATGAAAAGAGGCCTTCCCCATCCCGAGTTTTTTAATATTTGTAACCTCCTGGTCTTAAAGGGAAGAGAATTTTGACTATTTCTATTAATAAGAAATTTGAAAGTGTTCTTCTTGATTTTGTCTCTATGTGAAAATCTTGATTCTTTTTCAATTCTATGGATAACTTAAGATGTTCCATCATTATGGTATCTCAGTTCTTTGATTATGTATGAGTTATCTATTTTAAATACAATCATCCATTTCTATCTATAACTAATTGGAATATCTTTTACATGCTTATCATAATCCCTTTTGTAGATGTGTAATAACAATATGATAATTAGGCAACTTTTGATTTTATGTTTGAGTATAATGTGTCATGATTCCTTTGAATCTTCACTATATTTTATTTTTTGTGTGCTAAAATAGATTATGAAAATTATTATTTTTTAGATTCCTTTTCCTATCTAAGTTTAAGTTCTAGTATTGAAAGGATTTGTCCCTAGTTTTCCACACTCTCTCTTTTCTACCTTACCCTTCCCTCTTTTTAAAATTTTATTTGAAATACTACCCACCTTAGTTAAATTCATCATCATTATACTCAAACCAAGTAGATCTAGGTTTACCCGTATCCATTTCACCCATGGTAAATAATTTGTATTACTCATTGTTATTCAACCAATAGGTTATTATAAAACCAAATACCCTACAACTCAAACATTGGAATAAGTTTGTTATTTGACCCTAAAATTTTATAGGATACCTCATATGAATTTATGGTGTGTGTATAAAATAGAAATCAATAGGATGCTCTTTTAATGCTTCAAATCTATATTAAGACTTATTCCATGAATGAATTGAGAGTAAGAATAGGGAAACATAACTTAGTTGTGCATATTATTTTTATTAGGGTTGTGTGAACTTGAGAGGTGCTTTGTTGGATTCTTATAAATGGATAAATAATTACCCTTGGTTTGTATCTATACCATGCCTTTTTAATTAATAGCATATGAGGGTTAATTGAGATAAATAGGTTGACCCATAAATATTGTGAGATTTTTAATTTAATTGTTCTTAAGGGAAGGACAATAACATCATTGCTAATGTCCTAAATTGCACGTTATTATCTTTCATGGTAAAATGTTGCTAAGGATTTGTAACTATCTATGTATGATATAAATCATGTTTTATCTAGAATGTGAGTTATAGGTGGTTTGTGTCATCATAATGTTAGGCTTAGACTATACAATAAGCAATTAGGCATAGTGAGATGTCTAATTGAAGCCTTTATATAACATAAAGGTCATAACTATAGTGTTGAGCCATGATTGGTATCTATCAAGTTTAGAAGAAAATAATGCCATATAAAATAATATTTTATCATCGACAACTAGTAAAATTAAATAAATAATAAAAAATGTAATAAAGTATAAACTAATTTTAATTTAAAAAATAAAAATAAATATGACATATTTCATAAATGATATTTATTGAGAATTAAAAAACAAACACAAAAATAAAAACTAGCCTGAAATAAAATTTTATAAAATAAAAGGTAGTAAATCAAAATAAAAACATTATAAAAAATTTTAAAAATAAAAAATAAAATAAAAAAAAGAACCTAATATTAAATACCTATAATAAATAGGGCTTATGTCACAAATAAATTGGAACAAAAATGAAACACAATAATAGAATATTTTAGATAAAATTGTTATAAAATTTGGAGAAGAAATTATGAGAAAAGAAAGATGGATGGAAATAGGAAGACACATAGTAAAAAATAATCAAGATTGTGGAAGTGAGGAAGCACAAGAGAAAACAAAAATGATGAAAAAATGTCCATGATTAATATGTAATTTTTTTGATAACATTTTATAGAAAATAATTTGATTTAAAAAATGAAAAATAAAAACATGGTATGTGTTAGCCAAAATGACTATCCTAGATCATTACATTTCAAAACTAGGTAAGATGAGTTATCCTTTATGGTCTAAATGTTCTGTCATGTTTTTAGTTTTCATACACCTAAATGGATATGGAAAGATGTCTTGTTATGGTATTAGGTCTAAATAAAGGTGTATAAAGTCCTAGGAATCATGTTTAATGAGATTTATAGTGAATAAGGTTCAGTCCATTGTTTAAAAGTCATTATTTTGTTTAAGTGTATTGGAAAACATCTTATTATGAGGTCTTATGAATTTTTAGCATGGATTAAATTAAATTTAAGAGTATTAAGGTTATTTGGGGAGATTAAGGTACTATCCTCATTGGTGATTTTGTTTGCTATAATGTTGTAATATGATCCATTGAGGTGACATCAAGTAATAATATTTATTTCTAGGTAAAGAGTGAACAAGGAGTATTTTAGGTCATTTGACACTTGTGAACATCATGTCATGCTCTCCCTACTATATATCTAGCTGAATGATGTCAAATACACCTTCTCTAATGTTACTCCACCTTTGAAATTGCATTACTCATGATTCTAATGTCCAAATGAAAAAATGATGATAAATTATAAGGAAATAAGGTGGAAGAGGGTCTTTTATAATACAATATAATACTCACCAAGCCAAAAGACACCATTATCATCTATTTTAGTGGCTACAACAAGGTCTTGGCAAAATATATAGTTTTGTTGAAGGAATAAGGTCTATAAGGGTCTATTTGATAGTTTCTTTAGGTTGGATGTGGTAGTATAAGCCTCTCCAAGGCTTATTAAACATTCCCACAACATCAAAATATTCATAAAAATCTTGAAATGTCCTAAAAAATGTCAAAACACATTCAATCTCTCCATTGGGTTTACAAGTCCCCTTCACAAAATTAGGAAGGTAGTTTTCTTAATGTCATTTCATGCATGTCAAGAAGAATTCAGATAAATTATCTTAGGGGTATATGGAGGCGCTTATTCCCTTGATATTACATGTATTATTTTTGGATTTTATAATCCATGCTTTATGAACAATTTCTAATAGAATAGGGTGCCTAAAACCCTTGTAACCCCCCACAAGCTTGGATTTCTCACTTTTGAAGGCATTGAAGAGGTTGTTGTTGTAAAATATTGGTTACACGATTTATTTTATGGCATGAGAATCCCTCTTAAACCATATTCAATCAAATTATACATGCATGTATGAGGTGAATGTGAATTTATAAGTATGCTATCAAGGTGCAAGTTGTGGGTCAAGTTGACATTATTTAAAGGGTTTTGGGGATCTGAAGGGAGTTGAAACAATGAGACATAGTTGTGGTAGTCTCTATTATCTATTTCATACTATTCCCAACCCACTTATATTCCCAAAATTCTTTTATTGTACCAACCCAAAGGTGTAATCTTCAAGAGAAAACCTACATGATTATGACATGAAAATAGGATGTTTTATCAGTACTTATGAATGGTTATCCTCAAGAGTGATCAAACATACTTACTTCCATATGGTGCAATTCATAGTTTCAAGTTTTTAACTATGGTAACCTTTAGTTTTTTGATGAGTTTTAGGGTACCATGAGAGTATGATAAGGTCAACAAATTTTCATGTGTTGAGAGAGTAAATTACATACTTATGATAGAAGAAGGATTTATAATACATTCATGAGATTTCTATCATGGTAGTAACACCTCAACCAAAGTCCTAAAACCCTTTTAGGATAATCTAGAGATAATTAGGGTATGTTATTTGACATTTTAGGGTTTAAAAATGTAAATCTTATTTTTAGATTAAAGGGATAAGATGTATACATTAGTTAAATAATATGTAATAATTTAGAAATTAATTTTTATGGATTTTGACCATATTTGAATTTTAAAAAATAAGAATAAATATGATTAAATAGAGACTTATCTAGTAATTGAATATCATGGATGATCTAGGTTATGAAAATTGAGTTCTATATAGGTCTGAGTGTCATCAATAGGGTCTCAGGATCTGATTGTTCAATAGATAATAGCACCCCACATAGACAATAGTGCCATACTATTGTAGTATCCCCAAAGTGGCACTAGTGTCCTATTTTTAGGACTATTTATATTTTCTAGGATCACCTATGCCTATTTTTTTAGGTTATGTTCCTATGTACATGAAATCTATAACTCTATGTTGTTCTTAGAAAGCCTAATTTAATGTGCAAAACCTAATCCTCCTTACAAGTATGGCATGAGAATTAAATTTGTGTTTATTAGTATGATAGATTAGACATATTTAACACCCTTATATGATGAGATTTTCCTACATACCAATACTCTGAGGGATTAAGCCTAATGTAGTTCTCCCACCTAGTGTTTGGTGCAAGTGCAAGTGCAAGTAAATGCTAGAATGAGAGTGGTCTTGAATGCCTTTAGTGTGATTGAGATTTGAAATATTTGAAGCCTATATTAGGTAATTTTTAGATGGTAGTATGCATAATTAGGGAATAATAGAGATCAAATACCTTAATTTTCATCAACTTAACTTTTATTAGAATATTCTTTTACATCTATTTTCCATATGGTCAATAAAGGCAAAATATACTTATATTTATAGAGATATGCAATTTGTGTGGATAAGAAAGTGTGCTTAGGATGACCTTAAGAGGGCCACATATTTAAAAAATTATATTTTTTGGAGATTTAGGGCAAAGGACAATAGGGCCTAGTTAGTGACACTAGCGCCATGTGGTTATAGTGTCCCAAATCTGGGGTTAATGTCCACCTAGCCAATTACTAGGAAAATTAGGTTGGGATCTAGGAAAGCTATCTTAGGACTATTTTAAAACTAACTATATATGTATGTGGTATATATAATGACCTATAATGAAACATGATAAAAACCAATCCTTACTAAAGAGATGATCAAAAGCAAAAGACTATGTTGAATAAAGTAACTAAGCTGAGTAAAGAGAGAAGGAATAAATACACCTCATTGGGTATGTGAACCAATGCATGAACTTGTTGATAACCTATATGTGTGAGTGTACATAATGGTCATATAATTTAATATCTTGAACTGAGATGATAATTTTCACAATCATCATATGGGTGGATCAATAACTCAATCTAGTTTTGATTCCATCATTGCCTACCCCTGCTCTATGGATCTTAATATGTGAATATCTTGGATAAGACTATAAGTGTGTCTAACCATTTCATGAGGGTGGATAAATAACTTAAGTAGGCCATAAATCCATAATTTCTCACTCATTTGAAGTAGATGCATATCTAAATTAATTTCCCAAAGTAATGAAACTATCCCACTTAGTATATCTAATTATTTATGTCAACACCACATCCACGTGGGTATATTAGGTGGTATTAGGCCACTCAAAAAATTTCAACCACTATAGATGGAGTAAGGCATCAATTTTTTGACAACCTAGGATATGATAGCAAGTGTATAAAACATAGGGAATGACATGGAGTTTTCCATTCCATTTGATCAACCCATGTGTAAATGAGTATAAGGAAACTATGTGCCTTACACATGCCCCTAATCTGATATATGAGTATATTTCTTATAGATTGATTATATAATAACTGACTTTGTGTAATTGAAATAGATTTTTGAGTGATCATGCTATGCATGATCACCCCAAATTTGAGTAATTGGTATGAATCAGAGCTAAAATGAGTGTATTTAAGCAAAATCTAAATATAAGTGCTAAATATGTGACTATATATGTGTAGATTTATACTATTCCTAGTGTACTAGTCTAAATACAAGGTGGGGATACTAGAAAGTAGTGCCCTATAGTGGAAATCATCACCATGTGGTTCTAGTGTCCCAATCTGGGCACTAATGTCTACCTAGTTTGAAATTTAGGTGATCTGAACTATTTTTTGAGTCTTGATTTTTTCTTGTGTCTGCCTTATGTCTAATTTTTGAAACTGAGCTTATGTGCTAAAATTTATATGTGAATAGCAAAGTAAGATCTTGATCTCTATGACAAACCCCTATAAGTTCCCCCTCTTTTGAGGGTAGTTGTGAAACCTATGTAAGATTTATCCTCAATAGAGGTAGCTCTACAATATATGTTAGTTGGAGCATGTGCATGATATTCTAATACAATGTACAAACATAACATCAAAATGTAAAAGTATATGAGCATAAGTAGGTAATGTAAGATTTATGTTGTAATATAGCATTGCAAAATGGTGTCAAGATAAATGTAATCAATGTGTATAATAGTAAATCTAAGTAAATACCTAGGGGTATGTAGCATAATGTCCATTGTGGCACCCAAGTAAGAAGGGAAGATGCATGAGGTACATCATGGAATAAAAAAATAATGTGTGTGTGTGTAATAATAAAATACAAGGGTCATGGTGAAGAAGCATATAAATAAGGTTACATACAAACACATGAGGCACACAAAAGTAGGCCAATGTGCCACAATACAAGGGACATGGGAAAATTTCACTAAATTTAAGAATGAATACATATAACGACATGTTCAAATGTCCACATATGCATGTAATAGGTAATTTTTAGATTAGAGCAACATAGAAAGACATTTTAAAATGTCCACATATAGAAGAAATAAAGCACACACAAGGGACATGGGCACATGTCCAAGGCAAACATATAGAGAAGTGTCTTAGAACCAAATTACAATAGCATATTCAAATTCACTCAAAAATGGAATAAGCATATAGAACATAATCAAGTCTAATCTAGGAAAACTAGAAACGAAATCATGTGTAACTATATAATGCAAATCTATGTAAATCTAGGATGCACATATATTAATTCTAACTTGTAATAATCATAAAAAATTCTAATAAATGAGTAGAAATGATCAATATCAATATGTATTAATGCATAAACTAGAATATATAGAATTTAGGGATAGAACTTGGTAATAAAAACTATGTAGGAGATGACCCCAAGTGGGTAGATGTATCAAATGAAAATCCTAGATTAGTGTATATGCCCCCATTGGGTAGATGATATCAAGTTTAGATTAGTTTAGTGAACCAGATTATTGTATATAATCTGCAAGCACTCGATATGAATAAGTGAAGCATATGTGTATGATAAAACTAAATATACTAGGATAACTAGCAATATGCAATATCTATAAAGTTATATAAATGTAAACATAATAATGAATACAATCTATAAATTTTGTATTTGAAAAATATTTGAATGTTTTTATATTTTGACATGTTATATTATTTTTTTGTTTTTTGAGTATAATCTATGTACAAGAAAATGAAAATAAACTATGTACAAGGTGTGAGAGAGAGAAGGAAGTGTGTACAATGGTAGGAACCATAATAACTAATGAATCTCATGGGAGACTCACTATCACCATGTCATGTGTTGAAAATAGGAATGATAATTTCTCAAGCAGTGTGTTTGTTATGCTATAGTTGAATGTTGTTGCAATGGTAAAATGAGTATTACTCATCATCAAAATCATAATAACCTAGTGTGCTAGAGGGAATTGCCTCATACTATATATTTTACCTTTATGAATTTTGATTTGACATATTTATTACAATTTTGATCCTTGAAACTATGCTTATTATAGACATGTGGTGTTGTGGAGCCTTTTTATCTAGAAAACCTATTTTGAGAATTCTTTTTTGTGAAGCATGATTTTAACTTTGCAACTGATGTTCTTGTTATTTTTGTAACATTTCTTATGCAACTAGATGTTTTACCTTGATAAATTTTATCTATGACTAATGTGCCTTAGGATGTTTAATGAATCCCAAACCTTGTTGACAAACATTATCAACTACTATAATAGGAGAAATAATGCCTTGGGAATATTCACCAAAACCTTGACCATGATAATCAAACTTTTGTAGTTATTTGCGATCAAAATTATAACATATTCACTGTCAAGCCCCATTTTGAAGAGGTATATTATCTTGATTTATATGTGATTATAATATTATTTCTTGTTGTGATTATGCTTTTAGAACATTTGATTATTCTGAGTTATGCTTTGGTAACCATTTTTGTACTGTTTCTAAATTTGACCCTTTTTGAATTGGTAGATGTGCCATTGTATGTTGTTTTTATGAAGTGTAAAAGTGTGAGACATATGTATCCATTATCTATTGTTTTTTCCTTTTCAATGTTAAACATGAATCTATGTGGTTCTCATACCTTCTATAATATGCACAAAAATATTTGGATCTCCTCATTGGGTGTAGAGGAGGTAGGTTTATCAAGTTAGATTTAATAATCTCCCTTAGTATCTTATTAAATATCTTAATCTGACCTTTGATTGATTTTTGAATTAGTGGTTATAGATGTACTTTGTTGTGATTTATGATTTGGATATGTAATGTTGTTTGCCATAAATTGACTAGGTGAAGATGCATATACATGATTAACATTATTATGCCCTAGAGGCCTTTGTCTTTTAAATTTATTTTTAAATGTTGTAATATTTTCATGTAATAGTTGATTCTAATTTTTTAAACCTAGAATTATCTTTCTTATAATGATAATTTGATCACTTAGAGTTTCATAAGTGAAAACCCTTTTTGTTTCTATTTTAATACGTAGGGACACACCATGTAGGTAAGAGGTGTGAATAATTTGAGTATGGGGATAAGTGATAGTGTTATATTCTACTTCATCTCATGGAGGAATGATATAATATACCTAGTTATCATGGAGATGAGGAGAAAGAGACTCTTTCCTATGCATAAAATATAACATTGAAGCTTGAAACATAGCTGTTAAATTATGTGCTAAACCTCTATATGTGTATAGGTTTTCTTGTTAATGGAATTCCATATAGGAGAAACATAACATGATATGAGATATGAAATATATTTCAATTGATATAAAGTGTCATTTTTACATGTGTTTATGTCTTTTCTGAGTTCATTCTGAATTAAAGGGAACACACATGTAAATGAAAGTATTAGACTTTTAAATAAAAAGTGATTGTTTTATTCTATCATTATGATCATGAATATATGAATTAGAAGATATATGAATCTAAAATCTGAGTTTTTGAAATAAAATATAAGTATAAACACAAAAGGATACATACCCTAAGTGTGTTTAGGGTTAGGGTTTTTTGAATGTAGGGTTTCTTTGCAATAGATTTAAATAAATGAAACCCAAATATGATTTTGATTTAATTAGATAAGTTGTCTAAGAAAATAAAAAATATATAATGATGTATCCCTAATTTATTGCACAAAAAATTTGATTAATTCAAACTAGGGTTTGAATAAATATTCAAAGTAAGTTGGGTTCACTAAATGATTTAACTTTTTAGATTTTAACAATGTAAATTCTATGTTTAGATTAAAGGGCTAAGATGTCAAAATTAGTTAAATAATATGCAATAATTAAGAAATTATTTATTTATTTATTTTGACCTTATTTGACTTTCTAAAAGTAGTAATAAATATACTTAAATAGAGACATATCTATAAAGTGATAGTAGTAGATGTATGGGTTCTAAAAACTAATTTTTGGATAGGTATAAGTGTCATCAACAAGGTCCTAAAATCTAATTGTTCACTAGACAATAACACCCCACATAGATAATAAAATTATATTGTTGTAGTTTTCTCAAAGTGGTGTTAGTGTCCTCTTTGTAAGATTGTTCCTGTTTCCTAGGAGCACTAGTGCCTATATTTATAGGTATTTTTCCTATGTGCATGAAATCTAGAATTTTGTGTTGTGCATAGAAAACCTGATTTAGTGAGAAAACCCTAATCATCCTTGTAAGTATGGAATGAGAAATAAATGTATGTTAATTAATAGGATAGGCTAGACATCCTCAACACCTCATTATGAAGATATTTTCTAACATACCAATACTTCGAAGAGAGATCAATCCCAATGTAGTTATCCCACCTAGTGCTTGTTGCAAATGCAAGTGAATGTTAGAATGGGAGTGGTCTTGAATGACTTGAGTGTGTTTGAGATTTGAAATCTAGGCTTAGGGATATTGTATATTGTACTACGTATAATTAAGACATAATAGGGATCAAATACCTTAATTTTTCTTAACTTGTCTTTTGTTTAAATAGGATTTTCTATCTATTTTCCATTTAGTGAATAAAGGTCAAATAAACATATATTTATAGATATCTATATATTGTGTGGATAATAAATAGTGCTTAGGATGACCTTAAGATGGGCACACATTAGAAAAATTATCCATTCAAGAGAGTTAGGGTAAAGGAAAATAGTGCCCTTTTGGGGACACTAGTGCCATGTGGTTGTAGTGTCCCAAATGTGGTGTTAATATCCACATGTCAGACTATTGGGTAAATTGGGTTGGGATCTAGGAAATTTATCTTACAACTATTTTTGAGCTGATTGTAGATGTATGTGATGTGAAAAATGACTTGAAAAAGTGTCTAAGGCTCTAGGGTAGGTCTAGGGCTAAGATGAGAATAGATTAACTCAAGCAACACTTTTAGCATCCAAATACCACTTTTAAGTTATTATAATATGTAAGTGCTAATGGACTATCAAGATATATGTCTAAAAAAGTAAAGGGTAAAAGATGCAAACTTTGTATTGAAAAAGAGGTTTATAAGAATAATTAAGGTCAATGGAAAATTTATAAAAGCCTTTAAAGTGATTAGAGCCTTCAAATTTCCTTACCATGCTAGATATCATCAATTCTAATCCAATGCCTTTTGGATAGAGCCTATTTCAGCCTATAAAAGACCTAAGAGGTCAATATGTTTATGGAAATTCTATTTTGAAGAAAATGATATAGAGAATTGGTTTATCATATGATAAAAATGATCTATAATGTTTCATAAATAACCTCTAACAGACTGGTAAACCTAACACTAGCATATTCTAAGTAGGTTGATAATGGTCTAATCTTGAGAAAGGAGCACCTATAGGTTGTTATGAAGAAAGCAAGTAGAAAAAGGTAGATATTGAATTAAATATGAGGTCTAAGTGTTATGATAGGTGTGATAGGTATATAAGGAAATAGTGGAGTTTTTTTTGACTCCCTATGAATAAGAAGAAATAGTTAAGAAGGATGTAATCTCAAATTTTGATAGGGTGATAGGTCTTTAAGAGACCTATAGGTAGGTCATAGGTAAAATGAATGAAAATCACACTTGTTGTATTAGATAAAGTTGATGGGTCACATGGAGAGTCAAATAGAA
The DNA here is from genome assembly GCA_037957365.1 of Torreya grandis. Taxonomy (NCBI): domain Eukaryota; kingdom Viridiplantae; phylum Streptophyta; class Pinopsida; order Cupressales; family Taxaceae; genus Torreya; species Torreya grandis. The sequence continues at coordinate 210,912 of JARHVA010005102.1, read as the reverse complement.
ATATACATAGGGTTATTAACATGTTATATAATTCTTCACAATTTGTCAAGGTGAGAGAACACAAGAAATATGTAAAAAGGCTAAGTAACCTAAACTTCTTCTTAAACCCTATATTAAAGAAAAGTCACTCGTAAGACATGATAAAGCATAAATTAACAAATTAAATAATTCAAAAACATAGTATAGGTTTTTTTGAACCCATTAGAGGCATTTTTAGTCAATAAAATACATTTGGAGTACTTTTAAGCCATATAACCTCCTCTTGACCTTCATCTACAATTTTGACAAGCCTGAAAAAGCCTAGTTTTCACATATGGACTCATAAGAGGATATGCATGGACCTAAATGGGTATTGAATACATTAATAAGGTTTTAATAATATAACCTTGTGGTATTATCTAAGGTTATAAGGATATATTCTTTATGAATAGTCTTTAACAACATAAGACACTTTAAACCTTCCTAAATTCCTTAGGTGACTCCAATGACTATGTAAGTTCCCTAGAGTTCCTCTAATGCATTAATTTGACCCTAGAATAATATGAGTGAAATTTTTACCTCTTATAAGCACATTTTATGCCAATAATATTAGAATCTGTAGGCTAAAAGGGGTGCAAATAGGCTTAAAATTTCATGTTTTAGTTATTTTTCATGGTTTTGACTATGTGAATCCTTATTAACTAGGTAAAGGAAACTTGTGCATCCTATGCATAGGTATCATGGATTTACAAAAGTAAGTTAAGAATCCTCTTTGGTGATACAATAGGTTTCATGTCTCTAAAATGTGCCAAGATGACGATTGCTCCTCACTTGTATAGGGTAAACAAAGTTATAGACCATTTTAGGTCATTAATGGTAGTAATAACTTTCACACACTCTTGTATATATCATATAACACTCCAAGGCATAAAATAATTATTTATAAATAATTTAGGTAGATTTAAAAGACCCACTTTATAGGTAGTTTGTTGTTGTCATAATGATGAGGCTCTTAAGACAAACACAATGCTAATTGATAACCTCTATCATATTCTCAAGTTTGAAACTCAAGCTTCTACCTTCACCAATATGGGAGAGACATTAAATAACCAATAATGGCATAAAAAGGTGTCAAGAAATTAAATTAAGTATGTGTCAAAACATGGACTTATGACTCCTCAAATCAATAAGGAGAAGGTAGTTTCAAGAATGAGTGATGAGTCATCCAAGGAGTTGAATCCAAGGAATTAAGGATTCTCTCTTACACTAATTCTATATAAGATCATGATCATGCCAAGGCCATACATGTTGAAGAGGATGATAATAATATTTTTATCCTCTTTTACTTGGCATGGTAATTAATTTATGTGAATAACACTTGTCATGGGTTCTCTCAATGCTCCTTCTCTCTCTCCTATCTCATTTATCCTATATGTACTACCTTGTTTGGGATTGTAAGGATCATCCACTTGAGTATGGAAAACACCTACTCCTTTTTAATAATATTAATGAATGGAATAATTATTTATGCCTCTTCCTATTGTTTTTTTTTAGTGTAAACTTATGGGTGATTGATATTGTTATGTGAATTTAATTTTCCATGGATTTCTTATCATTCCTTTATCTGCATGCATCTATAAATCCCTCTTATAGGTTTTAGATAGTGTCATTAGGGGATAAGTGTGTATTATAATTGGTAATCATATTCCATCCTAGTCTTTCAATGCCTTAAATTATAAAAATTTATGTAAGAGAAATAATTTAAGATTACTACATGATAGGTCAGTCCTATATTTCATTATGAACCTACAAATGTGTGGTAGTGGTAACAAATTTGATTCATCACATCCCATTTACTTATTTTAAGTCATTTATCTCCATTTCCATTGAAATAAATAGGTTTATTAATAGTATTAGGTGACATCATCAATGGATTTATCCCTATCTAGAGATTCACCTCACTAATTAAGCCACCCACATCCTAGAGGTGTTTCCATGATATCAAATAAATACCAATTTTTAGCACAAGCTAAGATGATGTTGGGAAATATTTTTTAATTTGGATTCAAAAATAACCATTGCATATTTTGAAATGTATTCAAGGATTATTTAAAAAACTCACTTTTTACATATCCTATAACCATTGAATCAAATATGATGACTCTAAAGAACACCATTTATCATGAAATCATCCCATTCATGAGACCACATTTTAGTGAATAATTTTTTCAAATAATCCATGTTCCTTATATGTGTTTCCAAATTTTTCATACATGTATACTAGAGCACTAAACTACAAAAATGTCAAGTTTGTGTGTGGAAAACATAAATTCCTCTCATTTACTTCCATGGAAGTTAACTACAATAATTTCAATTATGATAGGCCATTTACAATAATTTAGAACTTTGGAATGCATTATGAATATCAAATTATTGAAAAATAATTGGAATTATAGATTTCTCAAATTTTCTAGTTTCCAATTTCCTACTAGACATGTATGTCAATTTTGGAAGCATATAGTAGGAAAGTGAATTATCTACACAAATTTCTAGTGACCCATTCAAAACTAAAACATATGATAATTATCAAGATTATTATTATTTTTTTAATATGTGAAAATAGTGTTCATGGATTATTCATATACCATGCATCACCCTAGTTCTTAGACTAAATAGTTATAATTATTATTATCCTTTGGCACCCATAACAAGAAATATAGTCTAGGCCCGTACGCAATGTATAAATTTTTCATAATGAAATGTTAAAATTCAACTAAGCATGTTGGGCCTTATCTTCATAAACAAATGTTGACATCATCACAAAATTATGACATCATGATGATATTTTGACAAGATGTTTTGCCCATTTGATTTGATAATTATTGGATTATTTATCCAAAGGTGTTTAGGTTTTAATTTATCTAATTTTTTTCGTTGTTGTCGGGTTGGTTAAAACCCATTAGTTGGTTTTTTTGAACCAACTACAGTAAGATTATTTTTGAAAGCTTAATTGATATACAAAATATAATTTTAATATAACATATATTTTCTATAATTTATCTCCCATCCTAGGCCTGAAAAGTGGTATCAGATCTCAGGTGAATCATGAGATAAGGATATAATATTTTTTTGATTTTTGATTAAATAATATTTGAAAGTGCTTCAAAAAACTAGAATGGGCACGATTTATAGCACAAAACACCATCATATTTTTACTAGCATTGGAGAAAAACTAAAGGTCACTAAACTCCATCATATTCATACTGGTAATTGGAGAAAAATTGGAACACATCTATCAAATTCTAAGGATGATGGCTAAGTAATTATTTATGTTCATTTTATGCTCTATTTTTCTATGTTTTTGGGTAGGGTGCCCTCTATTTTTCTATGTTTATGGACTGAGCATTTGATATAATCATCCACCAATGTTTCTTAGACATTTATTTTAACAGGCTTGCATTACAAGTGTTTGAATAAATTATGTTATATCTAAATGATTAATCCATATTCATTTGGTATCAATTTAAATATTATGGGGACACCAAAATAAAATTTGCCTAGAGAGTCAGATAGTGAATAGTATAAGCATTCAAAACTCAGTACACGAAAATAAAATCACTAGAAAATAAAGACGGCCAAGCATGACATGATGTGAAATATTTTTTCACATTAAATGGTATAAAATTTAACCATAATGTATACTTTTAAAATTATTATAAATTTTTAATCTATTTTCATTTGTGGGATCCACCAATGCTCATAATTTTCATTTTACATGCAAGTAGAAGGCATTGTTTTATTTTACATGCAAGTAAAATCTATTTTTTATTATTTACATCATGAATATGAGTGATTATATATAATAATTGTATCTTAAACTATTAATATTATTGAAATAAATATTTATATCATTATTTTTTTAGTCACTTGAAATAAGAATAGTCAAGGGTTCAAAACCCATTAGGCTTGGATATATTTTCATCAAATTTTATTTTGTCTTAGTTTTATATACCCAATGTAAAAAAATAAGTGTAATAGGAGATATAATGGTGTAATGTGTAATTATTTTGAAAAATATTTGAATCTCTTTGTAATTGGAATTGATATGGTGGTTAAAGGACAAACCTCAATAGCTTTCCTTGTTTTGCTAAGCACCATGGCAAAAATTGTGAGCTTAATTTTTGAAAATGGGTGCTTAACACTAAAAAACTACAAGGAATGGTCAATGAACATGGAATATATTATCATTTTTAATGATTTGTGGGAAATAATTGAAAACAACACTATGCCACCCACTGACTATAAAAGTACTTGAGTACAAAAATGAGATAAACATGACCTTGCTTTACTGAAATATTCATGTTCTACATAGGTGATTATTCATATTGAAGCTAATAAATCTAGCACATGGAAAGCATTAAAATATCTATATGAAAAAAAACCTACCTATAAAAATATTGATCTGTTAAAGCAATTTTTTAATAATAATATTAGCACTAAATAATATTTATCTGAATATCTCTCACATAAAAGGTCTCAAATAAGAGTGTTGTACTACATGGGGTAAAATTCATGATGACATGTTTATTTCCATCACATTGTTTGACCTTAGTTATACATACATAAATTTTGTTGAAATGCTACAACTTAGTGATAAGCTTAATGGTGCCATATTTGATTCTATTTGTGATTTTTTGACTTAGTATGATTAAGATTTTGTAAATAATAAGAGTACAACTACTAAAGAATCTTAATATAAAAATAATATGTACTATCATAGAGATCATTAACATGTATAATGATAGTTTCAAAAGCATTCTTTGAAACACTCTCTAAGATAGTCTCTGAGTCATTATCTAAGACACTATCCACACCATTTTAGATGATCTCCAAATCATTCTCATCGACACTCTCCAAGATCTTCAAAATGTAAACATCACAATAGTCATTCTTCCCACTCTTATGGTTCTTCCATTTATTTATCTTCTTCTAGATCTTTTCAACACAAGAAATATTCAACATGTTTCAAATGTGATGGTACTGGACATCTTGTAGATGTATGTCCTTCTCAAGGAGCCCACTCTACACATAAAAATAAAGTTGATTCAAATTATGTGGATCATTCTAGTGTTAGATATTCTAGTTAATCCATATATTCTAGATATTCTCACATTTCCATTGATCAAGAGGTCTCCTATATGGCTGAGGTATATGATACTAATGGACCTAAAAGCTTGTTCCAAGTGATCACTGATTCACTTATCTTGTGTAAGCTACTAGGATTAAGACTGGGACCTATTGTAGTAGCATTTTTTGGATTGTGTTATTGATTTTAGTTCCATTTTTTTCTCTATATAATATATATTAAAGACATGGAGTATATAATATTTTTTAATTTTAGTTATCTTGGTGCACAAATTCTCACCTCTCACTTGATAGGGGAGAAGATATATCATTGGTTATTCTTCAATTAATCGTCAGTGCCAGTACAAGTTGATAGGGGTTGCTATCACCTTTAACTTTTAGAAAAGGTTGTCAGCGTTTATTGGACATAAGGGATATGTTCCATATATAGTATGGGTTGGTCACTTTGATGGGCTTCTAGGTGGAGCTTTATATGGATCAATGTAGTTAGATATGCTTTGATGTGTTCTACTATAGTACAATATAATGATCACATGGGATAATCAAGTTTTGATTGTGTTCAATAGTGTTTTATGCCACAACTCATAGGATGAGCTTCTATATGGAGTGACATTAGTTTTAGTCAGTACCAGGATCTATAGTACCCAAGTTACAATTTCTTGAGAGTTTATTTGATGACTTCAAATTCATTTCTCTAGTTATTTTATCTTCTATATCACTTTAGATCAAATGGGATTTTGTTGGATTATTTATCTAAATTTGTTTATGTTTTAGTATATTTAATTATTTTGGTTATTGTCAGGTCGGTTAAAACCCATTAGTTAGTTTTATTGAGCTAACTCTTGTAAGGTTCCTTTTAAAATCTTACTTGATGTAAAAAAAATAAGTTGAACATTGAATATATTTTTGATAATTATCTCTCATATCCTAGGCTTGAACAATAATATGAGCATTTATAAGTTATAAATTCCATGTAAACATGGTGGTGATGTATCTTTGCCACTCATGAGAGAATTATATGACCCAACCTCAATGTGTTACCTATTTTAAACCATGTGATCATTTAAAATATATTTTTATATTAGGAAAAGTAAATTCATCTTAATATGGATATGATTTTTTATCTTTTTTTTCAATAATGCTTGAGTGTCTATAAACATGTATGGATGCAAACATTGATGGTAGATGAATATGTAATCATAATTTTGTATTATTTAATGTTAATTATGAATATATTCATAATTATTTTTAACTAGAGATGATTAAATAAGGAATCAAAAATATTATTTTTAATAGAAAGTTTCATCAAGGGTAGCATCTACTTTAGATAAACATATCACTCATGTTAATGGATCAAAATATTTCCTTGCATTGCCTATATAGAACTTACCATTAATTTGAAATCTAATTCTTATGTTATGCCTTAAATTTCATTAGTGACATTAATGTATGGTTTTAATTAAATGATTTATATATATGAAATAATTCTAACATCCCTATATTGGTGTATTGCTAGGTTTTGTCAAGTGTTATTATTTGGTCCTTAAACTATAATTATTATATACTTGAAAAAAATTGGTAATATTGAATATTAACTAATATTGGGGGAACTACACTTATTCCTTAGGATAACCAACCCTAAAATACCCTTCAAATCAGTAAGGACACTTAATACATAAGTTGAAAGGATTCTACCTAGTTGAGTGAAAATGGTTCTCTTTACTAATATTTGATAGTAGCATCCTTATGGATTTTAGCGGGATCCATAATAACAAGCTTGAAACCTAAGTGCACATAGACTTGAAAAAATTGGTCACTTGATACACTTTGCCTAGAATAGGATATCTAAAAATTCTTGGGAAGTATGTTTCACTATACTGATATAGTCTACCCTCTCATATATGTGGATGGTAATGGACCTTAAATTATTTATAAATATAAGGTAAGGTGTTACCTTTGTATATATATCATGGGTTAAGGTTGTGAAAATTCCCCAAGGACCACTCTCTTGTCTTAAATACAAATACCCTATTGAGTTGAATTATGGGAATGTTAGACCAAGTGGAGGTATTGGGGCACATGATTGTATTTTCTCTTAGGGTTGAGACAAATTTTAAATTATGCATTTAAAAAGATAATTATTTTTCATAACATGACATAAGATACAAATGATTGCATGTTATTAAATGTTTTGGGGATCAACTATGTAAGATATCTACCATGAATAAATTGAATACTTTATTGAACATAGCTTGGTGTGTTAGAATTGTGCCAATAATGTGTCATCCACTCTTAGCCATATAGGGTGCGATATTTTAAGTTGATTTGATCCATTTTTATTTTACTCATGGATTTAAAAACCTTCAATGATAGTTGTAGGTTAATTTAGTAAAATACTCAATTTGTAATTTTTTATTTCATCTTCTAATTATTCCTTACCTTTGGTACACTCTCACTTAAATTTATGGAAAATTAGGAAACATTCATAATAAGGATTTATTTATATAGATAGAGACTATATTGAATACCTAAGCTTTGTTAATTGTATTAATATTTTTAGATATGATTAATAATGATTATAAAATAGTGGATATGATGTTTTACTATAAATTTACCTTGGGAAACATAGTGAAAAGTGAATCATCTAATTAGAGGTCTCTCTTACTAGAAATGTTGGTTACTAGTTTTGTTAGGATTAAATCTTATAGTTCACTTGAATTGAAACATAAAAATATAATTTCAATAAAAATTGGTCATGGGATGCAAATTAGATAAAATTTATATTTATCTTTTATGCTTTGCTTGAAAAGTATAAGATTACTTAAGTGCTATCAAATTCTTTTCTCTATAGCTTAAAGGATACACACTTTTTAATATAGTATTTTTTATTCTTATGCTTCATGAAATACTAATTTTGATAAAAATTAAATAATAAACATCTTAACTTGAATACCTTTGTTGTAATATTATAAATATGAAATTTACATAGGAATTAATTTTCAATATGAACACTAAGGAACATAGTATGGGAATTAATATTTCATACATTTATTTATTAAAGTTTGATACTTATAATTATGAGGTTATCTTTAAATAAATATTATCCCATTTAGTATAGTATGAAAACACTCACATGTGTTAAAACAAATACTATAACTCTGATTACTGTTCTTTGGTTATACTTCATGCCTCACATAGACTCTTATGGAAACCCTCAATTATGGGATTTACTTAATTAATTTGTATGATTTGATGTATTATGAATAACCTCATGATTCATGTATTTAGTATACATTAGACTATCCTTCTATGAAATATAATGTAATGGTTGCATAAACCTTCAAAGGTTGAGCATAAAAATGTCGATTTCATAAGTTTTATACCTTCTTTTATTTTACTTCAATCCATTACTAAATATTATAAATTCAATTATTTATATATGAACAAGTTATTTACATGGCCATGTTATGGATAATATGGGTACTAATATCCTACTATCCCAAATGGTAGCTTAGTGTCTAGCTAAATTCTATACTTGAGACTTATTATCAAGTGTTGTGATGGAATTGGTGATAAGGAATAAGTATAATTAAATGTAGAATGATTAATTTATTGCATGATACCACTTTTAAAAATTAATCCTTGTTTTAAAAAAATCATTTACTAGAAATTATATTCGATATGGATTGAATATTTTTTAGAATATTGTTCATACCCTATAATAGTTGTATTTCATGAGACAATTATTTTAGGTATTTTTTAAAATAATTCAAATGCCTTAAATGTTAACACATTTAACATACATGTATATTAAGATAAAATAAAAATATTAGGCAAAAAATACACTTTTCATTATGCTTCTATGAATTTTCATACTCTCTTTCAAAGTTCTTAGTTTCAAATAGGTTAAAAGGGTGATGGGAAATATATTTGAAAATAAGACATCTAACTAAAATGTAAATTTTATTGTTATTTTATGTAAATCCATACCTTGTTTCAATGTAGGGTAGAGTATGTACACCTCCTATCCAAAATAGAACTATATGTGCATATACACATCATGGACCTAAAAATTTACTTAACTTTCATCTCCCATTTTGGCAACAAATTGGATAATGCTAATAAGAATTTGCAAACCACTATTACATCTTCCAATTACATTTTCATAAAGTATCCAAGCCATTTTTTCATATACCATATAATCATTATATTCAATGAGACCACTTTATTTTAGGATTTTTTTCAAATGATCCCCATGCCTTATTTATGTTTCCACATTTAACATAGATGTCTATCAATGTATTCACAAATACTATAATACATTATTAGAAAAAAAAAATGTTTTCCATTATGATTTAATGAATGTTCATTCTATCTTTGAAAGATCTAATTTTCATAAAGATTGAAAAATATTTTACCATAATTTGGATTAATGGGTTAAATTAATCTAATTAATATATAAGTTTGAAATCAAATTCAAACTAGAAATTATGGAATTCAATCATAAAAGTCTGAGATTGATTCTTCTACTTTGATAATGGCATACATAAAATATGAAAATTAATAAAGAGATCATAATAATTAGATTTATTAGCTTATTATTTTATTTTGACTATGTTTTGAAAGTGAAAATTAGGGATAAGCATGCCTATGATTTGTCTAATTTTAAACTAATTTATTTTTTTGTGTTAGGTTATTTTCACAAGATTGAGTTAATATTATTAGTTGATAATGACATGCTACTCAGTACTAACCTTTATGGGATTATTGTACAATGATTTTATAGTAACATGTGACTATATATAATTACTTTATGTTTTTGGTCCCAAACCTTGATAACACATGCATATCTAGAAATCAACCTCCTTTACCTCAAATCCATAGATTTGATAGTGAAGGATATAAACCTAAAAAATTGGGGAAAGTGTAATGGGATGAGTGGAACCAAATAATGCCCACTTTATATTGTTTATTCATGTGTATGTAATGCTCCAAGTGGGAAATCAAGTCCCATGTATTTCACCAACCTAGTGTGATAATGAAATTATGCTCCTTTTATATGTTTATGAAACTAATGATTGATAATGATACTTGAAAATGCATACTTTGATTTATTTTTTTAATTATTCAAAAATTGATTATGACTGATCATAATTATAGGTTTACAAACTATGAATAATAGGGAATATTTTCATGGAATGTAATAGTGTATAGATGTATATTATAGAAGTGCCAGGTCCCATTTAAATAATACCTTGATTTTATTATATAGGGATCCATTTAAATAATTAATCACACCACCAACACACTAGGATTATGTGATAAAATTAATGTTGGGTTTGATTTTATAAAATCATTGTTGTTGGGATCAAGTTGGTTCCAACCAAGCTAGTGAGTATTGACTAGTGGTATTGACTAGACTAGCAAAATGACCTGTGTATAGGTAGTCTAAAATAAGAGTCTAGATACCTTTGTTCAAGATATTTATTTATTTTTAAATATAAATTAAGGTTATATATGTGTATAATAATAGAAATGAAACTCAATATATCATGTAAGTGAGAGGATGTAAAATTATGACCTTATTTGTATGTTCCTATCATGTATTGTAAATGTGTTTCAAGCTTATCATTGCAAGTACCAAACACCATATTTTAGTATCTATAAATGTCCAAAATTTATTATAGTAATACAATTACTCAATTATAATAATAAAATATACTAGAGTGTTTACATCCTAGTTTGCCTTCTGGGAGATGGATCCAATGTACAACTTTGGCTATGTAAACTTATGATTAATGTGTATTAAATGTCCAATGTGAAATATAAAATATTAAAACTAAAAGATAAAAGGTTACATTAAACATTTGTGTTGGTGCAACCCATGTTGTTTTTATGTCTTATTGGAGATAATGATTCCCCATTAAATCATTGGAGGGTTGGGGTAATCATGTCATGAACTTGTGTAAATATGAAAGATCTTTAGTTGGGAAGAAAAAATGAAATAACCCTTATAAATTTGGGGAAAATAACACAATATACTAATAAAAAATAACATTGAATAATAAATATAGAGGTAATAATTTAGTTAGGTTCAACTCAAAGAGATCACTATGCAGGTAAATAATATAATTGATCATGAAAGGTTTGATAAAAATGAATCAACCAGTATATATGGATTATATATTCAAATGTTGTTTTTATCTCTAGATTGAGTAAGTTAGGTCCATGTAAAAATAAAAAAGTGTGATTGTAAAGGAATGGATAATTCTCATTCTACCATCATGTAAACATATTTTATTATGTAGCTTCATAGAATGTATAAGATAATGCATGATAAAAGGATAATGGAGTATGTCCACGGACCTATCATCATAACATATCTAATAAATATGAAGTGGAATGACAATAATGAACCATTCAACTATGATGGTGTTGTTGTGTATGTGTACATGAACTAGTTTCATGTCCCCTGAATCTATACCTATGATATATAATTCTATGCATTTATATATTGAAAATATGAACCTTTATCTAAAATTTATGTAAATGTGAAAATATAAAAAAAAATCTTGAAAAATATTTTGCATATGCATCTATGTGTTTATGAATATATGTTCAAATGTCCATAAAGAGAACGCATACACATGGTATATGCACCTATAATTTGTATAAATGTCACAATATATATCATTTATATGAACCATCTAAATCTCTAAAATCTATGAAACCTGTACATTGCTATCATTTTATGCTCATAGAGGCTTATGTCTTTACAAAAATTCCATTATAATTCAAAACTTTTGACATGATAAATGTATCCTATAATTCACTGCTCTTAAAATGAAAATGAACCATATCATGTCACCTATAAAAGATAACATCATGTAATATTATTTGATCGTATGAAGAATATGTCATCATAGGAATGTATATATTAAACTATTTTACCTTATTTTTCATTTTACAATAAATATGTATGTGTTAATAGGTGTAAGATATAATAAATATTATAATGTTAAAGATGTAAAATAATTAATAATTCTATATTTTTTAATTGATAAATATGGAAATTTTCTATTTTTGGAAAACATTTAGAAGAAAACAACTTATCTCAAATCAAGATTTATTTGGTCTATTTTGAATGTCTGAATTGGAAATCAATAAAATGTGTGATTTTTCATGCTCAAGATCAAGAATATAATATAAAACTATTTATGGATAGGTATGCAATGGCTAGGAAAAACATAGGCAAGTCACATTTGTTAATTTCAAACTTGTCCCAGTTGACTATGATTAGTGATTGACAGTAGAAAATATAATAAATAAAATTATGATAGTAAGATATCATAAGTATATTCTTAGATATTCTAAGAGATGAACACTCTAAGTAGATATAAACATAGGCTACTTGAGTCATTTGAATACCAACTTGTCTACATTGATTGTGATGAACTTTAAACTATTGCACTTTCCACACTTGTGTTTGATGAGTATATTGACCCAATATGATTATGTTTTTTTCAAATATATTTAATTTTTTCCTCTTTTTCATATTTAAAATCCTAATATAAATTTGAAATATTGAAACCTATGAAAAATAGAGTGTAATGGGCTAAGTTGAACCCAATCTCCCATTTATGATTGAGTATTGTGTACATTCAATACTCCAACAAGCAAAATAAAGCCCATGTAGTTCTCCCATTTAGAGTTACTATCCAATTTTTCTCTTTGACTATGTGTATACATATATAAATATGACATTGATACTTGAAAATGATATCTCTTGACTTGGCTTATGGCTACTCTTTATGAATGGTCATGAATTTTGGAATAGTATAGAAAATTTTCTTAATGTGCAATAGTGTGTAATATATAAACTATGTGTGGTCCAATTTTACCATATTTTTGATAAAACAAAAATATATTGAATTTTTATTAAAAGTATAAAAATATAGAACATAAACATGCTAAATATGTTCAATAATACATAATTTTTGTTTTATCAAAATCATAGATATAGAAAAATAATATTTTTTGGAAAAAAATAAAAAGAAATAATACTTAGTTCGCATGTAGATATGTGTTGACTATTTTATATGTTAGATAGTGAAAATAACTAGATGATGTGAATGTACATATTTAAGAATAGACACATGATCATAAATAACATGTAGACAAGTTTATTATAATTGGGCATCATCATAGTGTGTTCTAATCCATTGACTGTGGACCTATCTAAGTTGATTATGATATATGATAGAAAAGACAAGATAGATAAAGTAAAATTATATAAATGATAGATAAGATACAAAATCATAATATATATATAGACATAATTATAGTAAGTGAAAAGTAGCTTAATCTATTCTAGTCCATTGAATATGGACTTGTTTTAGTTGAGTGTGGTTTAAAATGGATCATTGCAATTATGAATGTCAATAATATGAGATGATACACTTAGGGTATCTATGAGTATGAATTTTTTTATATTATATTCTTTTTTGAATCCCTTAGAGAAATTTGATATATTGAAATACTATAATAAAAATAGGGGAATGTTATTGGTTAAGTTGATCTCAATCACCCCCTTAATGATTGACTAGTGCCTACATCTCTAATACTCTAAGGAAAGGAATCAAACCCATGTAGTTATACAACCTAGAGTGAATGTTAAATTTTCTCCTTTGACTATATGCATGAACTTATAAAATTTCTTGGACACTTGATAACCCTTGACTTACTTTGATGGACTCTTGACTTGGTTTATGACTACTCCTTGTGAGATTTATTATATTTGGAAAGAATAGGGAATATTTTATTAATGTGAAGAAGTATGTACGATTAAGAGTAGTGACTTCCAAGTGGGTAAAATAAGTGACTCTTGATGTGTATTTATAGTTGAACCTTTTGATAATTTCCTTTAGTTGATGTTACAAATCATGAGAAAGACCCAAAGGAATAATTTGAAATTTAGAAACTAGTTTTTACTTGGCATGGAGTGTCACTGACCTAAGGGGATATTAGTGAAATGATCATGTCCACATAGCATATACTTGTCTATAAGGATTATATACCCATGTCCTAATATTGGGATATCTTGATGGTGATTTTAGATAGATTAAGCATTTTAAAGTGAGATTTTTGTATAATGATAATGAAAAATAGAGGGTTAATCTGATGTAGAGCTTTTCACTAGCCTACAATTGTCTTCTTCTTCATTTGTAAGTGTAAATCTCTCTTGGCCAACACTAGGCCTACTTCATCCAAAGGTAACAAACTAAAAATCCTATGTAAATCAAAGTTTGAAACCTAATAACTCAATATAACATATAATCTCATACCATCTCACACCAATTTCATCATTCAATACCTTGCCTTTCACTAAATATCTACACACCACTACCTTCAAAGCATACTAGCCCTGTTTTGGGAAAAATCCTTAGTTATATTTAGTAAAAAATCTTATATAGGAAAGAAAAATATATATTTTAATACCCTTTATCAATCTTATTCTACACACAAAATTTTATATGATGTTCCTTCGCAAAGTTTTGTACCTATAGACTTACCTAACTCCCCAATTAGCCTTCTAAATGGGAAAACATCCTTGTTATGAGCACATTATGGTAAACCATGACAAAATAATGACCTTTTTGGGTACCCATTTCCCTCTTTCATCTCAATCAACTCTTTTTTCACTTATACCCTCTAATAACATACCCTTTTCTTCTTTATCTTATCTTTATAGGTCTCTTCTAAGTAGATTTCAACCTAGTCCGCAAAATTACATACAAACTGATCCATAAAGACATTAAAACAATTTATTTACTTCAATAATGTCATTTGGGACCATAATACCAAGTTTCACCAAATTTTTGATGGTTAGAACTTTTTTTATGCATCAAACCCTAGAATCAGGGTTTCTAGGCCACTATTAAGGCTGAGAGCCTATAAAAAGGCATATATTTTTTTGGATGAGGTTTAAAATAATAATTAAAAAATTATTAGGTATTTATATAAAATAATAAACTTTCCCCTCCAGATAAAAAATTGTAAAAACCCATAGATCATTTGGAAACACAAAAACTCAGACTGACAACTCTATACTCTACTAGTAGGCACAGGGTATGCAGGGTTTTGATGATATTTTATTAATCCAAAGGACTTTGAAATATATAATAAGGATAAATATACTTTATATTAATATCAAAAATAATTTTAAAACACATTTTAAATCCAATATAGATACTTATGCAGGGAAATGTAGTATATAAGATTTTATGAGTTGCATGGACTAGGTTTCCTCTCTTCACTACCAATAGGTCTAAACCATATAATATCAAGAAAAAATATCACTAAATTTATTAAAATAAATTTTAAATTAACTAAATAACTTGGTTATTTATTATACACATATCACATAATCTTCTCCATGGAATAAATACCCTTACCCCTTCTTCAAGAACTCAGAAAGCAAACATGTAGGATGTTGGCATAATCAACAATTTTCACACAAAATATGAAGTATATTATCACTTTAAAGAATTGATTAAATATTATAATCCAATATTAATTTAAATTTGCCTGATGACATACCTCAAATGTTCTTCATATAGTTTTACCTCAATCTTTCACTCTTCCTAATTTATCAAAACTCAAAACACAATAATCAGTATATATAGGCTAGTTTGCAACATAAGATGATCAATCACATAAAATACGTTATTGATTTAATTAAAATTACGTATAAAATATAATATTAATTCCTATTTTACATGCATATACTTTATTTGGCATTAACATATAGTGACTTATTTCAAACAACTTATAGATGCATGAGCAGGGTTTCTATTTGCAATCTAAAATAAACCCACAATCATTAATTAAAAAAGTATAGTCAAGATGTTTAATGAATTTTTATAATTATTATACATAGAATATTATTTAAAACACATTTTCACCAATATGATATTCTTTTTCAATAGTTGAATCCTTTCCATAGTTTTCAAACACAAAAAAACACAATAAAATAGTGTAAACAAATGCATTAAAGATTATTCTTGTTCTCAATACTGAGAATAAAATATTATCATGAAATGACTATAAAATATACGTTGTACACAGAAATTAATTCTATATCATATTAATTGAAATTTTATTTCAAACTAAAACACACAGTCAAACATTGCTTTGGCAGACTATTTTTACATTCTCCATCATGTCTGACCTATTTCTTTATACTACCTTTTCTCTGCTAGGTACATATTTAGTATATAAACTTTTTACATTGACAATAAAATATCAAGAAACACTAGTAAACATTTATTAAAATGATAAAATCTTCAATACTATCAAGACCCATGTAGGGTCGTGGTTTCACGTGCCTACCACCTTACATTTTCAATATGACATAAACATTCAAAACCATTATAGGATCTTTTTGAGACCATAAAAGGTCATTTATAACTTTACCATCCCATTAAAAATTTTCAACACTCAATTATACTTACTAACACAATATGAAAATTTGAACTTCCCCTTTTGGAGGGAAAACTAAATTACACACAAATTCAAATTTACTTTTACTTAATACTCTTTCTAGAATATTTATTAACATGCCAAGATGCCCCTACATCATACTCCTAAGGGGAGAAAATTCCTAACCTCCATCTTTCTTTTCATCTAGATTCTCATAAAAATGTGTGTGTTCCTTGCTGATACACATATGCTTGTGTTTCTTCTTCCAAGTGCTCATTTGCTCTCTCTTATTTCTGCTTATACGAGTAACTACTCTTCATTCTTTGTTTAACAACTTATCACGTGTGTTCCACTATCACTTCTCTTTCTTCTATGGTTTCCAAGGAATAAAAAAATTCTTATTCATCTTATATATATTCATGGAGTGACTGAATGACTCCCTTAACATCAACTTCTCCTTTTGGAATAGCTGAAAATCATCTCTTCTCATCTTCATACTCTTTTTTTTGAATGGGTGCTGGTATTGTCCCATCTCTTGTCCAATTGCACACTTGACTCTTGACTCAGTTTCTCACCATCTTCACACTTGCATATAGAAACTCAAAGATAATTTTAGTTATAAAATAAATATACCATAATGTCCCTTTAAGTGCCTCTTGAATGGACACCTTTTTCTTTCCTTTGTCTTCTTCTTCTTCTTCAAGTACTTACTTGGGCATTGTTTGTTCTTACTCCTTCACCTTCTCCACTATGATAACATTTTTTTCTATTTATTCATCATCATGTTTCTCTCTTATAAATTTTTTGTCCTTCAAACCTCTATGGGCTGGTCTACTCATCTTTTTCTGCTTCAAGGCATTCATCTCATGTTTCCTCTTCTTCATTAGCAGCTCTATTAGCCACTTCACCCTTTTCTTCATCACTCATCCTTACCATGGGCATTCTACCTCTTATTGTCTAACCCTTTTTTCATAATATTCTATAAAATCCATCAACGTAATCTCCAAATTCATCACATATTTCTTCATTTCTCTCATTTCTTTTTCCATACTTATCTCTTCTTTTTCTCTTGCTGACTTCTCTCTCTTGTGGTTGTTCGTCTGCACCCTGTCTTTCTCTTTTCTCTCCACTTCTCCCTTTATATTTTTTTTTCTAAGACTCACTTGGATATCTTCCATCTTTTTGTTCACACCTTAAACATCCTATATCATACCTCAATTGGGCCTTCCAACTATTATCCTTTCATAGTAGGACTATCTCTCTTTCTCAAACTCTCTTTATGAGCTTGTCTCTTCCTTTATTGAGTTTGTTAATAACTCACTTGTTTAGGGATACCACTACTTTATTTCACCATTTTATTTATTTTAATTCAACACTCATAATCAAAATTATATTCAAAATAAGAAAACAACCACAAAGTTATTCATTCCTTCTCTTTATTTTCCTTCTATATGTTGTCTTCTTGCCTCTTTCCTACAACCTCCTACAACATGCACTATGAATCATATATTCATCAGTTTATATACCTATATAAATCTTACCTAGAGCATAAATATGGCTCTGATACCAAATGATGTAGATATTTTCATTAGCTTGCAATTCCCCCCCCCCCCCTCTTTGTTTGAAAGTGTAAATCTCTCTTGGCCAACACTAGCCCTACTTTGTCCAAAAGGACCAAAATAAAAAACATGTGTAAATCGATGTTCCAAAACACATAAATCAATCTAACATATCATATTATACCATATCAAATCAATTTCATTATTCAATACCTTACCTTTCACTCAATATCCAACACCACTACCAAAAAAGCCTACTAACCCTATTTCAAGATAAATACTTAGTTATGTTACATAACACATATTATTTAGGAATATATATATATATATATATATATATATATATATATATATATATATATATATATATATATATATATATATATATATATATATATATATATATATTATAGTAACCTTTATCAAAATTATTCTACACACAAAATTTCAAATGAGGTTCCTTTACAAAGTTTTTTACCTATAGACTTACTTAACTCCCTAATTAGCCCTCCAAATGGGCAAACCTCATTGTTCTGAGCACATTATGGTCAACCAAGATAAAACGGTGATACTTTTGGGTGATATTTTACTTATTTCATATAAATAAACTCTTTTTTCACTTATACCCTCTAATAACATACCCTTTTCTTTTTTGTCGTATCTTTTTAGGTCTCTTCTAAGAATATTTCAACCCAGCCCGCAAAAGTCCATACAAATGCGTCCATACAGCCATGAAACCAGATTATTAAATTAAATCATGTAATTTTGGACTAAACTAATAAGTTTCACCAAATTTTTATGGTTAAAAATATTTTTATGCATCAAACCCTAGAATCATGTTTTCTAGGCCACTATCAGGGCTAAGAGCCTAAAAAAAGGCATATATTTTTCTATATGAAGTTTAAAATCATAATTAGACATTTATTAGGTATTTTTATACCATAATAAAATTTCAACTTCAGATAAAAAGATATAAGAACCCATATATCATTTGGAAACACTAAAACTCAAACGAGCAACTTTGTATTCTACTAGCAGGCAAAGGGTATGTAGGGTTTTGATAATTATTTATTCCTCCAAAGGAATTAACACTATATTATAAGAATAAAAATACTTTATATTCCTATCCAAAATAATTTCCAAACACATTTGAAACCCAACCTATATACTTATGCATGGAAAGGCAATATACAAGATTTTTTGAGTTACATGGACTGGGTTTCCTCTCTTCACTACCAATAGGTCTAAACCATAGAATATCAAGACACAAGATCACTAAAGGTATTAAAATAAATTATAAGGTAAATTAATAACTTGGTTATGGATTATAAAAATCTCACATAATATTCTCCATGGAATCACTACCCTTACCCCTTCTTCAAGAACTCAGAAAGCAAATGTGAAAGATGTTGGCATAGTCAACAATTTTCACAAAAAATATGAAGTAGCTTCTCACATTAAATAATTGAATAAATATTATACTATAGTATGAATTTATAGGTACCTATGGACATACCTCAAATTTTATCCATATATTTTCACCTTAATCTTGCACTCTTCCTAGTTTATTAAAACACAAAACATAGTAATCAATATATACAAGCCAGTTTGTAACATAAGATGATCAATCACCTGAAATAGATTATTAATGTAATTAAAATTATAAAGAAACTATAATATTAATTCCTAATTTACATGCATATTATTTCTTTGTCATTTAGATATGGTGACTTATTTCAAACAACCTATAGATGCATAAGCAGGGTTTTTATTTGTAATCTGAAATAAACACTCAATCATCAATAACAAAGTAATGTCAAGATGTTTAATGAATTTTTAAAATTATTATCAATAAAATATTATTTCAAACACATTTTCACAAATATAATATTCCTTTTCAATAGATAATACCTTACATAGTCTTCAAACATAAAAAAATACAATAAAATAGTGTAAATAAATGCATTAAAGATTATTCTTATTCTCGATATTGAGAATAAAATCTTATCATGAAATTATTATAAAATATCTTTTGAAAAAACAAGTCCTTCCATATAATATTCATTAAATTTTGAGTTCAAACTAAAACACATAGGCATACATTATTTTGGCAGCCCATTTTCACATTCTCCATCATGTCTACCCATGTTTCTTCATTCTACCTTTTCTCCGCTACACACATATTCACTATATAACCTTTATACATTGACAATAAACTCTCAAGACACACTAGTAATAGTTTATTTAAATAATAAACTCTTAAATATTCTCAAGACCCACGTAGGGTGGTGGTTCCACTTGCCTGCCACCTTATATTTTCAATATGACATAAACATTCAAAACCATTATAGGACCTTTTTGAGACCATAAAAGGTCATTTCCAAATTTACCATCCCATTACAAATGTTCAACACTCATTTAGACTCACTAACACAATATGAAAATTTTAAATTCTCCTTTTGGAGCGAAAACTGACTTGCGCACAAATTTTAATTTGCTCCTACTTAAGACTCTTTCTAGACTATTTATGAGCATGCCAAGATGCCCCTACATCATGATCCCTCATATTGGTTTAAAAAAGTTAGAGGAATGGTGAATAAGAGTCATGTATTTATGTGTAATTCATGTGGCTTTGAATGCATAAATAATCAAAATTATCAAGTACTTATGACTTGAATTGTGTGTCTACATACCCCTCTTTATTATAGTAATTCAATTACTAGATAATGGAGAAAGAATTGAACTTGAGTATGTAAAACATCCTTTTTCTTTGAGTAGATAATTTAATTTTGGATAGACATAAATTTTATAAATCCATATAATAGGTCATGAAGTATTAATTTTGTTCACTTGAAAATATGAAAAATTTTAAACTTTGAAATTTGAAAATTTGAAAAAAGAGGAAGGGAGGAGTGCACATGTATATAAATTACTCTATAACCTATAACGTATAATGGATAATTATGACCCTTAATTTAAGCACTTGGATAATTTTAATGAATGGTTAATTAAGAGTGATTAATTCTTAATTTGAATAACTAATTAATAATTGGAGTTGTATATATGCATTATCCCAGTAGTACCAAATATATGAATGTAAAAAAAAGGGTGGAACCATGATAGGTTCACTATAAGTGGTGCCAAGTTTTTTTAATGTCTCTATAATAAAATTTACACCACTCATGAAAATTTGAATCAAAATTCTACAAATGGATATAGATTATTTTTTTTAATATGAAAATATAATGAAGAATATTAATGGCCCCATCATGACTGCATTGCTTATAGAAGTTGATTTGAAATGTTTTTTTCCTTTGAAATTTTCACTATTAAATTTTATAATTTAAATTTTTTAACATCGAAAATCATGATAATTAATTATTATTATGGCCCTTAATCTATGACAAAATTATATACACCTATATGCTTAATTTTTAGATGTATTTACAACATGTAACTTTGATCTTGTAACTTCTTTTCATATGCCCATGAAAATGTATTAAAATGTATATTATTATTTAATTTGAGTCTTACACAAGTCATTTTGATGCAAATAATAATTTAAACTCGCATAATATACCTACTCTAATTATTGATACCTATAACTTACAATTTCTTACAATCAAACTTCATCAATATTAGACTTTTATGCAACTTACTATTTCTTGAATTCATTGGTTTATAAACCTTTAAAAATAAAAAATACACATTATAAAACCTTTTTATGTCTTCATACCACTCATTATCACATACAAAACATGACCTCAAAAGTATTTAATAATATAGTATTCTTGTATCAAAATAATATAAGGTTTTCAAACATTCCAACTCACCTAACAGTATATCCATGTTACCCCAAAGGCCCTGTTTCAATCATAATAACTCACTACATTGTCTCTATACCATTTGTAACACTAGATCATTTGTAATTTCACCATTATACCAAATTTATTGGACTCCCTTACAATAGACACCTTAACCATTTCTTGTAGACAAAATACCCATTGTTGGTCCTTTAAACCCCTCTTCTTTGCTGGACCCAAACACAAATATTATATAACAAACAAAACTTCTAACTTCATATTTGCCTTTATATAAAAAAAATGATTGTTTTAGAGAACATAAAGACTTCCATTTAATCTTTCATATATTCAAAATTCATTCTTTCTCTCTAAGATGCATTCTCAATCTTGTTATCATTACACCTTATTTTCTAATAATGCTTTCATAGTCAGATTCATTAAAAATGCATAGTGCAGGGTCTACATGTTGTATCCTTATCAAATCATTAAATCACCACACTCACACCTTATTTCATGTCTTACTTTATTTCAAATGTTTGTTTAACTATATCTTAAAATATAGTTGTCTACAGTCCTCACAAACTTAACTTAGATTTAAAAACTTTGCATCAGATTATTAATCTTGCATGGATTAAAAAGGGGCCAAGTGTCAACATGTTAACCATAGTCATTTCCATTCAAATATCAGTAAGTCTTATTTTATATCTCATGCATAGAAAATAGGGTTTGTACTTACAAATATTCCATCATTGACTATATTATGAATAAAAAATGCACATATTTCTTTACACATACATAATTCATAAAACTTATAGTCAGTTTTTTTCCTAAAGGAACTTTTCACCTCTGACCATTATTTATTGATGTTTCATAATAATTGATATGATAGAAAACACAATCATTTCACCAAAAGACACATAATTAACTCAATTAAATGTTGTGTCAATGAAATATTATCACTTGTATATTCACCCTTTTAGGAGATTCCTAAGCTCTTCTCATCCAAGTGGCATAATGGAAACACCTCTAGGCTTGAGGGTAGCCTAAGGATGAGGTGAATCTCTAGATAGGACTAGCTCCCTTGATGTACCACTTTAGATTGAAACTACACTTAAAATTTTGGGGGGAAAGGGAGAGAGATAACTAAAAGAAATCTAACCTAAGGGAGGTGATACACCAAATGATATGATAACTTCCAACCAAATGCATATTACACAGGAAATCAAGGGACAAACTTAACATACACTTCTCCAATTTGTATCTTCTCACATTATGTTAGATTATGAGGTTATGTATGAATGTGAAAATATAGGAGGACTAGACAAGAGGTATTGAATGGAACTAATGAAAAGACTAAATCACTCAATCCTTGAAATTTACTAGAACACTTTGCATGCCCTACAAGAAGAATCTTTCCAACTATAAATAGGATGAAAGAATGAGACAACATGCTAAGGAATCCACAATCTTCACTAATAAAGATCTAAAATTCAAGAAAAAAACACTAAGAATAGTCTTGAAGAGGTAAACATTATTAGTCTTATTGATCAAATGGTATGCAAATGAGTAGGGCTTCACCATACTCAGGTGGAACATAAGTTACAATGGCCAATATGGCTAGCTTTTATAGAACTTGAGGGAGAGAGGAGAAGAGAGAATTCAAAGGGTCATAAGGACACTTATAAATCTTCAAAAATTAGTTATTTTTGCATGATAACAGTATATGAGATGAACCATGGAAGGTTGGTAGGAACAAGTGGCTATCTAAGTCATCCAACTCTTATTAAGTGGCATGAAACTCCTCATTCTAGCTCAAAAAAATTGCCTTCATGATTATCCCTATTTAAATGTCAAAAAACTGATTAGGGATAGGTATTATGATTTTGATTAAGGTTAAGAAGTTAAATCATTCCTCTCCATGCATTGGTTTCAATCTTGGTCCTCTAGAATCATCTTAAAAGGAGTTATCATCATTTGTAGTCCAAAAAACTCCTCCATGCACCCTACACACTTGGACTCAAAATTGGCATCAATTTCTCATGAAAATAAATGGGAGGTAATGAATGGAGCTTTTCAAGACCTTCCATGTTTTTATATGCATTAGGCATGCTTTAAAATCACCTCACTTAAAGTTTTCCACCCTTCTCACTAGCTTGTCCAATATGCTAGTTTTGACTAGTTGAGATGAGAGATATTATTTCAAAACTTAGGAGTCTTTTATTGGAATTAAATTACAATAGTGATTTATTACAATTCCTATCCTTCCCTTAAAACTTGATTCCATCCTCAGACTCCTCTTGTATCCTACATAATGCACAAAACTATCAATCAAAGCATGTTTTTTACCCTATCCATACAAGTCTATACATCCAAAAATCATGGGGATAAGATTTAGGGATTCCTATACAAGTTCCAATCATCATCATATTCAAAATATCTCATTATAGAAACTATCCATCTCCATTTATTCAAATTGGTCACTAAGAAGGGTTTGCAAGGGTTTTGAGTAGTTTTGACTCTTAAACATTGTTCATAAAAAATTGAAGTTCAACCTAAGAATAAAATATTACAAAAATTATTTCAAGGACCCTATTAATAACTCTAAACTTCTTTGGCCTCCATGAAAATATTTAAGAGAGATGCGAGATTTTAAATTTGACCTATCTAGTTTGTCTCTCTATTTCTTGCATGCTTAAGTTGGTTTTTGAGCCAAAAGTGACCTTTTCATAGTTTCATATACATATAAATAGAATTAAAATATATTATATGGCCTTATAAACATGTATTAATAGGTGAAAAAAAAATTATTAGGCCACCACGAGGGAGCCGCACAGGGTCTCATGGAGGCTGCCATGGGGAGAAGGTCTTCTAAATCTTGCGGGGGGCTGAAAAGTGCTTCATGATGGTCACCGTGGGGTGAAGGGTCAGGATCTAGCTATTTTGTTACCATTGTGGGCAACGAGGCTTAGCTATAGCGCTTAACGAACAAACCCTAGCCTCGCTGACACTAAAGCACAGAGTGAAGATTGGGGACTAAATGGCAACACTGAAGGAGAAAATCATCTGCATGGCCATGGAGGGGTTTTGTTTATTTTCTGGTTGGGAGGAGTGCTCACTAATGAGGAGGCTCATTTTTGTGCGGCATTGTAATGGGATATCTATTATTAGCATGGATCTCTATTTTTACCTCATATTTTTGTATTGTGGATGGAACCCAGGTTTGTTTTTTGGACTGAGTTGGACTGCCATTCCGATCTAGTCTACGATGGTAATAGTGAACGGATGGCGGAAACTCTGTTTCCTCTGTTCTAGTGCACCTTGTGCAGAAGGTGGTTCACTTCAGAACCATGTTTTATAAAGCCTGCTTGGCCTTTGGAGACCAGATCTAGTTTTTAGCCATCACCTTCTATCGATTGGGATTGTGGCTCATGTTGATGTGCTTTCTTTGATGATATTTTGATTACCATGGCGGTGTATCCTCTGAGCTTAGCAGAGGGGAAGAATGGGCAAATGATCGGGTGGATGAATAGGGTGCTGGTGACGCTGGTTCTAGGGTTTGAGGTTTTTGATTCAAGTAAAACCTAGATTTTAGGTAGTAAACCCTAGTTTTGTTTAGGTTTCAGGTCCTGGTAAAACCTGGGTGATTTTATTGGTTTTTTTGGTGGTTTTAGGTCCCTGTAAAACCTGGTTTAGATACTATTCTTCAGTATGTTTTAGGAATGCCTTTCCTGGTGGATGTTAATATTTTATCTTTCATGATTTTGTTAAAGGGTTTTGGGGCCCCTTAAAAACCTGATTTTACCTTAATCTAAAACATGTATTAATAGGTTAAAAATCTCATCTCATGCTATAAGTGTGAAAGACCCCTCATTTGGACACTAGGCCTAATGTTAATCTTATTAGTTTGACTAAAAATCTGGTAGTTTGGGATACCTATATAGATACATCCTTTATTCAAGGTTAATAATGTTTTATTAGGTTATTTAAATATATCCACACCCTCTTTAAATTTCCCTACATATTTTAGATTCATACTCCTATCCTATTCTCTTAAAACTATCAGTTTGTGCATGAGGGGAAGTACCCCTTGTCCAAGACAAAACAAGGGGTACTTTCCCTATGTTTTCAATTAAAATGAATGATTTCAGGGAATATGTATATTTTATAAATTATATATACCAATTTTTATCTCTTTTATATGTCAATCGACCCTCCAAATCTCTCAAACTCCAAAATAGATTAGTGCAAGAGAGCATTGTGCACAATGTTGATATGAACTGAGTATGTATGTTTAAGATTTATCCTTTTATTTTTTATATAATTATTAGGATATTATGATAATTAATTCAGTTTTATAACCATTTATAATTCTCTTATACTACCATACACTCCTTAAACTCTTTTTACACTTTTACTAATTAGGACTGCTTATAACCCCTACTTGACTATGTTTCCTCCTTTCAACGGTGACCTATAGGTATATTTGGCTCATTTTGACCTTAATTAATGTTATCAAACATTATTTGATTCCTATGATCCATTTCATGGGTATTTTTACCTTAATTATTGTTATCAAACATCCATTTGCTTCACCCACTGCCTGTATTAGTCATAACCTAGTTATAAGTGCTCATAGGGTTTGAAGATATTTATATAAGCATATTTCACACATTATAAATAATATTAAGGTCATAATAGATTTAATTGAGGTGTATATATGTTTTATTAATTATTTAAATTCCTCCTATACCTTTACATGCACCTTACATTCACAAACTGAAAACCCTCTATTGACTAAGAAACTCTGCCCTTAAGATTCTTGTAGGTTTATATTTAGTTTAGAAGGTCATTATGATTAATTTTTGAGATAATTGAAAGATTTATAAATTTTCCAATGACCATTAAAATGATGGCCATACCTTAACCCTTATATATTCAATAAAGGAAAGAAGCTTCTCAAACTTGATGCCTATACTGGTTATAAGTTCTCATAGGCTTGTGTACAGACTGTAGAGCTTATTGAGGAGCATGACATCACTTAACATATTATCTTGATGATCCTATATATTATGAAAATTCCATTAACTTAATAGAAACATTTTACCATAGGGGGTATGCTTGAGGATTTTTAACTTTGAATGGTCTCTTTTTCCTCTCAGGACTATAGATGACAATGCCTTGATTTAGTGTTTTATAGGTAATTTTAGGCCACAAAATTACCATCATCCATTAGCTATCTACCCTTAAAATTTTGTAAGTTACTTTTCTTATATGGAATCTACAAGTTATAGGAGGTAGAAAATATCACTTAAACCTTGTTAAGTGATGTTCCCAAAACACCCTTGGGCCTTTATTTTATAATTTTAGGGACTTGATCCTAGAACTCAATCTTCAAATCTTTGTGAGTGACATACATTGTCAATTTCCATCTTGACACTTCAAACATATTCAAACATGGTAAAATTTTCAGTCTAGGTCATACAAATGTTCTTAACCTATCTAATGTTCTCCATATAGGGTCTTCTATATCTTTGTCAATACCCCTGTAGGTGGATGTTTCCATGTATAGGCAACAGGTATGAGTTCTAGGTAGTATTCATGTTTTATGACCTAATATGTATTTAAAAATATTCTAAAAACTTATAAATGGACTCCTTAAAGTTTCAAAGACTTTTCATAGCTTTAAAACCTCTTTCCAACATGACTTTCCTCCTCAAACACCTATAAGTGCACATTTTGACTTACATATGGGGAACAAAGATAAAATAGTCAACACACTTAGGGATATACATTGATAAATAATAAATAAAACTTCATGGTGTTACAATGACACATAGAAATTTTTACAATTTATAAACCATCTCTCATACTCCATTTCAACATTTGTACCCTCCTTTTGTGGTAGCTAACTGACTGTGTATGATAGTCATATGACAAACTAGTTGTATGGCACTCAAAGACTAAACCTTCATGGGCATTAGTTGGATAATGAAATTGAGATTACATGAGATCATTTTACCACATTTTTAACATGATTAATTACCTATCAAAACCCTTGGACCCATTTTCAAATCATGAAATCCTAAACATGGTAAAAAAAAACTGCTTATAACTAGCATAGTGCATCCTCCTACAACTTAAGATTATTTTCATATCAAAACTTCTTGAAACTTGAAAAAAAGAATGGGAATAATTTTTGGATGATTTCATCATCATATGTAATCAAACTATATAAATTTTTCAAATGGAAATTCTCAAACCAAGGTAAAACCTATAGGGTGCATGAAATTGTAGGCATAAAAGTACAATAAACTTCATGAAGATGGTTCATGAATTAAAAAAAACCATTATTAAAACTAATTACATATAAATTAATTCCTTTTAGTGTACCTTAACCACCTCAAGGAGTTTGAGATGAAACCTCTTGAGTTATTTGTACTAATCACAAACATAAAGGTCACTTTTGCTTGCCAAAAGGACTACAAAAGGATTAGAATGGTTTTTGGGCCAAAAATGGCACTTACAAAACAAACCAAACTTTAAAATAAGATTTTATAAATTTAAATTACATAACATTATATTTTCCCATATTGTACACTTCTCATGGAGTTATACAAGTTCTAAAATTAATTTTTCCCTCAAGAAAATTGCCTTTTTTCTTAGGAACCTACCACTTTTTAGTTGGTTTTAGTTAATTAAGACTTATTAGGACACATGGGATGTGATATAACCTTTTTAAAATCTCACACTTCCTAATAAATCCATACAAGTCATTAAATGCACCTTTTTTGACCTCAAAATGATTCAAAATGACTAAAGGGACTAAAATAACTAATGACCAAGGCTAATAAAACATTAAGTGACATTAATTAACCTATAAAAAAAACCTTTTTACATATATATTATACCCATAAAACACCTAAAAGTAAATTTTTTACCTTGGGGTGCCCCAATTTGACCTAAAGGTCAAATTAGTGACTCGTAGGGGTAACATGCCTGCTATGGTAACTAGACCAGTAGCCTTATCAGTCCATTAGGCTTAGTGAGTCATTTGAATTATGATACAAACAAGGAAAAATTTTACCATTTACCATCAATACATGACAATGAATTACCTCAACCACTCAAATTAAGGACACACACAAAATAAGACAATAAACATGTGCTTCATGAGCACTTATGTAACACACACACTAAACTAAACAAACTAATTCAAACACTAACTAATCCTCCTAGATCAAAGGGAAAGTTTTAAACTCTTATTGATTCATGACATGAAGGATTTAGTGAGACATGTGGCCTTTTTATCTTTGGTATTGATGCCTCCAACTTTTTTATGATATTTTCCAACTCCATTAGCATGATATTCATTGAAAACCAGGTAGATTCAAACATGTTGGCTATAGAAATTAACTCTTATTTCATCCAAAAAACCTTAAAATTATCATGTGGATCTTAAATTACAACCTCATTCTTTATTTCTATAGGGTTCTCAATAAGATTGGGTTTCTTCTCAATTGTAAGTTCTTCTAGCTCATCAAGGAACTTTTCATAATCCATCCAATATTGATCATTGTTCTTCATGGAAGATTATTTATTCACCTCATCATGTACTTTGCCCTAAACATGGAAAATATCTTCAATATCTTGAAAAGCTTCATTTCTAGCTACCAATCATCTTTGTCCTCTTTATCATCTATAACCATTACCTCTTCAATCTTCTCTTCTTGATGTATGATGTCATTAGGATAGTGTTATTAAAGCTCCAATTAATTTAATAGTTATTCAAGGTCAATCTTAGGTATTGGATCATCTTTAAGATCATCTTACACATTGGTCTCAAGATAGCTTTATAGGGCTACAACCTCTTTGGGAAAGACTTGAAATTATTCTCCATCCATAATAACATATTTATCTTCATGTTGGAGTTGATCATCCAAAACCTTTTTATTAGATGTAGATTCCTCTTAAAGGGCTATAAGATATTCCATCTCTTTCTCTTTCATGGTGATCTCAAGACTAGGCATCTTGAAATCATGTGACCTAGCCCAATGACGCTGCTAAGGAGGTATTCCTTCTTCAAGTAAGATTTATCTTTCGTTATCAACTAGTTACTCCTCTTTAAGTTCCCATACCATATGTCCATCAAGGAAAATGGTGATGTGGTGAGGACAATATGAACTAGTTGGTGGAAGTGGAACATAGAAATCAAAATCAGATTGGGATTGAAATGTACGGGGATCCTTTAGAAGCTTTTGAGGAAGGGAAGGCAGACCTTGGGCTAAAATCACTTGATTTTATTCTTTCCACTTGACAAACACTTCATTGACATATAATTTATCTTGAGGACTCTCTTGAGAAATGGTATATGGGGTGTGTTTAGGCATATGATCTTATTTTGGGTCTAAACCTTCCATCAGACCTTGACTTATTAGCTTTATCCTTAACTCTAACTCTTCAATTTGCTTGGCTAGGTTCTCTTGGAAAAGTCTCTCTTGAAGTTCATGTGCATCATCATAAGTAATAAAATGGGGTTCATATGGAGGAAAATAGGTTTATTAAGGAAGGGTGGGAGGAACTTTAAAAGGATCAAATTCATTCACAACTTCACACTCCTTATCAACCAAACTTTTATCTTCTTTCTTTCCCCATGACTCCACTATCTTACTCTAGCTTAAAATGTTAGGATAAAAAGACTCTTTTTGAGGTGGTGGGATTGAAATTTGAGATGGAAATTAGGGCTTCAATTTCACTTCTTTTTCTACTAATATGGACCATTGTATTTTCTTATTGGCCAACTCAATTTCTCTATCAAGGTTTGCTTCAAACACAAGGCTAGTCTTTTCAACTCTCTCTTCAACTTTATTTGGAAAAGGATGACATTGGAAAATTTAATTAGGCTCATGATTAGGGATCAAATATGGTTGATATAAAACTTAGGAAAGTGGATATGAAGGTTGATATACTTGGTAATGTTTCCTCTCATGAATTCTTAGCTTATTAATCAAGGATGCAATCAAACCACTCACATCTAGCATCTCATTTTTAATCCTATTCCAATGGGATCTATCAATAGGCACCCACTCTCTTTTGAATAAATATAATGCATATCTCACCTTTTGAATTAAATGTCTAGGAAAATCTTGACCACATCCTCTTAGAGTATCAAGCTCCAACATATACCTCTCATATCCCAAAAGTGTTTGCTTGAAGGTGGGAATTTATGGAGTTGAGAAGTGATTAGGTTGACTAGGAGAAGAAATATATTGAGGAATATAGCTATAGGACTGATACAACTCATGAAAGATTGAATATGATCATACTTGGGATGACAATAACCATATCGGGGCTGATACACTTCATGAAAGGGCTGGTTAAGGACTTGCTCTTATTGATAAGGAATGACATAAGCTTACAATGTCTCACCAACTTTTAAAGAACAAAACTCAACACCAAAGTCAGATATAAAACTCATGAAATCAAGAACACAAATAAATATATCACTAACAATATTCAAAAGGAAAATTGGTGTGTTTGAGTAGTTGATGTATCTTCAAATCTGCCATTGATGCTTTTATAAATGCCTCCAAAGGCTGATTGTTGAGAGACAACATAAAAAATATCTCAACCTCTTGGAACAAGAGTCCCACCAAGAATGGAAAAAACTATTTTCACTTGGATTTTCACCCTTTTAGGAGATGAATAACCTCTCCTCATCCAAGTGTCACAATGGAAACACATCTAGGCTTGTGGTATCCTAAGAATGAGATGAATCTCTAGATAGGGATAGCTCCCTTGATGCACCACTTTGGATTTAAAATACACTTAAAATTTGAGGGGAAAATATAGATAGAGATAAATGAAATAAAACTAAACTAAGGGAGGTGATACGCCAAATGATATGATGACTTCCAACTAACTACATATTATACACAAAATCAAGGGAAATACTGAAATCTGTATCTTCTCACATCAATGTTAAATTATGAGGTTATGGATGAATGTGAAAAGATATGAGGAATATATAAGAGGAATTTAATGGAACTAATCAAAATACTCACTCAATCCTTGACATTTCTTAGAACACTTCACATGCCCTACAAGAAGAAGCTTTTTAACTATAAATAGGATGAAAGAATAAGACATGCTAAGGAATCCATAGTCTTCACTAAGTAAGATCAAAATTTCAATAAATAATAATAATAGTATTTAATAGGTAAAAATAATAATTATTATTGATCAAATGGTATGAAAATGAGCAGGGGTTCACCATACTCAGGTGGAGCATAAGTTACAATGGCCAAAATGGCTAGTTCTTATAGAACTTGAAAGAGAGAGGAGAAGAGAGAAGTCCAAGGGTCACAAGGAAAATTGTAAAGCTGATAAAATTAGTTAATTTTAAATTCAAATAGGATATTTTATGAACTATTCAAGGTCAAAAGTAATAAGTGGCTATCCATGTCATCAAACTCTTATAAAGTGGCATGAAACTCCTCATTCTGGCTCAAATACATTACCTTCATGATTATCCCTATTTGAACATCCAAAAACTGATTAGGGAAAATTATTTTGATTTTAATTAAGGGTAATATTTTTATTCATACCTATCCATGCATTAATTTTAGGCCTAGCCCTCTAGAATCGTCTAGAAAAGAGCTATCATCATCTGTAGTCTAGAAAATGCATCCTCCATGCACCCTACACACTTGGACTCAAAATTGGAATAAATTTATCTTTAAAATATATTTAAATGATTATATTACACCTTTAAAGACCTTCCATGTACTTAGAGGCATCAGGCATGCTTTAAAATCACCTCACTTGAATTTTTCCACCCTTCTCACTAGTTTGTCCAATATGCTAGTTTTGATTGGCTGAGATGAGAGATATTTTTTGGAAACTTAGGATTTTTTTAATTATAATTATATTAACATATTTATTTTTTTTAAATATTAATCTTCCCTTTAAAATTTATTTCATCTTTAGAGTCTTTGTTTGACTGTATAATGCATAAAACTATCAAGAAAAGCCTATTTTGTACCTTGTTCATACAAGTTTGTACATCCAAAAATCATGTGTAACATATTTAGGGAGTAATATACAAGTTAAAATCATTATCATAGTCAAAATATCTCATTATGGAATATATCTAACCCCATTTCTCCAAACTGGTCACTAAGAAGGGTTTGCAAGGGTTTTGAGCAGTTTTGACTCTTGAGCATTGTTCATAAAAAATTGATGTTAAACTTGAAAAAAAATATTAAAAAAATGATGTTAAAGGACCCTGATAATACCTATTAACTTATTTTTCCTCCATTCAAAGCTTCAATAGAGATGTGAGCTTTCAAATTTGACCTACCTAGCTTGTCTCTCTATTTCATGCATGCTTAAGTTGGATTCTGAGCCAAAAGTGAACTTTTAATATTTTATTATATATATAAATAGATTTAAAATATATTATATTTCCTAAAAAACATGTCTCAATAGGTTAAAAATATCATCTCATGCTATAAATGTGAAACACCCCCATTTGAACACTAGGCCTAATGTTGGTCTTATAAGCTTGACTACAAATCTGGTAGTTTGGGATACCCTGTCTAGATATATTCTTTATTTAAAGATTAATAATGTTTTATTATTTTATTTATATCTCTTATCACCCTCATAAAATTTCCCTACATCGTTTTTATTCATACTCCTATCCTATTCTCTTAAAACTATCAGTTTATTCATGAGGGGAAGTACCCCCTATCTGAGACAAAACAAGCAATACTTCCCCTATGTTATAAATTTAAATGAATGATTTATGGGAATTTATATATTTTATATTTTATATATACCAATTTTTATCTCTTTTCTTTGTCAATTGACCCTCCAAATCTCTCAAACTCTAAAATAGATTAGTGCAAAAAAATATTGTGCACAGTGTTTGATATGAACTGAGTATGTATGTTCAAGATCTCTCCCTTTTTTGTTTATCTGATTATTAGTATTTTATGATCATAAATGATTTTTTATAACCATTTATCATCCTCCTAGACTACCACATACTCCTTAAACTCTCCTTACACTTTTACTGATTAGGACTGCCTGTAACCCCTACTTGATTGTGTTTCCTCTTTTCAACAATGACCTGTAGG
Source organism: Torreya grandis (assembly GCA_037957365.1). Lineage (NCBI taxonomy): Eukaryota > Viridiplantae > Streptophyta > Pinopsida > Cupressales > Taxaceae > Torreya > Torreya grandis. The sequence continues at coordinate 176,805 of JARHVA010005102.1, read as the reverse complement.
TATATTTGGATCATTTGTACTTTAATTCATGGTATCAAACATAATTAATCCATTTGATCCATTTAATGGGTATTTTTACCTTAATTCATGGTATTAAACATCCATTTTCTTCACCCACTACCTGTATAAGTCATAACCTAGTTGTAGGTGCTCATAGGGTTTTAAGATATCTATATAATCTTGTTTTACACATTCCAAATATTATTGAGGTCATCATAGCTTTAATGGATGTGTTTATATTTTTTATTCATTTTTAAAATTCTCTCTATACCTTTACATGCACCTTATATTCACAAACTAAAAACCCTCTATTGATTAAGAAACTCTACCCTTGAGATTCATGTAAGTGTGTATTTAGTTTGGAGGGTCATTATGCTTAATTTTTGAGATACCCAAAACATTTAGAAATTTTAAATTCACCTTTAAAACTTTTACCATACCTTAACCATTATATATTTAGAAAATGAAAGAAACTTCTCAAACTTGAAACCTATACTGGTTATAAGTGTTCACAAGCCTATGTATAGACTGTAAGGCTTCTTGAGGAACATGACACCACTTAACATATTTTCTTGATGATATTATATATCATGAAAATTAAATTAATTTACTAGAACCATTTGACCATGGGGGGCATGCTTTAGGATTTGAAACTTTTAATGAAGGATCTCTTTTTCCTCTCAAGCCAGGAGATGATAATTCCTAGATTAAATGTTTTATAGGTAATTTTAGGCCATAAAATTACCCTCCTTCATTAGGTCTCAGCCCTTAAAAAATTTCAAGGTGATTTTCTTATATATAATATAAAGTTTAAGCACATTATGAGGAATAAAATCATATTGAAACCTTGTTAAGTGATGTTCCAAAAACACCCCTAGGTCTCTATTTTGTAGTTTTAGGGACTTGATCGAAAAACTCAGTCTTCACATCTTTGTGAGTGACCTAAATTATCAATTTTCAACATCACACTTTAAACATAGTACACCATTGTCAAATTTTCATGATATGTCATAAAAAAATTCTTAACCTATCTCATGTTCTCCGTATAGGTTATTTTATATCTATGCCAATACCCCTGTAGGTGGATGTTTCCATGTATAGGAAACAAGTATGTGTTTTAGGTATTATGCATGTTTTATGACCTCATATAGGTTTAAAAAATCTTATAAAATATTTTAAATGGACTAATTCAAGTGTAAAATAATTTTCATATCTTTAAAACCTATTTCCAACATGACTTTCCTCCTCAAACACCTATAAGTGCACATTTTGAGTTGCATGTGGGAAGCAAAGATAAAATAGTCAACACACTCAAGGATATGCATTGATAACTAATAAATAACCCTTCATGGTGTTACAATGACACATACATTTTTTTAAAAAGTTATAAACCATCTATCATACTCCATTTCAACATTTGGACCCTTCTTTCATAGCAACTGATTGACTATGTATGATAGTCATCGGGTAAACTAGTTGTATGGCACTCAAAGACTGCACTTTCATGGACATTTCTTAGATAATGAACTTGAGATGACATTATATCATTTGAACACAATAAAAAGATGAGTAATGACCTATCACAACCCCTAAATCCATTATCAAATCATGAAATCCTAAACATGGTGAACAAATTGCATGTAAACAACATAGTGCATCCTTTTTCAGCTTAAGATGATTTATATATCTAAAATTCATGAATCTTGAAACCAAGCATGGGAATAAATTTATGAGTATTTAAACATCATATGGAAATAAAATCAATATTTTTTTTGTATGAAAATTCTCAAACCAAGGCAAAACCTATAGGGTGAATGAAACAGTAGGCAAAAAAGTATAGTCAACTTCATAAGGATGCTTCATGAAGCACAGGACACCATTATTCAAAATAATTATATGTAAATTAAGGTCTCTAAGTTATTTTAAACTTCCTTAGGTATTCTAGCTGAAACCTCTTGATTTGTCCATACTAAGCACAAACCTGAAGGTCACTTACGCTTGCCAAGAGGACTACGAAAGGATTAGAATGGTTTTGGAACAAAAAAGGCACTTTCAAAGAAAACCAAACATGGAACTGAGTTTGGGGAATCTTAATAGACATACCATGATCCTTTCCCATGTGGCACACTTCCCAAATAGTTGTACGAGTGCCACACTTCTTCTTTTCCTAAAATTTCTACCTTTTTTAGGAACCTTCCACTTTTCAATTGGTTTCAGTTACATAAGGCCTCTTAGGACACATGTGATGTGACATCACCTTTTGGGACCCTTAAACTTCCCAATAAATCCATACAAGTCATTAAATGCACCTTTAGTGACCTTAAAATGACTAAAGGGACTAGAATAACTAATGACCAAGGCTAGTACAACCTTAAGTGACATTAATTAACCTATAAAACACCTTATGACATTTATATTAGACCCCTAAAACACTAAAAATTCATGTTTTTACCTAGGGGTGCCCTAATTTGACCTAAAAGTCAAATTTGGTGAACATAATCTTTAGCATAAATACAAACAATTTGAATCTCCATAAACTCATTTCCATGCACTAACATTTTTTCTTGATGCTTCTTTCTAATAATGACTCATCAGTCTGAAAATAATATTCAATGCAAATTATCATAGTGGATACTTGTTGGCTAATATCTATCTTTTACAAATTTCTATAGAACCTCTTTACCATCTTATATAAAAAATATCTTCATACCTAGCACTTACACAGTCTTATAAAACTCAAATAATAAATTCAAGGAATAGAGTCTATGATGTCTCTTTCTTACATTAAGCCTTCCTTTTATTGGTTTCTTTGAAAAATAATTATGCATTGATTAGAAAGCATGCTCACTTTCATTTTAGATAGAACACACATTCCAATAATGGTCTATAGATCTTAAACTATTATTCACCAAACATCTTTCCTTCATTTACACAGTAAAGTCATCATTTGAACATAGTAATAGGGTCTAGTGACTGACGTCTTATAAAGTTTGTGAACACTCTTTTGCAATGATTAAATCATACCAAGAAATACACATAAATTTACCATTATATCAACACACCTCTTAACTCAAATTCTCTATTTATATTCGTTCACACATTGAATTTTTTGTCATATACAAAATATAGGAAATGGCCAAAAATTTTACCTTAAAAACAAAGAATCTATCTATTTCAAATCCTTGGGGTTTATAGATTACATCTTCAAATTCATCCACATCATCTTATTTTATCAAATGGATCCTAAATTTTTTTTAATGATTCAAAAACACCAAAGGTAAAATATATATTTTAAGATTCTAAAATCTATAACTAACATGCTAATTATTCTTGTACATTACCTAACTTCCTGACCACTCTCCAACTCAACATGGATTTTGTTAACCCTTTATTTGACCCTAACCACCTCTTAAAGACTCAAAATATGAAAAATAAAACACTATGTACATCAAGTAATGATGCTCCTACATCATACTACTGAGGATCAAAAAACTTTCCCATAAAATTTATAATTGATGTTGACTTTGAGATTATTTAAAACATCCTTTTCCAAGTGCACACCCACCTAGGTGCTAAGGCCTATTTGAGATACCTAGGACATGATTTCTTATGTTGGATCCTCTTTACTTCACTCCTCTCTTGATTATTCCTTTGAAATATTTTGCTTGTGGTTTGATCTTCCACCTCATCATCTTCAGCTTCTTAATGTTCTCCTACAACCAACATGTACATGGAACACATAAATCTACAAAAAACATTCTACTACTTGTCCTCTTAGAAAATCTCTTATTTGTTCATTCTTGCTTATTTTCTCCATGATTTCTACTAATTGTATAATTATTATTATAATTAAGGCCTCTTATTATCCCTCTTTAGCCTCCATTATGCAACTATATTCTAATGTAACTTCTTTTCTTCATTCTCCTTCTTATCACCATACAATGCTCTTTCTATGGTTACTATCTCCTTCTCTAGCTACTCAACACTTTCATATTCAAACTAAAAATTAGATGTATCTTTTCCTTATAAACCTTTAATGAGGTCCTCAAGGTGATCTTATTCTTCTTGTTCTTGGTCATGTCCTTCATATATTTGGCTACAACCTTCATCTTGTTCAACTGGATGATCATTCAACCAAAGATTATGCATCTCCTTCTTCAATTTATTACATACCATCCTTTCTTCCTCTCTCTCTTCTTTCATGTTTTGTATTCTCCTTCTCTTTACTATTAGTTTGATTGGCCATCTAATTGGTTTCTTCTTCATCACCCATCCAAAGTATGGGTTCTCAATCTTTTTCAACTACTCTATCATAAGTTCCATTAAGGCTATTTGTTACTTCATCTCATACATCTCTCTTTGGAAGTCTTATTCTTATTGCTTCCTTATCAAATCTCTTTCCTTCTTATTTCTTAATTGGTATTTTGTGTTAGGAAGATCCCTCATCATACTCTTCACCATCTATATCCTTTCAAGCAAGTATCTTTGACCTAGTTCCATTCTTTATCCAAGTTATCTTCTTGGATCCAATACTTTTATCTTTCACTTTTCTCTCTTCCCTTGAGCTTCTTGAGCTCATTATGTCTTCTCAAGTTTCTTTTGGGCTTCTCAACCTAGCTTGACCAAATTTCAATCACCTTGAAATTCTAATTATCAACTTTTAAATCATCCTATCATCATACCTTTAATGAACATGATCAAATATACAGTAACTAAAAATCAAAATAATATGTACCTTCATAACAAACTTGTTTCTCCATTGCTTCCCAAAAATAATCTTGATCTGATACCAAAATGATGTAGAGCATCATTTAAACTCACATACTCTAGCTAATCCAATCATTGATACGTGCAACTTATAATTTTTTGCAATCAAATTTCATCAATATTCCTTGTCAATGACATATTGGACTACTATGCATCTTACTATTTCCTAAATTCATTGGTTGATAAATTGTTAGGTATAGAGCCTGAATGTCTTCCAAGATCAAAGTTTAAAATTTTGGTGAGTATTTTAGCTAGGTTTATGTCCCATTCTCTGTATCCCTATTGGATGTAGGGGGTTACAAGGGGAGAATGAAAATTATATTAAAATTACCTTATTAAATTGTAATTTTGTAGTCAATCTGGGCCATTGATTATAGGTTTCCATATTTGATGGTGGAGGTTATGTTTAGGTGTTTTTTGCCCTAAAATGTATTGAAATGTGGCTGAGAGAAAAGTTAGTGAAAAATTAACACAGAGTGGAGGTAGAAAATGTAGAGAGGTGTAACAAGGTTTGTTATAGGATTTTATTTCTCTATTGTATTTTTGAAATAATATATTGGACAAGTTGGTGGATGTAGACCATTTTGGGTGAACCACGTTAAACTGGAGTCTCTTGTTATGTGTATGTTTTCTATTTATTTTTGAAATATTTGATTAATTCATTTCATAGTTTCTCTTGTATGTGATTTGGGAATAAATATAGGTTTTAATTTATCCTAACATAAACCTTTACACATATGAAATACACCTTATCCAACCTTTCTATGTCTTCACACCATTCATTATCATGTACAAAACATGACCTCAAAATTGTTTAATAATACAATATGCTTATATCAAAACAATAAAAGGTTTTCAAATGTTTCGACTCACCTGATGGTATATCCACATTACCCCAAAGGTCCTATTTCAATAATAATAACTCACTACATTGTCTATATACTATGGATAACCGTAGATCATTTATAATTCCATTGTTCTACCAAAGTTCTTCGACTACCTTCCAATTTACACCTTAACCATTTCTTGTAGATAGAACATCCATTGTTGGTCCTTTGAACCCTTATTCTTTGTTGAACCCAAACACAAATACTATATAACAAAAAAAACTTTTCACTTCATCTTTGCCTCTATATCACATAAATGCTTGTTCAAAATAACATAAAGACTTCCACTCAATATTTCATATACTTAGAATTTATTATTTCTCTCTAAGATACATTCTCAATCTTATTATCATTACACCTTCTTTTTTAATAATGATTTCACAGTCAAATTCATTAAAAATGCATAGCATAGGGTTTACATGTTTTATCCTTATCAAATCATTAAATCACCATGCTCACACCTCAGTTCAAATTTTACTTCATTTCAAATGTTTGTTTAACTATATCTTAAAATACAATTATCTACAATCCTCATAAAATTAACTTAGATTCAAATACTTTGCATCATATTATTAATCTTTCATAGATTAAAAAGGGTTTTAGTGTTAATGTATTAACCATAGTCTCTTCCCTTCAAACAATAATTCTTCTTCTTTTATAGCTCATGCACATGAAACAAAGTTTGTACTTACCAATCTTCCATCATTGATTGTATTATGAATACAGAATGCACACAATTCTTTCCACATATAGAATTCATTAATCTTACAATAAATTTATTTCCTAAAGGAACTTTCCACCTTTGAACATTAATTATTGATGTTCCATAAGAAATTATATGAAAACAAACACAACCATTTCTCTACAAGACACACAACAAACTCAATTAAATGTTGTGTCAATGAACTTTGGCATAAATACAAACATTTCAAATATCCATAAACTCCTTTCCATATACTAGCACCATTTTTTGATGATTCTTTGTAATAATGACTCATCGATCTAACAATAATCTTCAATGCAAATTCTCATAGTGGACACTCATAGGATAATATCAATATCTTAAAAATTTCCATCGAACCTCCATACCATCTTATATCAAAAATATCTTTACACCCATGACTTACAAAGTCTTATAAACTAAAATTAAAAAATGTAGGGAACAAAGTTTGCGATGTCTCTTTCTTAAATTAATCCTTTATTTTCTTGGTTTCTTTGATAAATAATTATTCATTGATCAAAAAACATACTCACTTTCATTTTACACAGAACACGTTTTCCAATAATGGTCTGTAGATCCTATACTATTATTAATAGAACATATTTCCTTCATTTACATAATAAAGTCATTATTTGAATATAGTAATAGGGTGTAGTCATATAAAATGTAAAAATTGGTAGTTTTAGTGTGGCTTGTGACACCCAATCCATATCTCCTTTTTGCATGCTCTTGTGACCCTTCTAGACATCTTTTTGCTCATTACTAGTCATCTCGAGCCTTCTGAACAATCATTCCACCTTACCCAATATTTCCTAGGCCAATCCTATCCCCCAGGTCCTAAACCTATAGGACAAGAGTACCATACTTGGACTATAGCACCAAACCCTAGGGTGTCCCATTTTTAGCACTCCTATCTAATTAGACTTTAAACCCTAATGATCATTTTCATTTGATTCCTATCCTTTATCATGTTAGCCTAGCATGAATACATCTAACCCATGACCAAAAGTTCGCTATAAAATCCCATCCAAAGTTAATTTATAAAAGGGAGGAGACAAATTTTACAAATCAAGCAAGAATACAATCAAAATACTAAGGCAAACTTCTTTATTCTATGCATACAGTAACCCAACACAACTATGAACATATTCAAACTCTCATACTAGTCCCTAACCACCTCAAGCACTCTTAATTTGGAATTATTTCATCTACGTCACACTATTTCACAAAGTAAATTAGGTGAGATAACTATATATGGCTTAATCCCTCTTTATTGTATTGGTGTGTAGGAAGTGTACCCACATAAGGGGTATGGCCCACATGTTTAGTGCATCTTACACAAACTAACCCCCCTCCCCCCCATTTCAAGTGATTTAAATCCCCTTTTATTAAGCATTATGGAGGGTTAGGGTTTCAATATTAAATCATATCTACAGTGATTTATTTCAACATTCAACACTCAAGATTTCATAAATAGGCTCATACCAGCATAGTGTAAAAACCTAGAAAGTTTTAGGTCTTTGTGACTAGTTTGGACAATAGTGGTAAAAGTGGAAAATAATGTCAGACACCAAAGTGTCCTAATTTTAGTGGTCTTATCCTTTCATCTAATGAAATCAAGATTCTAATTTATGACACTATCTCAGTCCTACATAGATAGTTTCAGACCTTGTATCATTTGTATCAACCTATTTCCAACTAAGTCATAATTTCTCCTTATTTATTGATTTTAGTAGAAAGGTAAAAAAGATAAATAAATTATAAAAATTAGGAATATATTTATTTCAATATTCTTTACTAATTTATTAATCTAGACCCTTAACTAATATAGGAATAAAAATCCATTATTCCCAAAAAAGTTAAATCATTTCATGAACCTGACTTAGTTTGTGCATAAAAAACTAAAAACCCTAGGAAAATTTCCTTCCTAATTTTTTTAATATTTGTTTTATTTTTCTTGTATATTTAAATTAGACTTTCACATTTAATTTTTAAAATTCATGATATTAATTTTTAAAATTATTTATTTCAAACCCTAGTTGTGTATTATAGGTCCCTCTGCTTTAGAGATATCACCTTATCTCTAAATCAGATTTCACATAAATAAAAATAATAATAACAAATGGATCTCACTTATTTCAAAACATTTATTAGAAATAATGAGTCCATACTCAGTTCTATCATGTATATGAATGATGAACTTTACTATATGTTAATGTAAATCTTCATTCTTTTCCTTTCATGCTTACAATTTACAATATGGGATGATATTAAAAAATTCATTGATAAACATGGTAATATACCTTTTGCCTCACCTCCTTTGGAGCCTCTATCCCATGTCAAGTCATGTTGTATGGTCCATTTACTCTTCCCTAGGTCACTATCCATCGCTAAAGATCCTAATTGATGCCCTTTGTCCCTCCACCACCTTGACCTATCAATTATCTTCACTCTCCTCCTGTAACCACTACTAGTCCTATATGACTAGTATATAATGTGGTTATAGATGTTACTTGACATGCCACCATGCCTCCCTTACCTAGTTAGGAACCTCAACACCCTCTTATTCCTTCTCATCCTAGGCCCAACAAACCTACATAGGTGGATCCACACAAGGCATATGATATTATTGGTTTGCTAAGAAACACACCAGCTAAGATTTCTATGTTAAAACTACTTTAAAAATCCAATGTGTTTAAGGACATTCTTTATTAGGCACTCACTCAAAATTCTATGCCCATTGATTTAGAGCTTTCTTATTTTGCATCAGTGGTCAACACATTAAAAGCTATAATACATACCTTCTCAAATAGTTATTGATCAAAATTTACCACTATTCATATAATCTCAAGTGAAAACTAGTGCAATTAAGAGAGTTCTAGTTGATATTGGTTCTAGACTTAATATCTATAATATTACATTTTTACAGACTATGGGCATAGATATGGCATCCATGAAAAAGTAATATAAGAACATTAGAGGTTTTGATGATATACCATGACAAACATTAGGCACCATTTCTTTGGATATCATGGTAGGGCTAAAAACCCTCTCTACATAGTTCTAAGTCATGTCAGGTCCTCTTCATTATAACCTATTACTTGCATGACCTTAGATACACACTATGGGGGTAGTTCCTTCCACTATTCATCAATGTGTTAAGTTTTTCCATGAAGGATACCTATACACATGCCCAATAGATAACCATCCATTTTGATATTATATAATTACATAGTCATCTTTGACTATTTCACTAGATGGGAAACCACATATCATATTTTAGTCACCACCATGTCTCATTTCTCTTGACTAGATACATGCATATAAGGTAGGAGAGATTATCCAATCTCACACTCCACTTATAATTATTTATTTAGCTCCATATACTCAACCAATTATATCAACTTTAGTCATTCTAACTATTCCATCAGTCATAGTTCTTACACCTATTAAAATTACATAATCACCAACATCAATTCTAATAGTACCAATTAATTCTATAGATATAGCTCCTCTGGAAGTCATAGCTACTTCCTTAGTTATAGATACTCTCATAGCACCATCATCTTTTACTACCATAGTTGGTAAGACTCCCATATCATAATTACCCCTCATGGTAAATTATGAGTTACCATATGTGCATGATGTTGATACAAATTCCTAGGCTACTTAAGATGATGATACGACACCCACACTCATAGATGACTATTTGTGTGGATTGAGATTTACTCTAGTAGGACCATGAGAGTACCAAGATGAATATAGATCTATCATCACACATCCTACATCACTCTTAGCATCTCACACCACACTCTCAAGATATATTACACATTCACATCCATAGAAAAATCACTTAGCACATATAGTTCACATGGTTACCTTGATGGATATAGAACTAATAATTTAGATTCAGGTGGGCAACACATAGCATCAACCATAGATTATGCTATAGATGTTACTTGATCATAGATCAATCACACTACCTATAGTAAGACATAGATCTATTATCAAGTTATCATGGTAGGATGGTTACCTATTTTTTCTCTTTCACAAATTCAAAGGACATGAAACTAACTCATATATAACTTTACAATATATATTAGATAAACTATAGGTTCATGGTAATATTCAAATTACATTACCACCAACACCAACTTCACCACTCTCACCGAATCCATCTACTACCAGAGCCAAAAATCCTAGAGGAGAATCAAAATCTTCACCACTAGAGAAACCATCAGTTCACCTTCAACAAGATGACACCAATACAAGTGATAGATCTCCACCTACACAAAGATCATAGATCTTATTGACACCTAAGGAGATAGACACCATGTATACAGAGTCTGTAGCATATGATGATAGTTATGATTATTATCTTGAGACATTTGATAATGGCCGTGATCCCTTCCTCCATCTCCATCCCTAGTGGGCTCTATCCTTGAACCCTTTACCCCCTCCAACCTATTATTTTACATCATTTGTATACATATTGATTTATTCATATGCTTGTACATAGTTTCCTTTTGGCTTACTTTTACATAATTTTCCAAATTATATGTACATAGTTTCCTTATGCTTGATTGTAAATACCTTATTTCAAAAATAAAAAAAACATTAAAATGTTCAAAATAATAAAAAAAAATATAACATGTCAAAATGCAAAACATTCAAATAAACCAAAAACATCAAAAACATTTCCATTGTGTGTATTATCCATGCTTCACATTTCTACTACCATGCTAAACTTACATTTTTCTATTATATGCTATTGTTTATCAATTTATGTACATTACCATGCTTCACTTGATATTCTTTGAGTGTGTACATTAACACTTATATCCTTGATTGCTTTACTCTACCCATTGAGGCATCCTACTTCTACATTTAAGACACACATCAATATATCTACCCACTAGGGGAATTTTCTACATGACTACACCATCTAGGTTATGTCATTACTACACCACACACTCTAGTTATCATATTGATGTACATTACTTACTAGCTTACATAGATTAATCTATCGACACTCACTATTATATATCACTTGTGTATTTCTTAGCATCTACTTAGTCTTGTACTACATGTTTTTCATACTTTCACTTCTTGCTTTGATTAGTTAGATGTGATTATATTTATAGAATTAACATGACTTTCTTTATTTTTTTGAGTATCTAGATGTGATTGCATTTATTAGTTCTTATTTTGTCTCATGTCTATGCCTTAGGACATTTTTTAGTGTCTTTTGCTTCTATTCTTGTGTGTGCCTTAGGACATTTTTGAATGTCCTTTTCTTGTACTCTTTTATGTGTTTATGGCCCTTGTGCCAACCTTTCTTATTTTCAATTATATGTGTATGTGGGCATTTGAACATGTCTTTTATGATTGGTTTCATAGTTTGATTGATATGTGACCATGTACCCTATTTTCTTGGCCCCTTGGCCACTCTTGTATGCTTATTACTTCTTGTTGTGTGTGATTGTTTGCTTGCTTGTTTCTTAATTGTTTGCAATGCCATGATCCACATCATGAAGTATCTTACTCTCTTGGGTGCCATGATGGAAATCATGTTCCATCCCTCATTAAAAACAAAAAACTAACAATATTTATAATTTTAGTTTAGTTTAATGCACATGTTATTTCATTTTTACATCTATCTATGCATACCACTATTGATCTAATAATGTCCAATACAAATTATGTTATATCTTGAGACATATTTTTAATTATCATTACTATATCATGTATTTCATAGCATAACACACTTGTTAGGATATTTATTCTGAGGTAATTCATTTCAAGGTCTTCATTCCTACCCTTAGAAGAGGGGGAAATAAACAAGGGTTTTGTTATAGAGATCAGAGCCTTCCACTAGTCAAGAAATAGTTTTTAGAACACTCAAAACATCATTCAAAATTTAAACTAGATAGAGTAGACTGGAAAGATAGTGATGAATACAAAACAATGATCATAAATATTAAATAATAAGAACACCGTAATTGGGCTATAGTTGTAGATAATAAAGAGTCATGCTTTTGGTGATCCTATCCAAATAGCAGAAAACCCATATTTTCTAGAAATAAATAAAAAGGTAAGACTAGTTATAGTTTTATCAGCTATAAATTAGTTTATATTGGATAGTTTCAATACAGTCTTACTCAGAGGATCTAGATATAGAGGGAATCATACATGGCATTATGGCTCTTGCGTTTAGTTTTAGATTGGATAGTTGATACAACTTCTAGATCAAAATGCATGTTATAAACACCAATGATTGGGGGCAATGTGCATAACACATTTGCCTTATTTTATTTTTAGTTCATTTAATTAATTAGGTATTATTATTATTTGCATGCATTATTCCATATATATATGTGGTTGGAATCATTTTGGAGTGGATTTCATACAAGCCTAATCTCTACCTTTCAAAATGGTCAAGATTAGCCTAGTTCTCAACACACATTTAGCTATCTATGCCACATTGTCAAATTACAAAGAATTCATGGGCTTCATGAGCCATATCATAGGACACATATTCATATCAATATTATTTAATATTTCACATTTAGTGGGAAATGATGGATCCAAAGGACTAGCTAGCCTTTGTATTCTTGAGCCACTTACTTAGAGGGATTAGACACATAGTTTACACATTAATTAACATATGCATTATCACATAACTTCACTTATTAGGCAATGATGGAGTCAAAGGGATAGCCTTTGTATTCTTGAGCCACTCTTGGGGAATTGATCACTCATCTCCATTCATAATATTACTCTTGGTATAGCACGTACCCAGTATCACTCAGCATCACATATCTCTATGGGCTTCACCCTTACAGCTAAGTTCATGTATGCTTTCTATTTTTCCTTTATCTTATTATTTTCCTTTATTTAATCACTAGAATAAATGGGAGGGAATATAGTCATATCAAATTTAAAAACTGGTATTTTTAGTGTGGTTTGTGACACCTGATCCATATATCCTTTTTTATGCTCTTATGACCCTTCTAGACATCATTTTGTCGAGCCTTTTGAATGATCATTCCACCTCAACCAAGCTATATTTCCTAGGCCAATCCTATCCCACAAATTCTCAAACCTATAGTATAGGAGCACCATACTTAGACTATAGTGTTGGACCCTAGGGTGTCTTATTTTCAGTGCTCCTATCTAATTACACTTTGAGCCTCAATGATCATTTTCATTTGATTCATATCTTTGATCATGTCAGCCTATTATAAATACATCTAAACCATGACCAATATTTATCTATAAATCCCATCCAAAGGTCATTTACAAAGGAAGGTAATAAATATTACAAAGTAAGTAAGAATACAAGTAAACTACTAAGGCTAACTTCCCTATTCTCTGCATATAGTTATCCAACACAGCTAAAAACATATTAAAACTCTCATACCAGTCCATAGCCACATTAATCACACTCAATTTGGAATTAATACATATACATCACACTATTTCACAAAGCACATTAGGTGGGAAAACTACATATGGCTTGATCCCTCTTCAGAGTATTGGTATGTAGGCAATGTGCCCACACAAGGGGTGTGGATCACACGTTCAATGCATATTACACACACTAACCCCCCCCCATTTCAATTGATTAAAATCCCATTTTATTAGGAATGATGGAATGTTAGGTTTTGAATATTAAATCATCTCTATAATGAGCTCCTTTGACATTCATCACTCAAGATTTTATAAGCATACTCATAATGGCACAACATAAAAACCTAGAAAGTTTCGAGTCTCTATGACCAATTTGGATAATAGTGGCAGAAGTGGATAACAATACCAAACCCTGAAGTGTCCTATTTTTTTTGGTCCTATCCTTTCATTGAATTAAATCCATATTTTGATTTGTGATACTATCTTATTCTTATATAGCCAGTTTTAGACCTTGTATCATCTGTATCAGCCTGTCTCTTGCTAAGTCATATTTTCTCCTTATTTATTGCTATTAGTAGAAAGGTAAAAAAGAAAAAGAAATTATAAAAATTAGGATTTTTTTATTGTAATATTCTTTACTAATTTATTAATCTAGAATCTTAACTAAAATAGGAATAAAACTCCATTATTCCCTAAAAAAATAAATCATCTGTTGAACTCGACTTGCTTCGTTTGTGCATAAAAACCCTAGGGAAAATTCATTCCTATTTTTTATAGTATTTTTATGATTTTTCCTACATATTTAAATCATAATTTCACATTTAATTTATAAAATTCATCATAGTAATTTTTAAAATTATTTCTTTCAAACCCTAATTGCATATACTAGGTCCCTTTGCTTTAGAGGTATCACCTTACATCTAAATTAAATTTCACATAAAAAATAAAAAATGGATCTTAATTATTTCATAACATTTATTTTAAATAATAAGGAGTCCATACTTAGTTCTATCATGTATATGAATGATGAAGTTTACTATATGTTAATGCAAAGCTTAATTCTTTTTCTTTCATGCTTACTTTTTAAAATATGAGATGATATTAAAAAATTCATTGATAAACATATTAAGATACCTCTTATCTCACCTCCTTTGGAGCCTCTATCCCACACTAAGTCATGTTTCATGGTCCATTTTACTATTACCTAGGTCACTACCCATCACCAAAGAGCCTAGTTGACACCCTTTATCCCTGCACCATCTCGACCTATCAATTATCTTCACTATCCTATTGTAGCCACTACTTGTCCTATACAACTAGTAGATAATGTAGTTAGAGATATTACTCGACATGCCACCATGCCTTACCCACCTAGTTAGGAACCTGGCCACCCTCCTATTCCTTTCCATCCCAAGCCCAACCCACCTACATAGGCAAATCTGCACAAGGCATATGATATTGTTGATCAATTGAGAAATACACTAGTTAAGATTTACATGTTAGAATATATCTATAAATCCAATATATTCAGGGACATTATTTATCAAGAACTTAATTATACTTCTATGCACATTTATTTAGAGCCTTCTTATTTTGCATTAGTGGTCAACACATTATAAACTATAGAAGATGCTATTTCTTTTTATCATCAGGGCATGCTTTCTTAGATAGTTATTGATCAACATTTACCAATATTCATACAAGATTAATTCAAAACTAGTGAAATTAATAAATTTCTAGTTGATAGTGGTTCCAAACTTAATATATGTAATATTACATTTTTACAAACAATGGGTATAGATATGGCATCCATGAAAAATTCATATAAGAACATTAGAGGTTTTGATGATATACCACAATATAAATTAGGAACCATTAATTTGCATATCATGATAGGGCCCAAAACCCTCTCTACACACTTTTAGGTCATGTCAGGGCCTCTTTATTATAACCTTTTACTTGGATGACCTTGGATACATGTTATGGGGGTAGTTCCTTTCACTCTTCATTGATGTGTTAAGTTTCTCCATGAAGGATACCTATACATATGCCTAGTAGATAACCAACCATTTATATATTATATAAATATAGAGTCATCTTCAATTATTTTTCCATATGGGACACATTATATCACAGTTTAGTCACCACCTCATTATAATTCTCTTGACTAGATACATACATGTGGGTAGGAGACTAAAGCATCTCACATTCCTCCACTTACAATTATTTCCTTAGATTTAGATACTCAACCAGTTATAGCAGCTTTAGTCATTCCATCTACTCCATCAGTCATAGTTCCTACACCTATTACAATTACACAATCATTGATAAGAGTTTTAGTAGTACTAATTGATTCTATAGATACAACTCCTTTGGTAGCTATAGATACTATCATAGCACCACCATATTTTACTACCATAATTGATGAGACTCACATATCATAATTACCCCTTGTGGTAATTTATAAGTTACCATATGTGCATGATGTTGATATAGATTCCCAATCTACTTTAGATGATGATATGATACCCACACATATAGATGACTATTTGTGTGGATTAAGATTTACACTAATTGGACTAGGAGAGTACTAAGATGAGTTTAGAGCCCTCATCACACATCCTACATCACTCTTATCATCTCATACCACACTCTCAAAATATATTAAATATTCACATCTATAGATATATCACTTGGCATATATAGTTCACATGGTTACCTCCATGGATATAAAGCTAGTCATTCAGATTTAGGTGGGTAACACACAACATCAACCATAGATTATGATATAGATTTTAATTGATCATTGATTAATCACACTACCTATAGTATGACATAGATCTATTAGTAGGTTATCATGATAGGATGGTCACCCATTTTATCTCTTTCATAAAATCACAAAACATGACATTGATTCATGTACTGCTTTAAAATAGAGATTGGATAAAATAGTAGTTTAGGGTACTATTTAGATTATATTACCACCAATGCTAGCTTCACCACATCCACTAAATCCATATACTACTAGATTTAAATGTCTTAGAGGAGAATCAACATCTTCACCACTAGAGAAACCTTTAGTTCACCTTCAACATGATGACATCATTACATGTGATAGATCTCTACCTACATAAATATCATAGATCTTACTAACACTTGAAGAGATATCCACAATGTATATAGAGTCTATGGTATATGATGATATTTATGATGATGATCTTGATGAATTTGATGATGGTTGTGATCCCTTCCTCCATCTCCATCCCTAACAGGCTCCATCCTTGAAACCTTTACCCCTTCTAGCCTAGTCCTTTATGTCATTTATGTACATATTGCTTTATTCATATGATTTTACATAGTTTACTTTCATTTTAATTGTACATAATTTTTCAAATTGCATGTACATAACTTCTTTTCAATTACATGTACATAGTTTCCTTATGCTTGATTGTACATAACTTATTTTAAAAATACAAAAACATTAAAATATTTCAAAATACAAAAAATAATATAACATGTCAAAATACAAAAACATTAAAATAAATAAAAAACAACAAAAACACCAAAAAAATTTAACCTATATGCATTATCCATGCTTTACATTTCTACTACCATGCTAGACTTACATTTTGATGTTCTATGTTATTGTTTGTCAATTTATCTACATTAACATGATTCACTTGATCTTCTTTGAGTGTGTGAAGTAACACCTAGATCCTTTATTGATTCACTATACCCATTGAAGGGGAATCCTACTTCTACATTGGAGACACACATCAACATATCTACCCACTAAGGGCATTTTATACATGACTACACCATCCAGGTTATATAATTCCTACACCACACACTCTAGTTATCATATTGATGTACATTACTTACTAGTTTACATAGATTACTCTATCAAAACTCACTAGTATATATAACTTGTGTATGTATTAGCATCTACCTAGTCTTGTACTACATGTTTTACATACTTTCACTTCTTTCTTTGATTAGTCAGATGTGATTGTATTTCTAGAATTTACATGCCTTATTTTATTTATTTGAGTAGATAAATGTGATTGAATTTATTAATTCTTATTTTGTCTCTTGTGTGTACCTTAGTACATTTTCCAATGTAATTTTATTCTAATATTTTGTGTGCCTTAGGACATTTTCCAATGTCCTTTGATTATACTCTTCTATGTTCCTGTGGCCCTCGTGCCAACGTTGCTTATTTTCAACTATATGTGTATGTGTATGTGTATGTGTATGTGGGCATTTAAGCATGCCTTATATGTTTGATTGACATGTGACCATGTCCCTTGTTTGATTGGCCCCTTGACCACTCTTGTGGGCTTCTTACTTCTTGTCATGTATTCTTGTTTTCTTGTTTACTTCACAATTGTTTACAATGCCATGATCCACATCATGCATTATCTTACTCTCTTGGATGCCATGATGGAAATCATGCTCCATCCCTCTTTGAAAACTAACAACTAACTATATTTCTACTTTTATTTTAGTATATTGCACATGATATTACATTGTTACATCCATCTAGGCATACCCTTGTTGATCTAACAATCTCTAGTACAAATTATACTATATCTTGAGACATCTTTTTGATTATCATTGCTATATCATATATTTTGTATCATAACACACTTGTAGGGATATTTATTCTAAGGGTAGTCATTATAGGTTTCTAATTCCTGCCCTCAGAAGAGGGGGAAATAAATAAGGGTTTTTTCATAGAGATTAGAGCCTTCCATTGGTTATAAATTAGTTTTTAGAACATTCAGAACAATATTCAAAATTCAAACCATTTAGATTAGACTAGAAAGATAGTGATGAAAATATAACAGTGATTATAAATAGTAAAGGATAAGAGCACCACACTTAGAATATATAATTGGACAACAAAGTGTCCTATTTTTGATGCTCTTATCCAAACAATAAAGAAATCAATTTTTTTTAGAATAGATAGAAAGGTAAGATCAGTTATAGTTTTGTTAGCTATAGTTTAGTTCATATTACGTAGTTTCAATATAGTTTTAATAAGAGCATCTAAATATAAGGGCATCATGTGTATAATGATGGCTCTTGCTTCCATTTTTAGATTTGGTAGTTGGTACAACTTTTAGATTAGAATCCATGTTATAGACACCAGTGATTAGGGGTAATGTGCATGACACATTTGCCTTATTTTATTTTTAGTTCATTGCATTACCTGGGTATTATTAGTATTTGAATGACTTATTCCATCTATATGTGGTTTTCATCATTTTAGAGTGGCTTTCATACAAGGCTAATCTCTACCTTTTAGAATGGTCAAGATTGGCCTAGCTCTCAACACACATTTTAATATCCATGACATATTGTTAGATTACAAAGCATTCATGGGATTCATGATCCATCTCATATGACACACATTTATATCAATATTAGTTCATATTTCATACTTAGTGGGAAATGATGTAGCCAAAGGACTAGCTAGCCTTTGTATTATTGAGCCACCTACTCAGAGGGATTGGACACACAATCGAAACATCGATTAACACATGCATGATCACATAGCTTTACTTAGTGGGTGATGATGGATCTAAAAGGTTAGCCTTTGTATTATTGATCCACTCTCAAAGAATTGAGTACTTATCTCCATTCATGATCTTACTCTTGGTACAACACATACGTAACACATACCCATCATCACACATCTCCATGGGCTTCACCCTTACAGATAAATTTAGGTATGCTTTTTATTTTTCCTTTATCCTAGTATTTCAGTTTATTACATTACTAAAATAAATGGGGGTGGAATTTAGTCATATCAAATTTCTAAATTGGTAGTTTGAGTGTGGCTTGTGACACCCAATCCATAGTTCCATTTTTCATGCTTTTATGACCCTTCTGGACATCTTTTTTCTCATTACTATTCAGCTTGAGCCTTTTGAATGATCATTCCACCTTAGCCAAGCTATATTTCCTAAGCCAATCCTATACCCATAGTTCTTGAACCTATAGGACATGAGCACCATACTTGGACTATAGCACAAGACCCTAGGGTGTCCCATTTTCAATGCTCTTGTCCAATTGCACTTTGATCCCCAACAATCATTTTCATCTGATTCCTATCCTTCACCATGTTGGCCTAACATAAATACATCTAACCCATGACTAATATTTCCCTATAAAATCCCATATATAGGTCATTTACAAAGGGAAGTGATAAATATTACAAAGTAAGTAAGAATACAAGAAAAATTCTAAGGCAAACTACCCTATTCTTTGCATACAATCACCTAACATAGCTAAAAACATATTCAAACTCTCATACCAATCCCTAGTTACCTCAATCACTCTCAATCTGGAATTATTTCATTTGTATAGTATTATTTCATAAAGTACATTAGGTGGGAGAACTACATATGGTTTTATCCCTCTTTAGAGTATTGGTATATATGCAACATACTCACACAAGGGGTGTGGATCACATGTTCAGTGTATCTTACACAAACTAACCCCCTTTCAAGTGATTCAAATACTATTTTATCAAGCATGATAGAGGGTTAGGTTTTGAATATTAAATCATCTCTACAACAAGCTCTATTGACATTCATCACTCAAGATTTCATAGGTAAGCTCATACTGACACAATGTAAAAACCTAGAAAGTTTTAGGTCTTTATGACTAGTTTGGACAACAACAACAACAAAAGTGGACAATATTGTCAGACCTTGAAGTGTCCTATGTTTGGTGGTCTTATAATTTTATTGAATGAAATATATATTATAATGTGCAATACTATCTTAGTCCTATACAACTAGTTTCATACCTTATATCATCTGTATCAGACTATTTCCAGCTAAGTCATATTTTATCCTTATTTATTGTTATTATTAGAAAGGTAAAAAAACCAAATAAATTATAAAAATTAGGACTATATTTATTGAAATAATTTTTAGTGATGTATTAATCCACACCCTTAACTATAATAAGAATAAAACTCCATTATTCCTAAAAAGTTAAATCATAGGGTTTGGTGACTGATGTCTTGGAAAGTTATTAAACACACTATTGCAATTTTTAAATCATACCAAACAATACACATAAAATTACCATTATATCAACACACCTCTTAATTCAATTCTGTATTTATATACATTTACACATTCAAGTTTATGGAACATACATAATATAGGAAATGGCCAATAGTTTTACCTTCAAAACAAAGAATCTATCTATTCCAAATCCTTGGGGTTTCTACACTAAATCTTTGAATTCATCCCCATCATCTTCTTTTCTTGAATGTATCCTAATTTTTTAAAATTATTCAAAAACACCAAAGCTAAAATATCTATTTTAAGATCCTAAAATCTATAACTAACTTGATAACTATTCTTGTACATTACATAACTTCTTTACCACTCTCAAAATAAACAAAATGACTCAACATGGGTGTTATTAACCCTTTATTTGACCCTAACCACCTCCTAAAGACTCAAAACATGAAAAATAGAACACTATGTACATCGGGCCGTGATGCTTCTACATCATATTTCATACGCATGTAATATAACCCCATAATCTATATCAATATGCCAATATCTAACATATATCCAATTATTGAATATTTGAAAATCCTTACTTTGTTATAACATCTGATTTTTCATTATTTTGAGTCATTAAAAACCTATACTTAATGTTTTTTTAAATATTTAATCTATCCCAAATCTGATTTTTGTTTGTTAATGGAGGCTTGGATATTTTAGATAATCGTATTATTATTCCACCATTTTGAGATGAGGGATGTACCCTGTAAGTCATTCATCTTAAAAGAAGACTTCATTATATCATGTGATAATAATATAATCATGTAGTAAGTATTTCATAATGTTAAGGGTATGTCATCATAAAAATGTAATTTTCATTGAAGCATATATGTAACATATTAAAATTAAGACACACAAGTTTCATGTCTAGATAAATATATCAATTAAGCATGCATGAAAGTAACCATATCTGAAGTAAATATGTAGTAAAGCACATGATATATATCATATCACCAATAATAAATATCAATAAACATACAATCAGAACACAATAATATGATGAATGTCACATAATAAGGCCAAGGTCCACATATAAGGCACACATTTAAATATTGTACATACAAAGATAAAATCCATAACTAATGGATATATTAAAATGTTTCACATACCAAGAAAATTTCTCATAGATATGTTCAATAAATTGTCACATGAGGTTTGTGATCCACACATAATAAGCAAGTAATATCTTGCCTATTATGCAAGAATGTTAAAAACATTGAAGGAGCATAGGACAAGTAAAAACTAGTCTATTCCATCTATATGTATGCATGCCATAATATTAAACACATATCATATCTATGTTTCATAATGTAAAATATGATAATTTTAAAGATGCTTTCAAGATATGTATCTTAGCATTGCATTTAATGTCATAGATATATATGACATGTTATAATATAACCTATAGAATTAGATGTTGCTAGTATAGTCATGGCCACTAGGTATAAGGTAGTCCAACATCTAATAATTCACATATATGTCCTATGTTACACTCAAATACCTAGCGAAATTCATGTGTGTATATAAAAATAATATTTTATCTACCAAAATTAGTGATAAATAATCATATGAAAAGAAGTAAACTAGAAATAATTTTTATGCTTAAGTCCTATTTTTTATTTTAAAAAAATGATTTTTTTGGTATTTTTAATAAACACACACACACACACACACACACACACGCACGCACGCACGCACGCACACACACACACACACACACACACACACACACACACACACACACACACACACACACACACACACACACACACACACACACACACACACACACACACACACACACACACACACACACACACACACACACACACACACACACACACACACACACACACACACATTTGTATTTTTTAAATATTTGATTTATTTTTAAATTTTGAAATTACTATGGAAGATAAACTACCATATGATACCATCAACTTGAGGACCATAGTGTGTACTTGGATAATATAGTTGTAGACTGACTTTCCATGGATGAAAAGCACTTCATGTAGATGTATCTAGATCATAATAGGTATCAAGTGTTTTAGTATATTTTTCTTCATCACTAGTTATAGAATATATTACCACCTATGTAATTTGAGAGGGTGGAAAAAAAGGTAAAGTTTGTTATATAGTAGGATAAGAATGAACTGCATGTTTTCTTAATGGAACATGTTTAAATATAAGAGGTAATTATTTAGGACACATTTTAAAATATTTAGGTTTATTTCAATCATTATATATATAGGTGCAATAGGTTAATTATAATTATTATCTTAAATGAGTGCTCTAAGTATATTTATAATATTAATTTTAATAGGTTCCATAACTTTATCTTTATGGTGATCATGAAAATGTACCACAACCAACTTTGGCTGTGGTGGGGGAAGAAGAGGGGCGACCAATGATTGTAGAGGGTACTCATATTGAATGCCTTAAATTTTGACCACTTGAGTAATATGTATGTATTTGAGGAATGTATGCATTGTATATGTCACTACATGAATTTTATATATCTAATGGTATCTTAATAGCATATTAAATACCCCTATGCTTAGTAAGACTAGAAATGATGTTTTCAATGTTTTTAAACCAACTTGAATAGGTAAAAATATATATCACAAATTTTCTTATGTATGGAATTCAAATGATTTAGCTATTCATGATTTTACTTTCAAATACTATTCTATGTATCCAAGACTATAAAGGATTGTCATTTTATATGAATTTTCACTTATGCCATTATCAATCATAATACTAGGTATAAGTTTCTTATTGATGTATACATATATAAGAAGAGCATGCCTATATGAATCATCATCAATAATTTCACTATCATCATATGTGATTAGTGGATCTTATGCTAATGTGCTTGTAAATGTTGTAATATTTCCATATATTGGATTCACATATGCATTAGGAGGAGGATTCACTTTGTAACCATGATGAACCTCTTAACTATATATTTTATATTGTACCATGATTTTGGAAAGGATTACTAAATATATTTAACTTTTCATTATCATTATATTGTGGTCTAACTTCCTCTTAGGGTGTAATTAACTAAATAGTATTATCATAAATAATATATTGTATCTTGTGCCTTAACATGTAACATTTTTTTAGACTGTACAATGCATCAATGGTAATCACAATATTAATTATTTTCAAAGCCTTTAGGTCAAGGCTTAGTAAAATAAAACTCAAATTTTGGAGGAATAGATATGATACAGTAGTTAATTAGCTTTTGTCATAACATTTGAGGAGGTTGTGGTAACCTTGTTAATTTCCTATTTATTGGATCTATCAATTGAAGTTGGTGTTATCATTGTGATAGTGGATTAACTATTAGTTTTTTTCATTCTTTATTTTGTTTGCCTTCACCATGTAATTTGGATTTCTTTGAAACTTTACATTTCAAACAAATAGATAAATCGGTGCATATTTTTGTTTATTCAAACCTATGAACACGACTTCTAATTCTTTGATTATATGGCATAACTCAATGAAATATTTACATTTATCAAAAAATATTGATTCATGGAGTGGTAATTTCAATCTTTGAGTTAAGATATTTTGTAACTCATTATATGTCATATAATTTGTCATATTTGTTAGCAAGGTTTTTTAACATAGAACATATTCATGTTTTTTTTCATTTGACCCTTTCTTGAGTTTGGAAATTTTTGCATAAGATAGATTTTCACCAATGTTGATTGAAAAGTGTGATGGAAATTAATCTACCAATGTGTTGAATGATATGAATGATTAAAGAGAAATATCATATAACCATTATAAACATAATATCTAAGGATTCTTGGGAAGATCTTGGTGAGTAACTTGTCTTGTGTTCATAGTCCAATAATGTTACATAGATTGATAGAGATGTTGCTTAAGATATCATTTACCCTCATAGAGTGGTAGCTTGAGAGGATTAAAATGTGTTGGTAGTGAGTAAGAGGATGTCTAATGTGCCAAAGGATTATTTATTTTAGTATTATATTCCATTTAATGAATATATTTAGAGACACATTTATATAAATTCAACACTTTATCATGTAAGGATATGATAGTTTTATCAATAAAAGAAGCATTAAATGAGGTTGGAAGTTGATTTTGCATAGTAATAAAAGTTAGTGTAGATGATGATCTTGTAGAAATATCAATATTAATCTATTCTAAACCAAGTGATGCTCCCATACCTAGAGATCTTGGAAAATATTCAACTATAGGATTTCATACATGAATAGTAGTAATATTAGTCATTGGAATACCTGAAGTAGAAGCTTGAATCAATTTATTTTTTCATATATTATAATATATAAGAATGCATCAATCTTATGTGGGTTATAATTAAGATATTTTGTGAATTATTTCTAATTAAATTCATCCTCTTTGTCTTTATTAGTTTTATGAACCTATGTAATCATGATGAGCTCATCAATAGGGTTCATAGTATGCCTTTTATTATCTTGAATGTATAGCTATTATTTTTCCCAATTCATAACTAATTTTTGAAAAGTTTCCTTAATTGTACTTGTATATAATGTTGAACAATTATCCTAAACTATTAACTAAATAGATATATGTATGTGTGTATGAATATGTGTGTGTGTGTGTGTGTGTGTGTGTGTGTGTGTGTGTGTGTGTGTGTGTGTGTGTGTGTGTGTGTGTGTGTGTGTGTGTGTGTGTGTGTGTGTGTGTGTGTCTACACACACACACATGTATGTATGTATGCATGTCAATTCAAATTTTAAGATACCATATTAAAAAACCACTTAGGTTTGTTTGGAGGAATCTGATTCACAACCTTGGTTAATATATAAGTTTTAAAGGTGATTTTTTAATTTATAGGTTTTATGTACAACTGCTCATTTTCACAGTATAGTTTGGTGACATTAGGTGTGTTGATGTAGTGGATTGCACCCAGGGGTAGGACACCTAGCTCCTGCCCTTCCACATGCAACAATGGAAACTCCCCTCTCGCATATGGGACCGGTGAAGCTGGAGGGGAGAGTCTCTAGATAAGGGCTAGCTCAAGCTGATGTATCTTTTAGGTCCTAGTTTCTCCTACCACCAACAAACAAAATGAAAAAAGGGGGGGATGAAAAGGGAGAGAGAGATGCAGAAAAAATAACCTAAGCCTAAAAAATGAAAATGTGATACAACAAAAAAGTTGACCCACCTAGCATGAATATACACTTTTCACCAAAAAAAAGTTCCCATACACTTCATTTGAAGTGGGAAGCTCTTCTGCAATAGTCAGCTAGGGGTCCATGGAAATATAGGGAGGAAGAAACTACCAGAGGTGTCCTCAGACAAACTTATGGTAGCCTATTCATAGGCACCTACATTCCCCTAAGAAAACTTTTGGCAGACCTGCAAAAAAGAGACTTCACAATGCACTAGACATGCTATAATTGATTTGTGAGAAGCATGAAGGACAATGACTTAACACAAAAGAAGAACATAGAAATATAATTTAAAGTGCAAGTCCAGATAGAGGTAAATTTGCTAAGTCCTAATTCAAGCTCAAAACTGGCAGAGCTCTGCCTTACAAGCCCGAGAGATTTTTGGGCAGAGTTTTGCCTTAAGGCTAAGAGAGTTCTCTTTCTCAAATGACAAATTTACAATATATAGAAAGAGGAAGAGAACTTGGTGCCTTCTAGGAAAGACTTTGGCACTCTTTTTGCAAGCTGGCCCATGTGCGCTCTGAGCCTTGGGAAGAGGGATCCATTTGATTGTTGGTTCCTACTTTGACTTTGTCATCCCAACAGACTACTCCCTTCAAGGTATTTACATGGCTTATCTGATTATAAATACAAAATGGAGAGAACAATTTGCATCACTTAATGTTTGCACTGTTTGATTGTCCACCTGGCAAGCGCTATTCTAACTGCAAGAAGAAATCCCTAAGTTGACATCTCCTCTCACCACTTGGATGCTTTGTCTCCTTTTGGCTCCTTCAGCCCTTGGGGCTATCTACTGCTGGGTTACTACGTTCTTTGGGCTCTTTTTTGGTTGGTGGTCAGGCAATTTAAAGGCAAATAGCTATTTCACTATCTTAAATTTGGCATTCGCACACCTGCCATTGTTTGAAAAATAATAACTAGTCTATCTTCTTAAAGTTGATGGCTTTCAAGACGTCACCATCCTTGGAAAACTCCTTCGAGCCTTTTCCTTCAGCTTTTTGCTTCAGCCCTTTTCCTCACAAGATTTTTCTTTGGAATTTTCTTGGCTTTTTCCTCTCTAGTGGCCTCCCCAAATTTCTTTGAACTTTTGTCCAAAGGAATTCCTTCAGACAAAAAGTCTAAAATAAATCATCACATGTCTTTTGCTTTTGCCTTATGTCCCTTTCTTTCATGTTTCTTATTTATGATTTTTCTAAATTCCTTAAGACTTTTTCTCCAAAGGAACTCCTTTAGACAAAAAGTTTGAAGGATTTCTTCCTTGCCTCTGTTGACTACCTTAGAAATATTTCCGAAAGAACTTACCCTTTGCAGCTTTCTCTTTGAAGTGTTCTCTACCCTCTACAAGGGCTCTTGAACCTGGAACTACCCTCTGCAAGGGCACTTGTCCTTCAGGAGGCTTGAACCTTTTACATTGAACCAACTGTTGAACCAATCCATTGAATCGTTTCAATGGTTTAAACAATTTTTGAACCAAGGCATCGAACTGTTTGATTGAACCTGCCAATGAACTTTAACATTGAACCAAAAATGTTAAACCAATGCATTGAACCAAGCTAATGAGCTAACTAAGTGAACCAAGTGATTGAACCATTTGATTGACTAAAGCATTGAACTAAAATGTTGAACCAACACCTTAAACGAAGCCGATAAACCATTTGATTGACCCAGAGTGATGAACTTTGCTGATTGAACCAAGGATTTGAACTGAAGCATTAAGCTAAGGCATTGAACCAAGGCATTGAATCAGTTCAATGGTTCAACAGTTCAAAGATGATAACTCTTGGAAAGATTATGTCATAGAACCACTCTTCCAACCTTAAGGAAAAGTGTTTTTTGAACCATTTTAGCTCTCTTTCCTTATGAATTTCTTCAGACAAGAGTCTGAAGAAGCTTTATAAAAATTTTCACTCTCTAAACTAGTTCCTCATCTGAAAGACTACACCTACAGAGTCTGTAGAAATTGTGAAACTCTTGCCAAATCAAAAAATATACTGGCTCAAAATAGTAGGAGAAGGAGGGGGACCCATTTTTGGCCTATTGGACAAAAATGGTCAACAAATTGGTGACTCCTAGGGGAAGCATGCCTACTATTCTTCGAGACCAGTTGCCTTCTAGTCCATTGGGCATGGAGTCAGATACAGCTTGAACAAAGTTAGAAATAGCCCTAAAGATCCAATAATCAAACATGAAGTTTTTTACCTCAGACACAAGGGAAAATCACACACAAGATTAAAAACACTACTTGTGCAAACTGCACTTAGGGAAAGCATGAAAAGAAACTAAAAACAACTACTATATACAACTAACCAAGTACATCTACTTCCATCCTAGATCAAAGGGAACACTTCTTAAGTCTCCTTCTTGGTAAGGAAACTTATGGTGCCAAATAACTGGCTGAATGAAATAGAGAGTTGGTGACCCGCTCCTCTTTCCTACCACCAAGGTTGGCTTGTATCCGAGTGGATCAAATTCAAACATGCTTCCACCATATACATACTCTATTTGTTCTTGGACGCTTGCCACCTATTGGTGCTTCAAGCTGGTGTATCTCATCAAGAAATCAATCGTTGTTAGCTCATCACCATAATCCCCTTGATATGCATCATTGACTCACTTGTTCTCTTCTGCCTCATGCTTAGGTTCCATGGTATGACCATCCTCCTTGATGATTTCAAAGAAAGTATCTTCAGATTCACCAACCTCTTGAAAAGATAAATCTAAAAGCCTACAACCCCTTTGCATACTTATTTGAGTCCCGATGCTACCTTCTCCACTCTTATCCAACTCATAGCCTCCTTGAAGAATAATGCAGCCTACCCTCATGACTTCAAATGAATAATTCAAAACATGAACACGAGATTGTCCATGCTCCTCGATGACATTTATGGTGATCTCCTCCTCATCTGTACTCATGAAGTCTCCCTGATTAGTCATGAACTGAGCATATTCCTCTTCACTTACTTCCTTCAAGATAGGCTCCTCCTTGAGAATGAGGGAAATGGAAGGCTGATGGATGAACTCATGTGGAAGAGGAGGTAGTCCTCAAGCTAAAATCAAATGATTCTCCTCTTTCCATTTGTTTAACACTTCATCTATATCAGGCATGGCCTGATAGCTCTCTTGGAGGTGTGCAGATGGAGTGTGTTCAGACATGGGATCTACTATTTGGTCTGAAACATCCACCACACGTTGGCTGAGGAAACTTGATCTGGACTCCAACTCTATAATCTGCCTATCTATATCTTCCTAGAAGAGCCTTTCTTAGAGGTCACAATCATCATCAAGAGTAGGAGCATCCTCATCTTATTCAAGGGTTAGATCAAAGCCTTTCTCCTCCTCTTCCTTTTTTCCCCAAGATTCCACTATTTGCTTCCAACTCATGATCTTGGGATTGGAATCTTGCTCCTATGAACATGAAGTAACCTTATCCTCTTCAAGGTCCTGAGCTAGTTCATGATGTTCCTTCTTCCAGCTTGTAATTTGGAGATCATGTTGAAATAATTGAGGAGGTTGGGGAAGATTTGGGAGGGTCTGCTCATGTACAAGAAGAGATGTCTGAAAAGAGGCATGCTAAAAATCTAGGTGTACAAGATTGAAGGCAGGATCGATTGATGCATTGGATGAGTCAGAATGAGCAAGTGCCATTTGATAGAAAGGATTTGGAACATAAAAGGGAGTTTTTTCTAGAATAGGATGGGGCACACAAGGCTTGTCAAAATTAGGTTGGTTTATTTTTATGGTGATCTTGAAAATGTACCACAACCAACTTTAGTTGTGGTGGGGGAAGAAGAGGGGCGACCAATGATTGTAGAGGGTACTCATATTGAATGCCTTAAAATTTGACCACTTGAGTAATATGTATGTATTTGAGGAATGTATTCATTGTATATGTCACTACATGAATTTTATATATCTAATGGTACCTTAATAGCATATTAAATACCCCTATGCTTAGTAAGACTAGAAATGATGTTTTCATTGTTTTTAAACCAACTTGAATAGGTAAAAATATATGTCACAATTTTTCTTATGTATGGAATTCAAATGATTTAGCTATTCATGATTTTACTTTTAAATACTATTCTATGTATCCAAGACTATAAAGGATTGTCATTTTATATGAATTTTCACTTATGCCATTATCAATCATAATACTAGGTATAAGTTTCTTATTGATGTATACATATATAAGAAGAGCATGCCTATATGAATCATCATCAATAATTTCACTATCATCATATGTGATTAGTGGATCTTATGCTAATGTGCTTGTAAATGTTGTAATATTTCCATATATTGGATTCACATATGCATTAGGAGGAGGATTCACTTTGTAACCATGATGAACCTCTTAACTATATATTTTATATTGTACCATGATTTTGGAAAGGATTACTAAATATATTTCACTTTTCATTATCATTCTATTTTGGTCTAACTTCCTCTCAGGGTGTAATTAACTAAATAGTATTATCATAAATAATATATTGTATCTTGTGCCTTAACATGTAACTTTTTTTTTAGACTGTACATTGCATCAATGGTAATCACAATATCAATTATTTCCAAAGCCTTTAGGTCAAGGCTTAGTAAAATAGAACTCAAATTTTGGAGGTATAGATATGATATAGTAGTTAATTAGCTTTTGTAATAATATTTGAGGAGGTTGTGGTAACCTTGTTAATTTCCGATTTGTTGGATCTATCAATTGAAGTTGGTGTTATCATTGTGATAGTGGATTAACTATTAGTTTTTTTCATTCTTGATTTTGTTTGCCTTCACCTTGTAATTTGGATTTCTTTGAAACTTTACATTTCAAGCAAATAGATAAATCGGTGCATATTTTTGTTTATTCAAACCTATGAACTTGACTTTTAATTCTTTGATTATATGGCATAACTCAATGAAATATTTACATTTATCAAAAAATATTGATTCATGGAGTGGTAATTTCAATCTTTGAGTTAAGATATTTTGTAACTCATTATATGTCATATAATTTGTCATATTTGTTAGCAATGTTTTTTAACATAGAACATATTCATGATTTTTTTCATTTGACCCTTTCTTGAGTTTGGAAATTTTTGCATAAGATAGATTTTCACCAATGTTGATTGAAAAGTGTGATGGAAATTAATCTACCAATGTGTTGAATTATATGAATGATTAAAAAGGAATATCATATAACCATTATAAACATAATATCTAAGGATTCTTGGGAAGATCTTGGTGAGTAACTTTTCTTGTGTTCATAGTCCAATAATGTTACATAGATTGATAGAGATGTTGTTTAAGATATCATTTACCCTCATAGAGTGGTAGCTTGAGAGGATTAAAATGTGTTGGTAGTGAGTAAGAGGATATCTAATGTGCCAAAGGATTATTTATTTTAGTAGGATATTCCATTTAATGTGTATATTTAGAGACACATTTATATAAATTCAACACTTTATCATGTAAGGATATGATAGTTTTATCAAGAAAAGAAGCATTAAATGAGGTTGGAAGTTGATTTTGCATAGTAATAAAAGTTAGTGTAGATGATGATCTTGTAGAAATATCAATATTAATCTATTCTAAACCAAGTGATGCTCCCATACCTAGAGATCTTGGAAAATATGCAACTATAGGATTCCATACATGAATAGTAGTAATATTAGTCATTGGAATACCTGAAGTGGAAGCTTGAATCAATTTATTTTTTCATATATTATAATATATAGGAATGCGTCAATCTTATGTGGGTTATAATTAAGATATTTTGTGAATTATTTCTAATTAAATTCATCCTCTTTGTCTTTATTAGTTTTATGAACCTATGTAATCATGATGAGCTCATCAATAGGGTTCATAGTATGCCTTTTATTATCTTGAATGTATAGCTATTATTTTTCCCAATTCATAACTAGTTTTTGAAAAGTTTCCTTAATTGTACTTGTATATAATTTTGAACAATTATCCTAAACTATTAACTAAATAGATATATGTATGTGTGTATGAATGTGTGTGTGTGTGTGTGTGTGTGTGTGTGTGTGTGTGTGTGTGTGTGTGTGTGTGTGTGTGTGTGTGTGTGTGTGTGTGTGTGTGTGTGTGTGTGTGTGTGTGTGTGTGTGTGTGTGTGTGTGTGTGTGTGTGTGTGTGTGTGTGTGTGTGTGTGTGTGTGTGTCTACACACACACACATGTATGTATGTATGTATGCATGTCAATTTAAATTTTAAGATACCATATCCAAAAACCACTTAGGTTTGTTTGGAGGAATCTGATTCACAACCTTGGTTAATATATAAGTTTTAAAGGTGATTTTTTAATTTATAGGTTTTATGTACAACTGCTCATTTTCAAAGTATAGTTTGGTGACATTAGGTGTGTTAACGTAGTGGATTGCACCCAGGGGTAGGACACCTAGCTCCTGCCCTTCCACATGCAACAATGGAAACTCCCCTCTCGCCTATGGGACCGGTGAAGCTAGAGGGGAGAGTCTCTATATAAGGGCTAGCTCAAGTTGATGTATCTTTTAGGTCCTGGTTTCTCCTACCACCAACAAAAAAAATGAAAAAATGGGGGGATGAAAAGGGAGAGAGAGATGTAGAAAACATAACCTAAGCCTAAAAAATTAAAATGTGATACAACAAAAAATTTGACCCACCCAGCCTGAATATACACTTTTCACCAAAAAAATGTGCCCATACACTTCATTTGAAGTGGGAAGCTCTTCTGTAACAGTCAGCTAGGGGTCCATGGAAATATAGGGAGGAAGAAACTACTAGAGGTGTCCTCAGACACACTTATGGTAGCCTATTCATAGGCACCTACATTTCCCTAAGAGCACTTTTGGCAGACCTACAAAAAAGAGACTTCCCAATGCACTAGACATGCTATAATCGATTTGTGAGAAGCATGAAAGACAATGACTTAACAAAAAACAAGAACATAGAAATATAATTTAAAGTGCAAGTCCAGATAGAGGTAAAAATGATAAGTCCTAATTCAAGGTTAAAACTGGCAGAGCTCTGCCTTACAAGCCCGAGAGATTTTTGGGCAGAGTTTTGCCTTAAGGCTAAGAGAGTCCTCTTTCTCAAATGAGAAATTTACAATATATAGAAAGAAGAAAAGAACTTGGTGCTTTCTAGGAAAGACTTTGGCACTCTTTTTGCAAGCTGGCCCATGTGCACTCTGAGCCTTGGGAAGAGGGAGCCATTTTATTGTTGGTTCCTAATTTGACTTTGGCATCCCAACAAACTAATCCCTTCAAGGCAATTACATGGCTTATCTAATTATAAATGCAAAATGGAGAAAACAAGCTGCATCGCTTATTGTTTGCACTATTTGGTTGTCCACCTGGCAAGTGCTATTCCAACTGCAAGAAGAAATCCCTAAGTTGACATCTCCTCTCGCCACTTGGATGATTTGTCTCTTTATGCACCTTGTCTTCTTCCTACTTTGTCTCCTTCTGGCTCCTTCGGCCCTTGGGGCTATCTTCTGCTGGGTTACTACGTTCCTTGAGCTCTTTTTTGGTTGGTGGTCAGGCAATTTAAAGGCAGATAGCTATTTCACTATCTTAAATTTGACGTGCGCACACCTGTCATTGTTTGAAGAATAATGGCTAGTCTATCTTCTTAAATTTGATGGCTTTTAAGACATCACCATCCTTTGCAAACTCCTTCGAGCCTTTTCCTTCAGCTTTTTTCTTCAGCCCTTTTCCTCGCAGGATTTTTCTTTGGAATTTTCTTGGCTTTTTCCTCTCTGGTGGCCTCCCCAAATTTCTTTGAACTTTTGTCCGAAGGAATTCCTTCAGACAAAAAGTCTGAAATAAATCATCACATGTCTTTTGCTTTTGCCTTATGTCCCTTTCTTTCAAGTTTCTTGTTTACAATTTTTCTAAATTCCTTTGAACTTTTTCTCCAAAGGAATTCCTTTAGACAAAAAGTCTTAAGGATTCCTTCCTTGCCTCTGCTGACTACCTTATAAATATTTCTGAAAGAACTTACCCTTTGCAGCTTTCTCTTTGAAGTGTTCTCTGCCCTCTACAAGGGCTCTTGAACATGGAACTACCCTCTGCAAGGGCACTTGTCCTTCAGGAGGCTTGAACCTTTTACATTGAACCAACCATTGAACCAATCCATTGAACCGGTTCAACAGTTCAAACAATTTTTAAACCAAGGCATCAAACTGTTTGATTGAACCTGCCAATGAACTTTGCATTGAACTTTGCCAGTGAACTTTAACATTGAACCAAAAATGTTAAACCAATGCATTGAACCAAGTTGATGAGCTAACTAAGTGAACCAAGTGATTGAGCCATTTGATTGACTGAAGCATTGAACCAAAATGTTGAACCAACATGTTAAACCAAGCCGATAAACCATTTGATTGAACCAAAGTGATGAACTTTGCCGATTGAACCAAGGATTTGAACTGAACCATTAAAATAAGGCATTAAACCAAGGCATTGAATCAGTTCAATGGTTCAACAGTTCAAAAATGATAACTCTTGGAAAGATTATGTCATAGAACCACTCTTCCAACCTTAAGGAAAAGTGTTTTTTGAACCATTTTAGCTCTCTTTCCTTATGAATTTCTTCATACAAGAGTCTGAAGAAGCTTTATAAAATTTTTCACTCTCTAAACTAGTTCCTCATCTGAAAGACTACACCTACAGAGTCTGTAGAAATCGTGAAACACTTGCCAAATCAAAAAATATACTGGCTCAAAATAGTAGGAAAAGGAGGGGGACCCATTTTTGGCCTGTTAGGCAAAAATGGTCAACAAATTGGTGACTCCTAGGGGAAGCATGCCTACTATTCTTCGAGACCAGTTGCCTTCTAGTCCATTGGGCATGGAGTCAGATACAGCTTGAACAAAGTTAGCAATAGCCCTAAAGATCCAATAATCAAACATGAAGCTTTTTACCTCAGACACAAGGGAAAATCACACACAAGATTAAAAACACTACTTGTGCAAACTGCACTTAGGGAAAGCATGAAAAGAAACTAAAAACAACTACTATATACAACTAACCAAGTACATCTACTTCCATCTTAGATCAAAGGGAACACTTCTTAAGTCTCCTTCCTAGCAAGGAAACTTATGGTGCCAGATAAGTGGCTGAATGAAATAGAGAGTTGGTGACCCGCTCCTCTTTCCTACCACCAAGGTTGGCTTGTATCCGAGTGGATCAAATTCAAACATGCTTCCAACATATACGTACTCTATTTGTTCTTGGAATCTTGCCTCTTATTGGTGCTTCATGCTGGTGTATCTCATCAAGAAATCAATCACTGTTAGCTCATCAACATAATCCCCTTGATATGCATCATTGACTGGCTTGTTCTCTTCTGCCTCATGCTCAGGTTCCATGGTATGTCCATCCTCCTTGATGATTTCAAAGAAAGTATCTTCAGATTCACCAACCTCTTGAAAAGATAAATCTAAAAGCCTACAACCCCTTTTCATACTTATTTGAGTCCCGATGCTGCCTTGTCCACTCTTATCCAACTCATAACCTCTTTGAAGAATAATGCAGTGTACCCTAATGACTTCAAATGAATCATTCAAAACATGAACAAGAGATTGTCCATGCTCCTCCATGACATTTATGGTGATCTCCTCCTCATCTGTACTCATGAAGTCTCCCTAATTAGTCATGAACTAAGCATATTCCTCTTCACTTACTTCCTTCAAGACAGGCTCCTCCTTGAGAATGGGGGAAATGGAAGGCAGACAGATGAACTCATGTGGAAGAGGAGGTAGTCCTCGAGCTAGAATCAAATGATTCTCCTCTTTCCATTTGTTTAACACTTCATCTATTCAGGCATGGCCTGATAGCTCTCTTGGAGGTGTGTAGATGGAGTGTGTTCAGACATGGGATCTACTATTTGGTCTGAAACATCCACCACACGTTGGCTGAGGAAACTTGATCTGGACTCCAACTCTGCAATTTGCCTAACTATATCTTCCTAGAAGAGCCTTCCTTAGAGGTCACACTCATCATCAGGAGTAGGAGCAGCCTCATCTTATTCAAGGGTTAGAGCAAAGCCTTTCTCCTCCTCTTCCTTTTTACCCCAAGATTCCACTATTTGCTTCCAAATCATGATCTTGGGATTGGAATCTTTCTCCTATGAATAGGAAGTAACCTTATCCTCTTCAAGGTCTTGAGCTGGTTCATGATGTTCCTTCTTCTAGCTTGGAATTTGGAGATCATGTTGAAATACTTGAGGAGGTTGGGGAAGATTTGGAAGGGTTTGCTCATGTACAAGAAGAGCTATCTGAAAAGAGGCATGCTAAAAATCTAGGTGTACAAGATTGAAGGCAGGATCGATTGATGCATTGGATGAGTCAGAATGAGCAAGTGCCATTTGATAGAAAGTATTTGGCACATAAAATGGAGTTTTTTCTAGAATAGTAGGGGGCACACAAGGCTTGTCAAAATTAATTTGGTTTATTTTTATGGTGATCTTGAAAATGTACCACAACCAACTTTGGTTGTGGTGGGGGAAGAAGAGGGGCGACCAATGATTGTAGAGGGTACTCATATTGAATGCCTTAAAATTTGACCACTTGAGTAATATGTATGTATTTAAGGAATGTATGCATTGTATATGTCACTACATGAATTTTATATATCTAATGATATCTTAATAGCATATTAAATACCCCTATGCTTAGTAAGACTAGAAATGATGTTTTCATTGTTTTTAAACCAACTTGAATAGGTAAAAATATATGTCACAAATTTTCTTATGTATGGAATTCAAATGATTTAGCTATTCATGATTTTACTTTTAAATAATATTCTATGTATCCAAGACTATAAAGGATTGTCATTTTATATGAATTTTCACTTATGCCATTATCAATCATAATACTAGGTATAAGTTTCTTATTGATGTATACATATATAAGAAGAGCATGCCTATATGAATCATCATCAATAATTTCACTATCATCATATGTGATTAGTGGATCTTATGCTAATGTGCTTGTAAATGTTGTAATATTTCCATATATTGGATTCACATATGCATTAGGA
The DNA here is from genome assembly GCA_037957365.1 of Torreya grandis. Classification (NCBI taxonomy): domain Eukaryota; kingdom Viridiplantae; phylum Streptophyta; class Pinopsida; order Cupressales; family Taxaceae; genus Torreya; species Torreya grandis. The sequence continues at coordinate 139,695 of JARHVA010005102.1, read as the reverse complement.
GGAGGATTCACTTTGTAACCATGATGAACCTCTTAACTATATATTTTATATTGTACAATGATTTTGGAAAGGATTACTAAATATATTTAACTTTTCATTATCATTATATTGTGGTATAACTTCCTCTTAGGGTGTAATTAACTAAATATTATTATCATAAATAATATATTGTATCTTGTGCCTTAACATGTAACATTTTTTTTAGACTGTACAATGCATCTATGGTAATCACAATATCAATTATTTCCAAAGCCTTTAGGTCAAGGCTTAGTAAAATAAAACTCAAATTTTGGAGGTATAGATATGATATAGTAGTTAATTAGCTTTTGTAATAATATTTGAGGAGGTTGTGGTAGCCTTGTTAATTTCCTATTTGTTGGATCTATCAATTGAAGTTGGTGTTATCATTGTGATAGTAGATTAACTATTAGTTTTTTTCATTCTGGATTTTGTTTGCCTTCACCTTGTAATTTGGATTTCTTTGAAACTTTACATTTCAAGCAAATAGATAAATCAGTGCATATTTTTGTTTATTCAAACCTATGAACTTGACTTCTAATTCTTTGATTATATGGCATAACTCAATGAAATATTTACATTTATCAAAAAATATTGATTCATGGAGTGGTAATTTCAATCTTTGAGTTAAGATATTTTGTAACTCATTATATGTCATATAATTTGTCATATTTGTTAGCAAGGTTTTTTAACATAGAACATATTCATGATTTTTTTCATTTGACCCTTTCTTGAGTTTGGAAATTTTTGCATAAGATAGATTTTCACCAATGTTGATTGAAAAGTGTGATGGAAATTAATCTACCAATGTGTTGAATGATATGAATGATTAAAGAGGAATATCATATAACCATTATAAACATAATATCTGAGGATTCTTGGGAAGATCTTGGTGAGTAACTTGTCTTGTGTTCATAGTCCAATAATGTTACATAGATTGATAGAGATGTTGATTAAGATATCATTTACCCTCATAGAGTGGTAGCTTGAGAGGATTAAAATGTGTTGGTAGTGAGTAAGAGGATATCTAATGTGCCAAAGGATTCTTTATTTTAGTATGATATTCCATTTAATGAGTATATTTAGAGACACATTTATATAAACTCAACACTTTATCATGTAAGGATATGATAGTTTTATCAAGAAAAGAAGCATTAAATGAGGTTGGAAGTTGATTTTGCATAGTAGTAAAATTTACTTTAGATGATGATCTTGTAGAAATATCAATATTAATCTATTCTAAACCAAGTGATGCTCCCATACCTAGAGATCTTGGAAAATATGCAACTATAGGATTTCATACATGAATAGTAGTAATATTAGTCATTGGAATACCTGAAGTAGAAGCTTGAATCAATTTGTTTTTTCATATATTATAATATATAGGAATGCATCAATCTTATGTGGGTTATAATTAAGATATTTTGTGAATTATTTCTAATTAAATTCATCCTCTTTGTCTTTATTAGTTTTATGAACCTATGTAATCATGATGAGCTCATCAATAGGGTTCATAGTATGCCTTTTATTATCTTGAATGTATAGCTATTATTTTTCCCAATTCATAACTAATTTTTGAAAAGTTTCCTTAATTTTACTTGTATATAATGTTGAACAATTATCCTAAACTATTAACTAAATAGATATATGTATGTGTGTATGAATGTGTGTGTGTGTGTGTGTGTGTGTGTGTGTGTGTGTGTGTGTGTGTGTGTGTGTGTGTGTACACATACACACACATGTATGTATGTATGCATGTCAATTTAAATTTTAAGATACCATATCCAAAAACCACTTAGGTTTGTTTGGAGGAATCTGATTCACAACCTTGGTTAATATATAAGTTTTAAAGGTGATTTTTTAATTTATAGGTTTTATGTACAACTGCTCATTTTCAAAGTATAGTTTGGTGACATTAGGTGTGTTGACATAGTGGATTGCACCCAGGGGTAGGACACCTAGCTCCTGCCCTTCCACATGCAACAATGGAAACTCCCCTCTCGCCTATGGGACTGGTGAAGCTGGAGGGGAGAGTCTCTAGATAAGGGCTAGCTCAAGCTGATGTATCTTTTAGGTCTTGGTTTCTCCTACCACCAACAAACAAAATGAAAAAAGGGGGGGATGAAAAGGGAGAGAGAGATGTAGAAAACATAACCTAAGCATAAAAAGTGAAAATGTGATACAACAAAAAGGTTGACCCACCCAGCCTGAATATACACTTTCCACCAAAAAAAAGTGCCCATACACTTCATTTAAAGTGGGAAGCTCTTCTGAAACAATCAACTAGGGGTCCATGGAAATATAGGGAGGAAGAAACTACCAGAGGTGTCCTCAGACACACTTATGGTAGCCTATTCATAGGCACCTACATTCCCCTAAGAACACTTATGGCAGACCTACAAAAAAGAGACTTCACAATGTACTAGACATGCTATAATCGATTTGTGAGAAGCATGAAAGACAATGACTTAACACAAAAGAAGAACATAGAAATATAATTTAAAGTGTAAGTCCAGATAGAGGTAAAAATGCTAAGTCTTAATTTAAGGTTAAAACTAGCAGAGCTTTGCCTTACAAGCCCGAGAGATTTTTGGGCAGAGTTTTGCCTTAAGGATAAGAGAGTCCTCTTTCTCAAATGAGAAATTTACAATATATAGAAAGAGGAAGAGAACTTGGTGCTTTCTAGGAAAGACTTTGGCACTCTTTTTGCAAGCTAGCCCATGTGCGCTCTGAGCCTTGGGAAGAGGGAGCCATTTGATTGTTGGTTCCTACTTTGACTTTGGCATCCCAACAGACTACTCCCTTCAAGGCATTTACATGGCTTATTTGATTATAAATGCAAAATGGAGAAAACAAGCTGCATTGCTTACTATTTGGACTGTTTGGTTGTCCACCTAGCAAGTGCTATTCCAACTGCAAGAAGAAATCCCTAAGTTGACATCTCCTCTCGCCACTTGGATGCTTTGTCTCTTTATGCACCTTGTCTTCTTCCTAATTTGTCTCCTTCTAGCTCCTTCGGCCCTTGGGGCTATCTTCTGCTAGGTTACTACATTCCTTGGGCTCTTTTTTGGTTGGTGGTCAGGTAATTTAAAGGCAAATAGCTATTTCACTATCTTAAATTTGACGTTCGCACACTTGACATTGTTTGAAAAAATAATAGCTAGTCTATCTTCTTAAAGTTGATGGCTTTCAAGATGTCACCATCCTTGGCAAACTCCTTCGAGCCTTTTCCTTCAGCTTTTTGCTTCAGCCCTATTCCTCGCAAAATTTTTCTTTGGAATTTTCTTGGCTTTTTCCTCTCTGGTGGCCTCCCCAAATTTCTTTGAACTTTTGTCCGAAGGAATTCCTTCAGACAAAAAGTCTGAAACAAATCATCACATGTCTTTTGCTTTTGCCTTATGTCCCTTTCTTTCAAGTTTCTTGTTTACAATTTTTCTAAATTCCTTTGGACTTTTTCTCCAAAGGAATTCCTTTAGACAAAAAGTTTGAAGGATTTCTTCCTTGCCTCTGCTGACTACCTTAGAAATATTTCTGAAAGAACTTACCCTTTGCAACTTTCTCTTTGAAGTGTTCTCTGCCCTCTACAAGGGCTCTTAAACCTGGAACTACCCTCTGTAAGGGCACTTATCCTTCAGGAGGCTTGAACCTTTTACATTGAACCAACTGTTGAACCAATCCATTGAATCGTTTCAATGGTTTAAACAATTTTTGAACCAAGGCATCGAAATGTTTGATTGAACCTGCCAATGAACTTTGCATTGAACTTTACCAATGAACTTTAACATTGAACCAAAAATGTTAAACCAATGCATTAAACCAAGCTGATGAGCTAACTAAGTGAACCAAGTGATTGAACCATTTGATTAACTAAAGCATTGAACCAAAATGTTGAACCAACACGTTAAACCAAGCCGATAAACCATTTGATTGAACCAAAGTGATGAACTTTGCCGATTGAACCAAGGATTTGAACTGAAGCATTAAACTAAGGCATTGAACCAAGGCATTGAATTAGTTCAATGGTTCAACAGTTCAAAGATGATAAATCTTGGAAAGATTATGTCATAGAACCACTCTTCCAACCTTAAGGAAAAGTGTTTTTTGAACCATTTTAGCTCTCTTTCCTTATGAATTTCTTCAGACAAGAGTCCAAAGAAGCTTTATAAAAATTTTCAATCTCTAAAATAGTTCCTCATCTGAAAGACTACACCTACAGAGTCCATAGAAATTTTGAAATTCTTGCCAAATCAAAAAATATACTGGCTCAAAATAGTAGGAAAAGGAGGGGGACCGATTTTTGGCTTGTTGGGAAAAAATGGTCAACAAATTGGTGACTTTTAGGGGATGCATGCCTACTATTCTTCGAGACCAGTTGCCTTCTAGTCCATTCAGCATGGAGTCAGATACAGCTTGAACAAAGTTAGCAATAGCCCCAAAGATCCAATAATCAAACATGAAGCTTTTTACCTCAAACACAAGGGAAAATCACACACAAGATTAAAACACTACTTGTGCAAACTGCACTTAGGGAAAGCATGAAAAGAAACTAAAAACAACTACTATATACAACTAACCAAGTACATCTACTTCCATCTTAGATCAAAGGGAACACTTCTTAAGTCTCCTTCCTGGCAAGGAAACTTATGGTGCCAGATAAGTCGCTGAATGAAATAGAGAGTTGGTGACCCGCTCCTCATGCCTACAACCTAGGTTGGCTTGTATCCGAGTGGATCAAATTCAAACATGCTTCCAACATATACATACACTATTTTTTCTTGGAAGCATGCCTCCTATTAGTGCTTCATGCTGGTATATCTCATCAAGAAATCAATCGATGTTAGCTCATCACCATAATCCCCTTGATATGCATCATTGACTGGCTTGTTCTCTTCTGCCTCATGCTCAGGTTCCATGGTATGACCATCCTCCTTGATGATTTCAACGAAAGTATCTTCAAATTCACCAACCTCTTGAAAAGATAAATCTAAAAGCCTACAACCCATTTGCATACTTATTTGAGTCCCAATGATGCTTTCTCCACTCTTATCCAGCTCATAGCCTCTTTGAAGAATAATGTAGCCTACCCTAATTACTTCATAAGGATCATTCAAAACATGAACAAGAGATTGTCCATGCTCTTCCATGACATTTATGGTGATCTCCTCCTCATCTGTACTCATGAAGTCTCCCTGATTAGTCATGAACTAAGCATATTCCTCTTCACTTACTTCCTTCAAGATAGGCTCCTCCTTGAGAATGGGGGAAATGGAAGGCTGAAGGATGAACTCATGTGGAAGAGGAGGTAGTCCTCGAGCTAGAATCAAATGATTCTCCTCTTTCCATTTGTTTAACACTTCATTTATATCAAGCATGGCCTGATAGCTCTCTTGGAGGTGTGTAGATGGAGTGTGTTCAGACATGGGATCTACTATTTGGTCTGAAACATCCACCACACGTTGGCTGAGGAAACTTGATTTGGACTCCAACTCTGCAATCTGCCTATCTATATCTTCCTAGAAGAGCCTTTCTTAGAGGTCACAATCATCATCAAGAGTAGGAGCAGCCTCATCTTCTTCAAGGGTTAGAGCAAAGCCTTTCTCCTCCTCTTCCTTTTTGCCCCAAGATTCCACTATTTGCTTCCAACTCATGATCTTGGGATTGGAATCTTGCTCCTATGAACAGGAAGTAACCTTATCCTCTTCAAGGTCCTGAGCTGGTTCATGATGTTCCTTCTTCCATCTTGGAATTTGGAGATCATGTTGAAATACTTGAGGAGGTTGGGGAAGATTTGGGAGGGTCTGCTCATGTACAAGAAGAGCTGTCTGAAAAGAGGCATGCTAAAAATCTAGGTGTACAAGATTGAAGGCAGGATCGATTGATGCATTGGATGAGTCAGAATGAGCAAGTGCCATTTGATAGAAAGGATTTGGCACATAAAAGGGAGTTTTTTTCTAGAATAGGAGGGGGCACACAAGGCTTGTCAAAATTAGGTTGGGAAAAGGAAATAGGGGATCCTTTTAAAACCTCATGAGAAAAAGGGGGCAGACCTTGGGCCAAAATCACCTAATTTTCATCTCTCCACTTTACCAACACTTCATCAATATTGAAATCAGCTTGAGGATTGTTAGAAGGGATATCTTTTGGTGTAGTCTCCCTAACAAGGTCTGAAAACTCCATCTCTCTTTCTCCAAGTAGTCTCATCGTAGTCTCTAATTCCTCAATCTGCTTAGCCAGATTATCCTCATTTTGTACCTCTTGGAGCTCATAGGAATCATTATAGAGGTGGGGAATGCATGAAGGTTGCCATGAAATGCAAGAAGCTTCCTGAGGAAGGGTGGGAGGGACTTGAAAAGGACTAGCCTCATTTTTTACCTCACACTCTTGGATAATGTCTTCTCCTCCTTGTTATTCCTTGACTCAACCACTTTATTCCATCTCAAGATATTCGGACTAGGCATCTCCTTTTGGGGTGATGGGGCCACAATGTGAGAAGGTAGTGAGGGTTTGGATTCCACTTCCATTTCTACCAAAATAGACTGCTACATTTGAAGATTTTTTGATTCGATCTATATATCAAGATTAGCCTAAAACACAAGATTTACTATTTTGGAACTCTCCTCAACATGATTGGGGAAAGGACTTTGACAGGCTTGACTTATCTCATAAGCAGGGGTTGTATATGACTAATATGATACTTAGGGTAGCGAGTATGCAGGTTGATGGACTTGGTAAGGCTGCCTCTCATGAATACTTAGCTTCTCTTCCAAATATGCAATCAAACCACTCACATCCAGCATCTCACTTGTAAGCCTTTGCCAATTGGCTCTTTCAATAAGAGCCCATTCACTCTTAACCTGATCTAGTGCATTTCTTACTTGATGGATGACATGATCAGGAATTTCTTGGCCACATCCCCTTCTAGTGTCAAGATCAATTACATACTTTTCATATCCCATCAGTGCTCATTTGAAGGTGGAAATAGGTTGATTGGTAAAGAGACTGGGTTGAGTAGGAGAAGTGACACATTGAAAAGATAGGGCATAAGGATGATATAACTCATGATAGGGCTGGGACCAGTCATATTGGACCTGATAAGGATCAACATAAGGCTAGTAAGGATCATATCTAGAATAGCCAAGGAAAATAGGGTCCATGGCTCTGAATGATGGAATTATACATACCAGAATATTGTTTCTTAATGGCACCAAAAAATGCTTAACTAGTTGATTTAACTCAGAGTCACCATTAGTGTTGATGTAAAAGCCACCAAAGGCTGGTCGATTAAATAACACACCAAAAATTCTTTAACTCTTTAGACCTAACTTATCCTAGTTGGTCCCACTGAGCGTGCTGAAAACTATTGATGCAGTGGATTGCACCCAGGGGTAGGATGCATAGCTCCTTCCCTTCCACATGTAACAATGGAAACTCCCCTCTCACCTATGGGACTAGCGAAGTTGGAGGTGAGAGTCTCTAGATAAGGTTTAGCTCCATCTGATGTATCTTTTAGGTCTTAGTTTCTCCTACTACCAACAAACAAAATGAAAAAAGGGGGGGATGAAAAGGAAGAGAGAGATGCAGAAAATAGAACCTAAGCCTAAAAATGAAAAGGTGATACACTAGAAAAGTTGACCCACCCAGCCTGAATATACACTTTTCACCAAAAAGAAGCACCCATACACTTCATCTGAAGTGGGAAGCTCTTCTGCAATAGTCAGCTAGGGGTCCATGGAAATACAAGGAGGAAGAAACTACCAGAGGCATCCTCAGACACACTTATGGTAGCCTATTTATAGGCACATACATTCCCCTAGGAACACTTCTAGTAGACTTGCAAAAAAGAGACTTCACAATGCACTAGACATGTTATAATTGATCTAAGAGAAGCATGAAAGACAATGACTTAACACAAAAGAAGAACACAAACATATACTTTAAAGTGCAAGTCCAGATAGAGGTAAAAATGCTAAGTCCTGATTTAATGTAAAAACTGGTAGAGCTCTGCCTTACAAGCCTAAGAGATTTTTGGGCAGAGTTTTGCCTTAAGACTAAGAGATTCCTCTTTCCCAAATGATAAATTTACAATATATAGAAAGAGAAAGAGAACTTGGTGCTTTCTGGGAAAGACTTTGGCACTCTTTTTATAAGCTAGCCCATGTGCACTCTGAGCCTTGGGAAGAGGGAGCCATTTGATTGTCGGTTCCTACTTTGACTTTGGTCTCCCAAGAGACTACTCCCTTCAAGGCATTTGTGTGGCTTGTCTGCTTATAAATGCAAAGTGGAGAAAACAAGTCGCACCACTTACTATTTATGCCATTTGGTTATCCACCTGGCAAGCACTATTACAACTACAAGAATAAATCCCTGAGTTGACATCTCCTCTCTCCACTTGGATGATTTGTCTCTTTATGCACCTTGTCTTCTTCTTACTTTGTCTCCTTCTATCTCCTTCAACCCTCGAGGCTATCTTCTGGTGGGATGTTGCATTCCTTGGGCTCTTTTTTGGTTGGTGCTCAGGCAATTTAAAGGCAAATAACTATTTCACCATCTTAAATTTGATGTCTGCACACTCATCATTGTTTGAAAAATAATGGCTAGTTTATATTCTTAAAGTTGATAGCTTCTATGATGTCACCATCCTTGGAAAATTCCTTCAGGCCTTTTCCTTCAGCTTTCTGCTTCAGCCCTTTTCCCTGTGGGCTTTTTCTTTGGAATTTTCTTTGCTTTTTCCTCTTTGGTGGCCTCCCCAAATTTCTTCAGACTTTTGTCCGAAGGAATTCCTTTAGACAAAAATTTTGAAATAAATAATCACGTGTCTTTTTCTTTTGCCTTAATTCCCTTTCTTTTGGGTTTCTTATTTACAGTTTTTCTAAATTCCTTCAAACTTTTTGTCTAAAGGAATTCCTTCAGACAAAAAGTCTGAAGGATTTCTTCCTTGCCTCTACCGACTGCCTTAGAAAGATTTCCGAAAGAACTTACCCTTTGCGGCTTTCTCTTTGAAGTGTTCTCTACCCTCCGCAAGGGCTCTTGAACCTAGAACTACCCTCTACAAGGGCACTTGTCCTTCAGGAGGCTTAAACCTTTTACGTTGAACTGCTCTTTTGAACCAATCCATTGAATCGGTTCAATGGTTCAAACAATTGTTGAACCAAGGCATCAAACCATTTGATTGAACCTACTGATGAACTTTGCATTGAACTTTGCTGATGAACTTTAACATTAAACCAAAAACATTGAACCAACGCATTGAATCAAGTTGATGAACTGACTGAGTGAATCAAGTGATTGAACCATTTGATTAAACTAAAGCATTAAACCAAAATGTTGAACCAACGCGTTGAACCAAGTCGATGAACCATTTGATTGAACCAAAGTGATGAACTTTGCCGATTGAACCAAGGCTTTGAACCGAAGCGTTGAACCAAGGTGTTGAACTAAGGCATTGCACCAGTTCAATGGTTCAATGGTTTAAAGGTGCTAACTCTTGGAAATATTATGTCATTGAACCACTCTTCCAACCTTAAGGAAAAGTGTTTTTTGAACCATTTTAGCTCTCTTTCCTTATGAATTTCTTTACACAAGAGTCTGAAGAAGCTTTATAAAAAATTTCACTCTATGAACTGGTTCCTCATCTGAAAGACTACACCTACAGAGTCCATAGAAACTACAAAACTCGTGCCAAATCAAAAAATATACTAGCTCAGAATAGCAAGAAAAGGAGGGGGACCGATTTTTGGCCAATGGTCAACAAGGTGTTACATAATTACAACATGCCATTAGGTGACACATATTGCCACTTGAATGCATCATATGGCTAGGATATATAGGTTTGGTGGTGGCAATACATAGTTAGGCATCAACAGTCAAGTAGATGATAGATTCAATTAGTTGCAAGGATGTAATCAAGAGATAACAATTAGGTGGATGCAAGGATGTAGTCACATACCTTCATGATTCAAATTTGGCAATGAGATAAAGAATGATACTTGGATGGTAACCCATGTGAACATATGTACTATATATAAGGTGAATTATATGGCTACCCATATAATTATTATAAATGATTGGTGAGACAACCCATAAAAAATTTACATACCAAATTTTTAGGCAACTTGGTCTTATGTACTACTCCAAAATTTCTAAATACAATTTCCTAAAAATCAAATAATCATGAAATAATGAACATTCACCACTAAAATTTACCTTGATGTATGTATATGTATGTATGTACATATGTATATATACATGCATGCATGTATACACACACACACACACACACACGTGTGTGTGTGTGTGTGTGTGTGTGTGTGTGTGTGTGTGTGTGTGTGTGTGTGTGTGTGTGTGTGTGTGTGTGTGTGTGTGTGTGTGTGTGTGTGTGTGTATGTGTGTGTATTATAATAGGTCAAAGGAAACTAAATATTCTCTTTAGGAATTTCACTTAATCTAGAACTATGCTTTAAAAGAATTAGAGAGTTAGCCTTCTTGAGTGGCATAACAAATATGCTTAATATATGAAGTGAAAAAGTAAAATCCAACCAATCCAAGTGATATATTAGGTATTTTTAAACTAAAATATATATTTGCGATTAAAAAAAAATTAGTAGATAGGCTAAACATATAAATTAATTTGAAATAAATACATTGTTCATCATTGAAGCTAAATTTACTAAAAATGGTAACTTTACAATTAAGGAAAATGCATATAGTATTTTGATGACCAAAATTAGGTTTTCGATTATACAAATATGACTAAAAAAATATAATAATTTTTAAAAAATAATAATGTTGGTTAAAAAAACTAGACAAACATGAAAATGGGTAAAAATGAAATGAAAAATAAGTGAAAATAGATAGGGTGTGTTTGATTTGTAGGCTCTTTGATATAATGATCCCAACCATAAATAATTAACATGGTCATGAAATAACTAACTATGAATTATTATATTTTTCATGTAGTTTCACTATAATACATTTAGGATACATTGAGATTAAATTCCTAGGGCTAACCACTTACTAGTGTATTACGATAACAAACATCCAAATTATTTCTTGTTAGAGGTACAATCACTGAGAGGGGGTGTGAATCAGTGATGTAAGATATTTAAACTTCAATTCCAATCCTTTCAAACCCTTATTCAATTACCATAATCATTCATAGAATATACAAGTAATTCATAAAAATGAATAATAGATAATGCAAGATCATAAACATAACACAATATCTATATGGGAAACCCTCTTGGGTAATAAAACCCACTCTCAAGACTAAAAACACATGGAATAATAATCATATAAGATGATCATGAACATGAGACTAGTCAAGTCCTTCTGACTAGGATTTAGTGAAACACCTATCAAGATGACTAATTAAACATAGACACTCATATGATTGCTCTGATGAATTCCTTCCATTTACATAAGCACTCCAATCTCTCATAACACCCCAAAGGTCTCTACAACATGTATATACCATCAAACTACCAAACAAAACTTCTTTTTCATTAATCCACTATGAATCATGACCTATTTTACATCAATGACCATGCTCCAAAATATCCTCCTTTGTCACTGATGGCAAAACACCCTTATAATGACTTAATTTGAATAATTAATTTATTTGAACTCCTTCATTTGGATCTTTCTCCCCCTTTGACATTAATTATAAAGGGTTTCTCCCACAATATTCCAACAACCATTCCTTAACATCATGTATGCATTCAAATAATATTTAAGATGTTCTGGATACTTACATTCTTTCAAGCATATGAATCAATTTCTCCCCCTTCGACATATAACAATCTAAACTTGGAATTTTTTGATCCTTGGACCTAACAAATTTCTCACATATCTTAAAAATATCTCCCTAACATCAAGATCCATCTTATGTCATATGTTATTTGAAATACACCAATTTTAAACTTGGGCTTCTTTTATCCTTAAACTTGGGATCCATTTACTCAAGTATGAAGATTCAATACCTTCTCAAAACATATGACTTAGTTTGGTAAAGTAATCATATTAATATTATGTAATTCACAACTATAATAGATTTATTCATATCCATGTCATGACTAGAACATCTCACATATGATCCCCCTCACATCATGCATAGCTCTTCAATCCACTCAAGCTAATTGAGTTATTTCCCCCTTATCCACACACATCTTAAAATGATATTCCTATCCTACAAAATCAACCAAAGATCAACTAGTATCCACCATGCTTCCTCTCACTATCAAGTGTCTGTTGAAGCCTAGATATAGATACCTTAACCCACAATGTCTTAAAACAATGTGAAACTAGGAGTTTCCCACAACTCTTCATATTATTTCTCCTCCTTACTCATTTGATATTGATAGTTATTATTCTTTTTCTTAGGCTTAAGAGAAGAAACATTCTCATCCACTACAATATTCTCCTTTTATTTTAATAATGAATTGATAATACATGGAGATAACAAATATTCATGACATACCTTTTTATCTAAATAAATAGCCTCATCACTAGTCATTGATAATTGATGTTCTTTTCATGAAACTTGATCAAAAAAATAAGGATGTTCTCTTAGATCCATACATACCTCAAAATTAGCCTCAATTATCACTTTGGTCTTTTCCTTCAGCTTGACTTAAACTAAATTTTGATTCTCCTTTTATATCTAGATAGATGATGCATTCTCTTGGCATTCCTAAACTTTCTTCATATCTAATTCCTCTTTTGATTTAGTAGACAGTCCATCTTGACCTTTCATCTCAACTAGATTAGTTTTCTTGGTCTTCACTTCCTTATGATTCCATAACAAGGATTGACCTTTCTGATCACACGAGGATGCCCATACACCTTCTTATGACTTGAGAGCTTGATTATACAATATCTTGAAATATGACCAGCTTGATGACAAATAAAACAATTAACATCTTATGTCTTAGGTTCATTATGTTCAAGATTGACTATCTTAGGTTTCCATACCTATTTTAGTCTTTTCCCATGTATTCTAGGGTAGAATATAGTAGTATGTCCCATGTCATGACAACTATAACACACAATATCTTCCATAAATTTTGCTTGAATATGACAGTGATCACTTTTTGACTGATTACTTCTTACACAGTCTTTTGACCTATGACCAATAAGATGAAAAGAAAAATAATGGCCCATAGAATATTATACATACCTTGAATTATTTGTTTGTCTAATTAGTTTCTTAATTTTTCCTTTGACTTGATTTGATTTGTTGTCTTTCGTGATACCATCTTATTTTCCTTGTTCTGATCTCTTTTGCTCTTCTTCAATCTTGTCTATCTTAATGACAAATTTCTCAAACTCATCCTTCAATGAATCTATCTTGGTCTTCAATTGAACACTCTCATCCTCTTTATCTCTCATATTTAAACTTATATCCTCTAACTAAATTTTGAGAAATTGGATAGTCTCCTTATATTTATTAGCTTCTTTAGCCATGCCATCCTTCAATATATATTCGCGTTCTTCCATAATCTTTATAGAATCAAGATTGGACTTCAACTCATCATTCTAACCTTGATTTAAACCAAACTTTAATTTTTTCTCTAAGTCTTTAGATGTCTATATTCTTTCTCTTTTGAACTCAAATTTGTCTTTTTAATCTTTCACAAATCCTTAAGATCTAGAATGGTCATCTTATCGTATTTGACTATTTCACATATTCCCTCAACCTTAGTTTGAAAAAAACGTACCTTTTCTCTTTGTTTCATGAATTCCTTAAATTGTTCTTAAATATCAATGACCAATGACCTTAACTAAAAATTTTATTTCCTCAACTGATTGACCATCTTTGTACCTTGGATCACCTCCAAGTGGTTAAACTTGCATAGAGGGTCCTACTCTGATACCAATTGTTGGAGGTATAATCACTAAGGGGGGGTGAATCAGTGATGAAAGATATTCTAATTTATTTCCCAAATCTTAAAAATTCAACATACATCAACTTGATCAATCAATATAAATATGAAAACACATACATCTAAAGCATACATAAGAGCATATATCACATGAACACATCAGATATGTGGGAAACCCTCTTGTGGGATAAAACCCATTGAACTCTACAAGATGAACTATAATCCTATAAAATAAGATCCAAAATTTATAATATTACTAACTAATCAAGGAACACACATCCCTTAGTTTAGTGAGATATTAATTCCATAAGGAGTTACTTCCCCTATCTAGCTAAGCACCCACAATAACTAGACCTTTAGCAAGCTTTACCTTGCAAGGAGGAACCAACCCCCTAGGAAAAAAATCACCCACTTAGATACCTGAAAAAATCACCTTGAACACATATTTATACTCTTCAACTAATGATGATCACCTTTATCTTCTCTCTTCACCTCCAATCTCTCTCAAGCTGCCTTTAGGGCTAACTTACTCAAACTACCTCTTCCAAGATTATTAAGTCCAATGACCTTTGTGTCCTCCTAGATCAACATGATTAGATAAAAATGTTTTATATTTTTCACACTATGATTATTTTAACTAACTTTTACCATCTCTTTCAAAGGTTCTCTTCTTCACTTGAATTCTCACTTGCACAACTAGCACAATTAGTCCAATTAAACCTTATACTTATACCACTCTCTTCCTTTAAACCATCTCATTTGGGCAAGATGTTTTAAATTTTTGAACCATAATTAACATAGGTATATACACATGTTATATTTTATAACCACACTCTTCATAGGTTAGATAATATCTCATTATCCCCAAACCACCATTAGGTCTTGGCGAGACCTAAAATAATTAGGCCTACATACTCACATATTACTTGTGAGCTTATTTGGACCACCTTCATCCTTTATAAATTATATAAACACACCAATATTATTTTTAATATCCAATTTATTACTCCCATATGGGTCCATGCCTCCTATAACACTAACTCACACCTTGAACCTACCAATTAGGTTTCCTTACTCTTTAGGCTTTCATACACAAAAAACATAGTCTCAAACTTATAAATAAAATACTCAAGTGTTTAACATATAAATATTATTATATAACATGTTTTAACAATTAAAGACCTTTTAAATACCTCCATGTACCTTAGACACTCCAACATAGGCTCTAAGCACTCAAATCAACTCTAAAAATGACCACTCATATTGGTCACACATAGTCAAAATATAGTCAAGATATTTTAACTATCCATATCTAATTATGGGAAAAAATTACATAAAATACTTTATCATAATATTTAGAGACTTATATAACATATACATACTCATTTTCTTCTTCAATCCTGCTTAGAACACCTTAAACTTACTCCTCCAATAAGATCACTCAATCTGCTAGTGCATTCAACAAACACAATCAACTTTTAAGACTTTGTTCCTAATGAAAATGGATTGTTAAAACATAAAAATTATAAATATATATTATTCATGGATTCTAAAACCCTCTTCAATAGTTATTTCATCTTGAAAAATCAAGACACTATCAAGAAAAACTCAAATATCCCTCTTAAATCACTTACAGACCATGATCAAACATGTAGTTAAATTTGGAGATTAATATATTTTACTTTATAGACACTAAGATCTTATTAAAAAAATTATATATGAAAATTTGAGTAATTTACAATTTTTATATTTACACCATCAATAAATTTATCCTAGAATAAAAGATAGAAGCAAAATACTACAAATTGGTTTTTCCCTTTGTTAATTCAAATGCCAAAAGTCACTAAAAATATTACAGACATGTGTCTTCATCTCACACCATCACACATATTATAAAATTTACTCCATTTATCTCCTCATGATATTCCTATATTTAACTCTACGTCACTCACCATTGATCTTAGATATAGGCATCCATGATTATGACACTTGACACCCTCGCGTGCCTTCTAAGAACATTAATTTTTTGACTCCAATGAGCTTTTGCCACTTCGAAAACCTACATGAAATATTGAATATTTGAATTAATATGATCTATTTGTTCATAATTTACATGATCACATGCTCATCATTGATCTTTATTTGATAGGTTTCATGCTCATCGTTAGATCTGCTACTCAAACTCCATGATTGTGACACATGTCACTAACACGTGTAATCTTGATAATTTAACTTTAAACCATACCATTTGATTCTTATCCAATAAATTTAAATACTATATGTTATATATTATCCATTTAAACTCTTACCTTATATATTTTATAATTCAAATTTGGCTAAGTATCAGAACTTAGTGAACTTTGCCTGAGAATCCAACTTTGTACCTTAATAACTTTTGTTATGCTCAACCTCATGACCTGAAATTTGAACCAAATAACCAAACTTCCTAGGGTAATCCATCCATGTACCAAAATAATACTAAAAATTTCACATGTTTGAAACATTACATCATCAATCTACTCACTTAACCTTATCTGTCAAAATGACTACTTGAACATAGACACTCATATGACTGCTCTGATGAATTCCTTTCACTTCCATTATCACTCCATGCACTCATAACACCCCATAGGGTATTTGAAACATGTTCATACCATAAATATAAAAAACAAAAATTATTTTTCATCAATGACAACCTAACATCAATGACCATGCTCAACACTTTATTTGTCATTCACAGTTTTCATCCCCAACACATATCTTCATGGGTGATTATTATGAAATTATAGGTAACTATTTAGGTATATATAGGGTTTTAATTGAGTATATATATTTCCAAGGGAATATATACTACACTATCCTCATCATTACTTGTAAAAACCTTTCCATACATAACCTATGCACCTTTAATCATCCAAAACTTACAATTCATTTTGGATTCATACACAAGTCTATGTGAGCTAGGTTATATGGCTATTAGGGTTGAAGAGTGAGTTTTCAATAGTATAGTTTCCTTATTTAGGATTTTTATGATCTCAAAAGTGTTTAAAAAGTTTAAAAACCTCATTTTACCTTTTAAACATCATTTGAAACAATAATTATTTCATTTTATGTACAAAAGAGACCTACAGGCCTAGGTAGACCTATATGTCTGCATTTAATGCAAGAAGACTTTTATGAGGTTTTTCTTGACCTATTAAAACTATGAGATAATCTTTGGCATTGATTAGTTACATTATTTATGAGATCAAAACTTCTCATACATTTGACAATACAAAACAAGACTTCTTCAATCATGTTTTACATAGGTAGACCCATGACACAGTCTAAAACCAAGACATTGCATGCTGCTTAAAGAGGGTATGTTGGGGTAGACATTAGATACATTTATGAACCTATAATACCATTGAAATAGTTTAAACATGTTTATATACCTTCATTTAATTATTCCAACTATTTAATACTATGAGACAAATAAGAGACCATGACATCCACCTTTACAAACTATGTATAATACAAATTTCTTGCCAAATTGAGGCCACACATCCCAAGTGTGTCTTAAGGAAGCACATGAAATATCTACATAGAATATTTAAGCTTCCATTTTAAAGAGATAAATTGATCATGTGTGATTGACTCACTCCTTTCGACTGCCCTACCTTCTTAGTGATTGTTCATAAAGGTGAGGGGATGAATCTACAAAAAATTCCAAAAAGTTAAATTTACTTATTACCCCTTCCTTTTTCAAAAAAATTAGACCCTAAATATTTCTCTCTCTTGGTCATACAATCCTTATGAAAACTACCTTTACTAGCTTGTGAAGAGAGAAATGGATAGAAGGAAGCATTTTATGCTCTTTTAAGACCTATATGCATAATATAATCATAGATTTGACCTGTAGAATCCCAAGAGACACCTTTACAACATTTTTTACCTAAAGATAAGGTCCCACATTCATAAAAGTGAATAAAAATCCTTCTTAAGCATTGAAATACAATAATTTGACTAATGTCTTACATCTTGACATATATGATAGTTAATATATCCATTAATAACCTTAGGAAGAGTTTGAGTATGTAAATTTAACTTGACATTTGTGGAGATTAGTTAAAATCACCTTTCCTTCATATAAACTTTACCTTAAAGTTTACAAATTAACCTTAAACTTTCCAAACATAGGTGAAATATTTATACAAAGTGACTAAGGGGGAAATGACTTGGAGAGAAACCTAAGGACCTATGACATTTTTTGACCAAGTCTCATTACATGTTTACATGTCTAACCTATTATAATGCAAAGATAAACTATTACCTTAATTTTTGCAAATTAACCTTAAACTTTGCTAATAAGGCTTTAGAAATATCTTGTGAATACCATATAAGGCATGCAAAAGTTAGAAACAATGTTGAAAAGACATGAAAAACAAGTTTTTACCTATAGGGGTTGACATTTTTACCATGGGGGTCAAAATTGGTCAATAAAAACTACCTAAAGATCTATATTATTTATAATTAAAACTTTTAAATTTGAAAATGTGCATGAATAGGCATCATGTCCTTGTAAATATAATTTTAAACTTTTAAAATTTGAATGAGAAAGGATCATGCTTTTGAACTATAACCTTAAACTTTGAAGTTGTGCATGAATAAGAATCATTCCTTTTAAACTCAAAAATGTATATAAGAGCATGAAAAAACATCAAGTACCATGAATTTGTGCCAAATGATATATAATTCCATGCACATATATTATCAATTATAAATTTATTTTCAACCTATAAATTTGATCTGTTAATTATTATGTATATGCCTTCAAGTATGTATGATTTTGTATTTTGAGTCTTTGAAGAGTGAGGGCATATGCATGTCATATGCCCATATAATATATATTTGAATCATGTATTTTTTTATATAATATAATTTTTGAAATACTTTTAATCTTTAAAACCTATACTCTATTATATTATATGAATCTTTTCATCTTTTTAAAACTTATAAATTGAAATTTTGAGACATATACTCTCTCTCAAAGTATGATTTTACATTGCTTTGAATCTTTAAAATCAGTATTCTGAATCTTTGAAACCTAAACTATATATGTTTGTAATTTAAACTTGTATTCTATTATATAATATAGTTTATGAAACACTTTAAATCTTTAAAACCTGTACTCTATTATATAATCTGATATTTGCATCTTTTTAAAATCTATACATTGAATTTTTGAAACATTTTATCTATCTAAAAATATGATTTTGCATTACTTTGAATATTTGAAATTGGTATTTTAACTCTTTAATACCTATAATATATATCTTGTAACCTTTAATCTATCCAAAATCTAATTTTATTTTTCATGGAGGTTTAGATCTCTAACACAAACCCATTGTGATACCCCCCTTTTGAGATGAGGGATGTATCCTACAAGTCACTCATCTTAAATGAAGAGTTAGTTGTATCATGTGATAAATATATAATCATGAAACATTATATCATAATCTATATAACTTGACATCATATTAATTTCATTGTCATTGAATCATGTATGTA
Organism: Torreya grandis; assembly: GCA_037957365.1. Lineage (NCBI taxonomy): Eukaryota > Viridiplantae > Streptophyta > Pinopsida > Cupressales > Taxaceae > Torreya > Torreya grandis. The sequence goes on along the minus strand of JARHVA010005102.1, from coordinate 120,247 downwards.
TCATATTGGATGTAAGGCATATAAGTTTCATATCTAGATAGATAGATAAATGAGGTATGAATTAAAGTAACCATCTCTTAAGTAGAATATGTAGTAAATGTGGATGATATGTATCATGTAACCACTAATTAATATTAATAATTATAATAATAAAAATATAAAATGTTATGAAATGTCACATATAAAGCCAACAACCACATACAAGGGGAGTTCTCATATATTGCACATACAAGTAAAGATTGAACATATAGGGTGAAGAGATAGATGTAATAAAATGTGTTAAAACATCTCACAAGATAATATCACACACATAGGGATAAGTTCCATAATAGATGTACATTTTCAAAATTTTCACAATCCAAGAAAACATTGTACACATAAGGCCAAGGGACACAAGTAATTAGACATGTTCAAATATGACAATAAAATATTGCATATATAAGGCCAAGGGTTAGAAATAATGGACATGGTAAAATTTATAACAAGCCACATATAATAATAAATTAGTTTATATCCTATCATTTAATAAAATAAATAACAACAAAGGATCATATAACTTGTGAAAACTAGTCTACACTATCAATATGTATCTATGTCATATCATATAAAAATACCATATCTATGTAGCATAGTGTAAAATATGAGTGATTATCAAGACACTTATAATATATGTGGCATAACATGGCATTTGAGGTCATAGATATATATTACTTGTTATAATGCAACCTATAGAATTTAAATTGTGCCTACATAGGTATGGACACTAGGTGTTATTTGTAATAATGTAACCTATAGAATTTAAATTACCCCTACATAGGTATGGCCACTAGGTATAAGGAAATCCAACATCTGAAAATCCATGTACAGTATGTATGTCCTACATCACACTCATATACCTCATGAAATTAATGTGTTTTTGATAAATAATATGACACTTGCAAAAATATGTGATAAATACCATAGGTAAATAAGTAAACTAACAAATAATGTCATGGTTGGGTCCTTATATTGTATTCTTTGAGAATATTTTTAATTTTTTTTGTATTTTGACATATTCGAATGTTTTTTAACTTTTGAGATTTTTTTTTGAATTTTTTTTGAAAATATACTATCATATGGTCCCACCAATGGGAGTACCATAGTACATGTTTGGATCATAGGGGTGGTAAGTTACTTTTCATGGATAAAAATGGTTATGTATATATGAATCAAAAATTTAAAATGCATCAATTTTTTTATTGTAATTATCGTGATCACTACTCTTAGAATATTTTACAAGATCTATAACTCAATAAGGTGAAAATCTTGGTGGAATCTACTTTATAATAGGCTAAGATGTCAATACCTATGTTCATTATGGATCATGTCAAACTAAGGTACTTCCTAGGATGAATTTTATAGTATTTATATTTATTTTAACCTTGATCAACTATTTGAAGTGAATTTTTCTACTTAGGAAGGTGTACCACTTTCCTTAGAACTAATTTTATAGAAATATTTTTTAGAGGTGTAACAATTGATTCTACACTATGATCTTGAATAGGTGAAATAAATATATCTATAATATTTTATTGAATGGGTTCAATAACTATATTTTTATTGTGTTCTTGAATAAGTGCCATAAAAAAATATGGTGATGGTGAGTGAGGAGGAGTTACCAATGGATGTAGAGGTTCCTCATATTGGATTCTTTTAAATTTAATAACTTGATTATAATTTATATATTTGATATATGAATGTCCTATTAATGGTAGTACATGGATATTATGTATCCACTGGGATCCTAATAACATATCAAAGACCCCTATGCTTGGTAACATTATAAATAGAGTAATAGAATCCCAAGAGTATTTTATTTATGTCTGTCTAATTATTTAACTATTATTGATGTAGCTTGTAAATATTGCTTTGTGTATCCAATACTGTGAAAAAGTGTCAAAGTACATGTATTTTCAATTTACCCATTTTATATCATGACACTATTTATAATCAGACTATTTGATAATTATAGCATGATTTGACCACCTTGACAAAAATAAATATTGTGCACCATATTGATAGTCAGGTATAACTGCCTTTTGATAATGAATCTTTGGAATTATATTATTAGATATAATCGCATATGTATTAGTTACATGTGATATTTTTGGTTGATATTATTGATGCTCTTTTTATAGATTTTAATTATGCATTACATGTTCATAGCTATGATATGAATCCTGTTATTTTTTTTACATTTGTATCTATGTTCATGTAAGGTGAGATGTAATCTTATCATATACCATAACATCCTTCATGCATGTTTTGATGTTTTTAAATGTAATAATCCCCTTATTTTTAATTTGTGTAATTCTTTCTCATAATGTATACTACTAATTACATCGTTGTCTAATAATACGATGATAAATACAAAATACCTTACCTTTTGTGTACTCAGAATGATGAGGAATATGATAATAATTATGAGTAAAGATAACTAAATTATTATCTAAAAATTTTAGTACAATATCATTTGGTTGATACATAAATATATAAAATTGAAGTGGTTGCCTCTTAGTGAAATTATATTTGTTGACATAAGGAAATTATTTGTAAGAAAAATATTTATATTTATTGAGTACATTAATTTTTACTTCCTTGAATGTAATGTTTCCATTGATTTATCTATCTTATGAGTGAATTTAATTGGATTATATCATTTAGATTGTAAATATGAATTTACCATTTTATGGATAATTTCTTTCTTATGTGACTATGGCCCCAACTCATTTTTACTAGTAGCCTTATGTGATATATAATTTAGATCACATGAATATTTTAACACATCCATGCATATTTGTTTTCAAATGATATATAAATTTTTAGCATGGCTCTTTCTTAAAGTGGACACAATAGGTTCATGATAAATATTATACGGTTTTCCAAATGTAAGGGTCAATAGGTTAAGGAGTGAAAGTATTTTTTGAATCTTAAAATTTAATTTTGTATAAACTCATCTGGACCTATTTTAAACCTTGTAAATGTTTTAATGTGAACTTATTTACCATTTTTTTGTGATAATATGATAATAACACATCTTATAATGGTTTTAATTTAGGTAAGGAGACATTATGTAAATTTTTAAACCAATCTGAAGCTTATCATATGAGACTTATATGAAATTATTATAATGGAGTATGTGCATCATTATCCTATTCTCCAATTGAAAATGTATATTGAGTTAACTTAGTACAAGGATCTCCATGACCATTGAAAAGGGGTATTAGAGGCATAATTTTATATATATATATATATATATATATATATATATATATATATATATATATATATATATATATATATATATATATATATATATATATATATATATATATATATAATGTATGAGTTCATCATAAGTAAAAATTATATTTGATATTGTCACACACACACACACACACACATTGTAATATTTAATCCTCAGAAAAAACTATATCTGATATTATCACATAATCCAATTTGTAAATTGAGATAAATTACTTTCTTGTGGAGGTCACCAATACAATGTATGATATAAATAATATGAAAATTAGAAAAATAGTGATCTGTAAACACTCATGGGTTGTAATTAATCATCTATTTTAAAAATTTATATGAGATCATCATGAAAAATATCATTGTACGAATTAATATTTCATTCTAATAAATAAATATACAATCTCTAATATCATTACATATTCGATCACATTGAATTTGTATAGGTGTAAAAACATCACATTGATTTGCATTGGATTATTTTGACTTATGAAAGGAGGGAAAGTCATAAGTGTTAATATGCAACTAAAATTCTATGGATATATCATGATTATATTGATAATATTTGCATAATAGAATATGCTCATCACTTTGTAAAACTTAAGTAATAATGCCAATTTTTGTTTATATTTCACATTAATTTGCATCTTTTTATATTTAAATAGAGGGATAGAAAGTATAATGACATGTTACCACATTATTTATCACTTCTAATGGAGGATAAATATTATCACAATCGTGCATATCATTATACATACTTAAAGGATAATGTGGGATACCATATGCATTTAAATAATCTACCTTTCTTATAGACAGATTGGGAATACCACACTTGTATAATTTGTAATTTATATTTAAGGTCTATGATTTTGTATTTTATATTTATTAAAAATATGTATTTTATAAGTAAATTTAAAAGGTAAACAATATACACTAATTATTAACTATTCACATTTGTATTCTTGTGGGAGATTATTCGAAAGAATATATTTTTATTAATATGTCATTTTTGTTCTGCTTAATGAAAATAGGAATACAAGAGAGGATTTGGTTTTCTTAATTTATAAATAAATGTGCTAAAATTCCTCTTCACTATATTATTCACTATTATACCAATCATATTGAATTTATATAGTGTAACCATACTTTTGATCTTAGTCATACATATCACACGCATGTCCTTTATTTACATAAGAAGTATTATAAATTGTAAAAGTGTGATAATTAGTCCATTTATCATCATAAGCATAAGGTGTAGAATTGATAGATAGGATTAAATAAAATGGATTAACACCATTTATAATTTAATATTTAGAATCCATTTTATATTTTTTGACCCAATATATAGCCATTGTGATAAACACCAAGCTTACTACTAAAAAATAATCTAGCATATAAAAAATGAAAGGATAGAAAAATGTGTAACTATGAAAGGTATGCTTTCTTAGTAGGCTCTTAGATATATTTATCCAAGTATTAAATAGTCATCACAAACTAAAGGTCACTAACTATGGAGGATTCCACTTTATCATATCTACACTATCCCATCTCTAGGGTACATTGAAAATAAGTTCATGGGGATAAACATTTAATAGTTCCCTACAAGAACAAACATTTGAAGGCTTCTTATGGATGAAAAATAAAACATAATAATTTTTTATCTATTTTGAGGCACGTGTAAACTAAAATACATATATAATTTTTTTTTGATGGATTTGGTATTAGGGAGGAGCACTCACACCACAACTCAAGTAAAAATGAAGACCGTGGTGCCTAGAATGATAAATCCTATGAGTTTAAAAACATTTGGAACATAATTTTGAGGGGAGGAAAGAAAAAATAAATAAAAATTGAAGTTAAAAATCAAATCATAAAAAATGAGTTTTTATATAAATAATATCAATCTAAAGCCTTAGTATAAAAAAAAAAAAGAATTGCTCAAAAATATATGGGTTCACCAATTTATTTTACACGATTTTTTATTTTACAATAAATATGTATGTACTAGTAGGTGTAAAACTTGGTATATATCAAATTGATAAAGTTGTACAATAATTAACAAGTTTGATTTAATAAATTGATAAATATGAAAACATATTTTTTAAAAACACTAGAAAAAAAACTTAGTTTAAATCAAGAATTTTGTTGACTATTTTAGATGTATGAAAGTGGAAATAAATAAAATATATGAATTTTCATGCAAAGAATTAGGAGCATAATCTGAAACTATTTATAAATAGGTTTATGGAATATAGATAATAACATAGGTTTATTATCTCTTTTGAGTATAGACTTTTCCTAATTGACTATGATTGATGACTAAAAGGAGAAAACAAAAAATAGAATTCATTATAAGAAGGATATGAGAATATCCCAAGAAAATATCTCTCTAGGTGGATAAAAATGTAGACCACTCAAGACCATTGACTGTGTAATTTTTTATGTTGAATGTGATTTCACCTTCTACATCTATATTTCTTGAGTAGACTGAGCTATTAAAAAAATTGCTATGTGGAATTTTTTGTTTTCCTTATTTTGTATTTGAAACCTTAATGTAATTTTAAAAGCTTGAAACTTTTCTTTAAAATGGGGGGGAGGTGGGGCTGTAATGGGCTGAGCTGGAACCAATCACCACCTTGATGATTGACCATTATCTATGTATCCAATACTCTAGGGATGGAAATAAACCCCACATAGTTCTTCTAACTAGAATGATTTTTCAACTTTTCTCCTTGAATATTTGTATGTAGTTATAAATATGTCTTTGATATTTAATAATGATAACTCTTGACATGATTTGAGATTATTTTAAATTTTATCATGGTTGGTCCTTTAGAATGATCTCAAATTTAGAAATAGGGGTAGATTTTATCAATGTGCAATAGTGTGTAAACTAGAAACCAAGTGTGAACTAAGTGGTAATAATCAATTACCTTTGATGTGTATTTATAATATATTTTTTTAATAATTTCCTCTATCCAAACTTATGAAATGTGTGAGAAGACTTAAAATAATGATTCATAATTTGGAAATTAGCCATTATTTGGTGTAGTACATGGATGCTCTAGGTTTAAAGATCCATAACAATAGTCATGTCTACCTAGCATAGACTTATCCAAGGAAATTAAGGATAAATGTCCTTATCCAAAGAGAGAGTGTGAGCATAATATAAAATAGTTTGAGAATTTGAATTATAAAGTTCTATATAATATTGATGAAAAATAAAGAATCAAGCTTACATATAGATAAATTTATAAATTAATAGTGAATAATAATCATGTATTTGGGTGTAATACATGTGGTTTAATATGCGTCAAGAAATAGCATTGTCAAGTATATGTGAGCATATTTATGTTTATACATGATTGAGGCATATATAAAACATAGATAATGCATAAAATATAAGTTTCATGTCTAGATAGGTGTATAAATTAATCATGAAATATAATTATCTCTAAATATGACTATGTAGTAATAGTGCATGATATAAATCACAGTGCCTCTCTGTGTCATAAAACTTTTCAAATTGAATTTTAGTGTCACATAGGCTAAGATCCACATATAAGGAACATAAAATGGTGAAAAAATTAAGGCTAAGGGCCATATAAAATAGTCACACACAAATTAATCGATCATGTAAATATAATGACCCAGTCTGAAATAATTTTTATAACTTTGGTTTATTACTATTTGGCATGGATAATGCATAAAAATATATGTTATTATTTGATGTAGGAGCATCAAGATATGAATATGATTTAAATATTTACAATACACTTGTGAAGTTATATGAGTGTATTAAGTGTCTTTGGAGTTAAATGGGACTCCAAATTGTCCATTTAATGTCTCTAGTAGACTTATAAGGTTTTCCCTCTAAAATACTATGTTTAAAAATTCATATTGTTTCAAAGAGTTTTGTGAAGCTTTGTGATCATTTTTAGGAGTATTAAACTTGATAAAAGTTCCTATAGGCCTATAATTTAAATTCATAAATTGTAAAATAATCCTTTGATAAGTCTATAAACCTAGCCTACAATGAAAAAGGCTAAAGAGGGCATGTCTAAGTTAGGTTTTGAGTGAATCTTGGGTGTATAGTACTAAAAAACTATATTTTTATGATGGGTGAGCAAAGATAAGTATTTTAATAATTAGATAGTATCCAATAAATTAAATAAAGAATTATAAAAATAGTCATGTATTCTTGGAAAGATAGGTAGATAATTGAGGAAGAGATAGGTCTACATATAAGAAGAAGGTCTTTAGACCTTTTGTACCGGTCAATAGGAGTGTACATGTACATATGAAGATAAAATAATAAAATAAAGAATATTTTTTGATTCAATGAATCTCTGTATACCTTTAAAATGAATAATATCATGTCATTTTTAGCTATAAATTCTATTTGATAACTTTAGTGTAAATTCTAACAAATAAGTGAGAACATAGTCTGCTAATTCAAATAAGGGTATGTGCATAAATAAATATGATTTTAAAAGGATATAATTGATTGAATTATTGTTTTCATATTTTTTGACATGTATTAATATTATCCCATCAAATTTAAAATTATTTTTCACCTAGCTTGAAGTCATTGTGGTGTAAACCTTCAAAAACCTTATTTTTGTGTACTTAAAGTCATTTATAGTCACTGGTAACATGTGAGAAATGTTACATGAACTTGGTTAAAGGAATATAAAATTGAGAATAATTTATCAATACCCTAATATATGTGTTAAAAATATTATAAATCTCTTATACTTTATAAACTATTGTTAAGAAGCTCTCAGGTTATGTATATTCTAAGTAAACCTTAGAATAGGGTTTATTGCACAAAAAGACCCATAACATAATATTTAACCTATGAAATCTCCTCAAAAAAATTTAATAAGTTGATATAATGTGTTTTTTATATAATCCATGTGTTTCCAAGTTAAATTAATTTCTACAAAGTCAATTACAATTGACTACGTGCAGGGTTGTCTATAGGTAGTCATTGAGAAGGTTCTAAAAGGGAAGAATTTGATTATTTTATCTTTTTATTTGGATCCAAAATTAGTTAAAATGTTTTTTAATTATTTATAATAACTATATAACATTTTAATATTTAATCTGAATCATTTTAAATTTTAACTAAGTCCATGTTCCTTTAAGAAATTAAAATTAGACCTACATAGACCTAAAAGAGCAGAGTTGGCATTGAGTAACTCTTTTGATAAACCAATACATTGGTTTCTCACCATTATATGAAATTTATAACCATTAAATAGGTAATTAAATTGGATATTGAGAGGAAACTATAAAAATTACATATTTCTTAAGGCCTAAAAGTCCTACACAAAGTCTTGTAGTAGAGTTAGGACTGAGTTGAGTTTTTGGTCATCAAGTGATCTAGTTGGTACTTAAAATTATCTTAAAAAAACTCTATAATCATAATAGAATTTAATTAATTATTTTATGAATTTTATGTGTATATTGAGTTAATAAAATATCATTTAAATTTTAAAGTTGTCTTTACCAAGTTTCAAAGTGACTATCTTAACAAAAGTTGTAGATTTATTGATAGATTTAATTGAAGATTAAGTTGAAGAAGATTATTCTTAGCATGAAATTTTTGGTATAGGAGCTTCAATAAATATCTTATAAATATAATTAGTTTTCATAAAGGTTGTAATTTACATGTGAATAGTGAATAGGTTAGAAATATTAAAAGATATTGACAAGAGAGAGGCAAGAAGGTTGTTTCAAACCTTAAATTGAGAAAAGGTAAAAGAGATCAAGTAAAAATCACTAAAACCCAATGAGGTTGATTATTTAATAATATATATCTATTATAATCTCAAAATAGATAAAAATCTGATGCAAATTACTTAATATACCAAAATACTAGGCAAGAAGAAGAGGAATCCTAGGTGAGCTATTAAGAAGAGATCAAGGTGAAATAGACTTGATGTGAGAGAAAATATGATGAAGGGATTAGATGAAGGAAGTTACCACAAAAATAAGATGGAAAGATAAAAAGTTATGAATAAATATATGGACATATAAAGGGAGATATCTAAGATGAGAGTAATCTTGGCAAGTATCACATAAGTCTTGGAGGTATCAAGACAAATATTATCTGTAAGAATCAATAGGATGGTTCAAAGGCCTCTCAAAGAGATAAATTAAAAGAGGAAAATATATAAAAAGGATAGGAAACTAATAAGGAAGCTAAGGATTTTAGTAAAGAAACCTAAGGAGAAGAATAAAGAAAAAGAAAGCCTCAAATTTTTAGACTTGATGATTTTTTTCATGTGTGTATACAAGCATAAATATGAATGAATGAGAAGCCCAAATTTAAGACATAAATATTTAGAGTGTGATGGAAGTAAAACATGAATAAAATGATTATATTGAAGATGAAATTGATTTGATAGAATTTTATTAAGGTGAAAAAATATACTACCGTGAGGAAGGGGAAATGTTTGGATAAGGATATATTCAAGAATCATAATTCCTCATTAAAGGCATACAAGAACCAGACTTTGTTTAAGAAAAATTTGAATGGATTATATGGCCTAAATATTTTAATTTTAATATTGTTTTTGTTGACATTAATGCATAGTTACAATAGGATTATGGTACCTTAAACAAAGAATATGATGAGTTTTTATTTGAACTCATAAAATATAAATAATAATATGATTCATTATGTAGACTCAATGAAGATGAATACAAATATGAACTATCTAAATCATTCATGAAACTTGATATACAATTTGATGAGATGCCTAAATTGGCATTTAATGAAAATAAAGATCAAGAATATATCATGGTAGAACTTTTAGTACCTTATGAAGAATAATAAAAATCTAGAAAAGAGGATGTGGTAGAGTATATTGTATAAGAAGAAATTATTTGGCAGTAAATTATGTAGGAGTCAGACTATTTAGACCTCATAGGAGATGATAAAGCAATCAAGAAAGTTGAATTGGATTTATTGAAGATATTTAGTCAAGAATATGTTGATCCAAGGATTTAATATTAAATAAAGAAAATAATTGAAAGGATTACATAAATTGGAAAATCAATGTTGCCTCAAAATTTTACAACTAACTATGATTATAGTTTAGTATGTGCAAGCATAAAAGAGCATGAAGTCAATGATATGGAGTCCTTTCCATTGGATTTCAACAAGAAGGATGAAGGACATATTGAGTTACTTGGGATAATTCATCATGAATAATTTAAAAATAATAAAGGGAAAATCAGAATGAAGAAAAGAAGACAATGAGAACTTGGAAGAAGAGAAATAAAAGATAATCTTATTTGAGCAAGAGCTCAAATATTTTCTCACTAGGGGAGACTAATGTAGGAGCATAAGGATATGAATATGATTTAAATATTAAAGATAAAATTTTAAGGTTATATTAGTGTCTTAAGAGTTTTTTGAGTTAATATAAAATTCAAATTTCCCATTTAATGTCTCTAGTAGTCTTATAAGGTTTTCCCTCCAAAATACTATGTTTAAAAAATCATATTGTTATAAAGATTTTTGTGAATTTTTGTGATAATTTTTAGGAGTATTAACCTTGTCAAAAGGTCATATAATAATATAATATAACTTAATAAAATGTAAAATAATCCTTGGAGAAGTCTATAAATCTAGCCTGCATTGAAAAAGGCTAAAGAGGGCATGTCTAAGTTATATTTTGAGAGAATATTGAGTGTATACTAATAGTAAATTATATTTTTACAATGCGTGAATAAAGACAAGTCTTGTAACATTTATATACAATCCATTAAATTAAATAAACAATTATAAAAAGAGTCATGTAATCTTATAAAGATAGGTAGAGAAGAGAGGAATAGACATGTCTGCATATAAGGTCTCTAGTAATTTTATGCCAATCAATAGGACTGTACATGTACATACGAAGATAAAATAATAAAATAAATAATATTTTGTGATTAAAATAATATATTCAAGCCTTATAATGAGTAAGATCATGTATTTTTTATTTGTGAATTCTATTTGAGTATTTTATTATGAATTTTGACTAACATGTGAGAACATAGTCTGCCAATTCAAATAAGGGTCTATGTGTAAAGAAATATGATTTTAAAAGAATATAATTGATTAAATTATTATGATAATATTTTTATGAAATGTATGAATAATATGAAATCAAAATTAATATTATTTTTCCCCTGGATTGAATTAATTGTAGTGCAAACCTTCAAAAACCCTATTTTTGTGTACTTACAATCATTTATAGTCATTAGTAACATGTGAGAAAGGTTACATAAACTTAGTTAAATGATTATAAAAGTGATAAGAGGTTATAAATAAAATATTATATGTTTTAAAAATATTATAAATTTCCTATAATTTATTAACTATTGTTAAGAAGCTCTCAGGTTTTGTATATTCTTAGTAAACCCTAGAATAGGGTTTTTTGCACAAAAGACCCATACCTTAATATTTAACCTATGAAATGTTACCAAAACTATGTAATAATTTTATGTTAGGTTTTTTGGAACAAATAAATGTTTTTTTAGTTTAATATACTTATAAATTAAATTACAGTTGAGTTTGTGCAGGATAACCTATAGGTAGTCCCTGAGAAGGTTCTGAAATGGAAAAAATTGATTGTTTTGTCATGTTATTTGGATCCAAAATTAATATAATTTTTTTTAAATGTTTTATGATCACTATAAAACATTTTAAAATGAAACATAAATAATATGGTATTTTAACCAAATCCAAGTTCCTTTAATAATGCATAATTAGGCCTACATAGACCTAAACGAATAGAGTTGGCATTGAGTAACTCTTATGAGAAACCAATAGAACAAAGATAATTTATAAAAATTATATGAAATATATAAAAATTAAAGAGGTAATTAAATGGTATATTTGTATTAAAATATAAAAATAACATCTTTCTTAAGACCTAAAAGGCCTACACATAGTCTTGTAGTAGAGTTAGGACTAAGTTGAGTTTATGGTCATTAGTGATCTAGTTGGTGTTTGAACTTATGTAAAACAACCTATATAAGATAAATATAATTGTATTAATTATTTTATGATTTTTGTGAGTATATTAAGTTAATAAAATAGTATAAAAATTATAAATTTGTCTTTGCCAAGAATCTAAGTGATTATCTTACCAAAAATTGTAGACTTCTAGATAGATTCAATCGAAGATTGAATTGAAGAATATTCTTCCTAGCATCATTATTATTATATTAAAGTAATGAGGACTTGATATAATATTTGGAAATTTAGATATTACATTACTATAAATGTCTATTTGATAATATTATATTATGTTGTTTATATTAAGTTGATTATTTAGTCATATGTATTCAACTCTTATATGGATAGATATTGTTGATGTCTTCTTTTGTGATTTTAAGTAATGTAATGAGCTAGGATTGATCATGGAGCCAGTTTGGAAGGGTTTTACATGTGACAATACATTATATTATAAAAATCAATATTAATATATTATTTTTTAAAGACTGATAATGTTGTTGGTCATTAAACTGCATATGTCTATTTCTCTTGAGTTGTTCATAGAATGTGTATTATGATCTCTTTTGTTTCACTTTCAAATTGATTGTTTCCTTAAGTCATGACTAACCATATTTATTATTATTATCTTGACCTTTTTTTATATGTATCATCCTTATTTTATAATAATACATAATCATAATTATAGTCTATTGTCTTTTTTTATCACTTGCACTTCGTCTTTACTTGTGTTCTTGAAGGTCGTTGATTACTTGTCTAGTTGCTAAACATGCTAAATTTTAAGTTGGATGGACTTGTGTTTGTTCTTGATTCATCTTTGTGTGATTATTTTACTACATCAATTCCTATGTTTAATCATTAGTCACTTATACCTTATACTTTTGTATGGAATCATTCAATAATTATTTATAATCAATAGCATTTGGACTTAACCATCACATTGCATGGGTGATTTATGGAAATGATGCTCGGGGTTGACTCAGGATTATGGGAATATTTTTTTGTTGTTATTGTGGTAGTTATATATTTTAATTTATTTTTGGAAGTTTTTGTGAGCATGACAAACTAGGAACAAAACCCTAATTGCTACCACAAAACATTTGGAACCCTATCCACCATGGTTTGGTCTTTGGAGCTTGATGGCTTAACTATAAATATTATGGTAGAGAAATTTATGATGATTATATAATTTTCATTGGAATAAATATGGATGTGGGGGAACATAAAGTGGATACCTCCATTATTTTATATATGATGTGACCTATTCTAGATAAAGTAGAAGTTATTAATGAGGAAGTTACATCTTATATTTAAATGAGAGAGAGAGAGAGAGAAAAAAAACTATGTGGATGTTGAGTAGCAAGAAAGGAAAATGACATGTTCTCTATTTTGAAAAGACAATGTAAAAAACAACTATTCTTAAATTGGTAATTAATTATTGGACTTGGTTTTGCTACATGCATCTTTTTGGAATGAATATTATAGTAATGAACTAGTGTGAGATTAAGCTATTTTGTTGTATTGTCTTTTTACTTCTTATTTGAAAATTCAGTTTGTTTTTAGAAGTGGGTTGTACCAAGATTGTTGTTGGGTCTTTTTTTTATTTAAGGGTTTTTGTTTTTATGGATACCCTCATTAGAAAATCAATAATGAGAGTTCATTGATATAATATGGTCCTTGTGGCCATTTTAAAAACCATTAAGAGAACCAAATCTTAATATTATGTCAATGATGGTGTTTAATATGGGTTTTTATTTAGTTTTTTTTTTTTTTTTGGTTTGGAAACTCAAAATGTAATGATTACCCTATGAGTTCCACTTTAACATCAAGCTAATAGTTGGGGGTGGTTAGGGCCACCAATAGAGGGCTCATTAAATTGGAATATATAGTTTGTATGTCACTAATTTTTATTATTCAATTGAGCATGGTTTATAAATTATTATCTTGATTCAATACAATGGTGTAAATGTTTTTTTTATAGTCAATCTTGTGAATGTATCTAGTTTGGTTATCTAGTTTTTAATCTGCTACTATTCTTTGCAATCTTTGTATATTATTTTAAAGATTATTGTAAGTGTATGTATATTAAATTGAATAATTATATAAAAAATTATTTTGAAAAAATAACAAAGTTAGTCAGTGCTAATTATTTATGTGATTAATTTTAATTCTAAGTATGTTTAGACACACATGCGCATGCAACAGACACACATACACGTATAAATTATATTTAAAAAATTTGTGTTATCAATCATATATGACACTAAAGGAGGTATAATATATCCTCCTTAGATTTTATGTAACATAGAAACATCTTTCAAGTTGTGGGTTAATTATGGGAGAGATGAGTATCTAGATTGAATGACTATCTCCCTTACATCACACCTACAACGGGCCACTAGTCTACTTGATTTTTAAAAAAATGGATAGAATGGATTAACACTAACATAAAAGAGGTGATGCACCAATATTAACTCCAAAATACTACCATGAACTTGGAATATGAAAGGCAATTTATAAAACTGATCTCAACACCCAAGGTTTCTCTAACAAAAGTGTTTCAACATGAACGTAAGATGCCATGTATTCTCAAGGTAAATCAATAAAAGGTCTAACTATAAACACTATTAATATTAATCACACTTAAAGACACATAAATATAACTAAATACACTTCATGTGAATTTTTATAAGCCATATTACTTGCACAAATCATGAGAAAGTGAGATGAACACAAGGAGAGATAACTATCACTTGACATTCAACCATGAACTAATTTACAAACATAGACAAGAAATTGAGAACTTAAAAATAGATTAAAATATTTTATTCAAAGGAAAAATTAGTACTCAAACTAGAAAGTATTCACCATACCAAATGTGTATATTTTATAAGGCCAACAATGTTTACTTATATAGAAAATTATGAAGAGAGAGAGAGGGGCATCAAAGGAGAATATTGACAAATTTCCGCATGGAATTTTAAAATAAGTAGTAGTTATGAATATTATAAAAAAAACTTAAAAATCTATGTGTCTTTCCTCTAAATATGCTCCAATCCTCCAAGTGGCATAGGATTTAAAAATTAGATTGACACCTTGATCATCTTCTTGAAAACTACCCTTCCTTGCATAATAAAATTGAAAAATGGACCTATAAATCATCAATTAGACATGAATTAATGTATACCTTATCATTTTAAACCTTACCATGCATTAAGAAACTCCTTTAATCTGACATTTCATCATTCATATGCCTAGGTGTCATGAAACTCCTCATTTCCCATGCCTAGATTTGTCCAAGTGGTTAAAAACTTGAGTTAATATTATCAAAGGCACTATATATCCATTAGTGGCCTTAAAATATATTATAAAACCTAAAAAAATAAATTTTGGTTCCTAGAAAAACTCTCAAAACTCCATTTTGCTCCTCAAGCTCTTATTAAGCCTATTTTTCTTATCACCCTAAAAAACTATAAACCTCCTTGCATATAATAATTTATAGAGGTTAATGAAAAACCAAGGGAATATTTTATGACTCATTATGGTTTTATATATTCATTTCAAATTGTATGTTTAGATTCTAAGTGGAAGTCCATTTTTTCTGCCTTTCTCTCCTCTCAAGTAGGCCTTAATTAGGCCTCCTTGTCTAAAACCCTAATTTTCTACTCTATACCTATAAAAAAAAAACTTTAAATCACCCAAAATCATGTTATTAATTTTAATTATTATATAAAAAATGTAAAATTTGAGGACCTAAAACCTTGTGAAAGTGTGAGAACCATGAACTGTCCTTGCCACTTAGTCTCAATTTAGGCCTATTTGAGATTACCTTGGAAAAAAGAATTTTTTGACCAATTAAAGAATATATTATTAATATTTTTTGGATTTAAAGGATTAAATACATATCAGGTGACATCATAAAATGGTTGGAAAGTTTTCCTTTGCTCAAAACCCCTATAAAACACCATAAATCATGTAAAATAGTGCATTTGTTACAATATGTAAAACTAAAATTACATAAAAATACTCATGGATAATATAATTATAATCATAAACAACATAAATGAGGTTTTAGGATAAAAATATTTCATTACATGTGCTTTATAAGTCTATTTGTCTTGACAAGTCACTACTTGGGTTTTATGAGGGTTTAGAGTGCCTTAAGATCTTAAGGATTGTTCATAAGAGATAAGATCCTATTTATCTCTCATAATACCACAATATTGTATATATTTTACTCTTACATCACCTATAAACACCACTATATCCCATGAAAAAACTCATTAAAGTTATGAGTGTGAGAAGTTGACTCTCGAGTTGCAAGCAAGCCATTTGAGAGGGGTCTGAGCTCTTAGCCTTTGTTCATGCATGTCAGAGATTAAATCAAACAAATTATACCATAATAATTAATTTTATAGACCAATTTATCATAATTTAATCCCATTTTATTCTATTCATAACTTCATGACTACAATAGGTGAGATAAAACTAGTCTTAAAATGTAGTCATGTGTTAAGAGAGCTCAAGGTGTCTTAAGAGGTCAATTTGAAATTTTATTTGATATCCCATATTTTTAATGAAAATTTATGGTATATTATGACACTTTTTACCATTAAATTCTAATATTCCTTAAATTTATCTTCAACAAGTCACTTTTTTCATGATTGTCCATATGGGCATGTGTGTGTCTTAGGCTTGTTTGGCCTAGAACATATCCTATCTTCATTAAATAGCTTGTTATTAGGTATAAAGATAAAATTATATATTTATAAGAATATTATAAAATTTTAAAATTAATTTCCTCCATTTTACCTTATATATTCATGTTATACAAATGACCCTCACTCAGCTAGGTAAGCAGGCATGTGTGTGCATTAGGCTATGTACCCGTATACATGATTTATATATTATTTTACCTATATAATCATAGGTTTGAGGATTTATTAGAGTTATTTAATAATTTTTAAAATATTAATGTGCTTAAAATTATCCTTCTTAAATCTTATTTCCACTCTAAACAATAATTCTCATTTAGTCAAGTGTATAGACCCGAGTTTGGTATTGTTGACTATGTAGAGGTTTTGAACTATATTTTGACCAACATAATTTATAATTTATTCACATTTAATTTTTTATTAAAATTACCCTAATAAATTATTTTTCAACTTTAGATATACTTAAGTGATCTTCATGTACTTCTTCTTCCTTACTCAGGCTTGAACCTAGCTTATTATTGATTATAGCCTGTAGGTTTCTATGGAAGTCCAAGTGCATTTTTTATGTGTAGGAATCCATTTAAATTATTTTTAACTTAAAATAATTTATCACATTATTTAGAGTTTAACACAATTATTTATAAATGTCAGGTCATTATGATTTCACAATATACAATATTCAAGACTACCTTCTTTAAGTATTACTATAGGTGTTAATCTTATAAGTCTTTAATACACTTTGGGTCTTCGGGTCTTCAATTTCAAATCTCTAAACCTATCAATAACTCTATAATTTTTTTGATAGCTTAGGACCCTCTCAATGTCTAAAAAAAGTATACTTTACCAATACCACTATTAAAGATAGCCTATTCAAAAGGTGGTTGTAGGGAACTATTGGAGAAGTTTGAGTATAAGTTCTGGATGTTGAACTTATCAACACTATCATGGCCTTGGAGATATACAAACATTATATAATATTCATTCTCATTATTTCACAAATTTTACTAGTTACTTCATGACATTTTCAACCTTTTGCCTTCTCAATTCTGTAGACAAGCCTGTGTAGGCAAGCTAGGCTTGTGAACTCATTCTTTTGATCATCTCTTGAGTTTCAAGTGGTCTAGCTGATTCCAATGGTTTTTTAACTCTCCCTCATCTACATTGAGATATGATCCTTTATTTTAATTTGATTTTTTTATTTGGATTGAGTCCAAAATGAGGACCTATAGGTTTAGGGCATGTAGGTCTCTATTTTTATTGTATGGACTACAAAAGCAACTTCTTGATTTTTTAGAAACTTTCTACCTTGTACCACTAATCACTGTCCCAATATCTTAAAACCCCTCTAACCAAGCATTACATCATTTCAAAAATTTCAATCACATGTACAAACTATGTGTATATTCAACTTATCTATAAGGTCTATGTGTAGAGTTTTTTGGAGGTATAACCATTGGGGGGTGGGTGAATAAATGTAAAAAATCTTATTTGAATTCCATATATCATTCATTAATAAAACAAATAGATCTAGAGATATGGCAATGCATAAACAATCATTCATATGAGAAAGAAGTGGAAACATAACACATGAACACAAGATATATATGGGAAATAGTCATGGGGGATAAAAACCATTGATGAATAGTTTTTACTACAATCCTATAAGTAAATAATCAAACTTTTAGTGAGGCACCAACCCCTCACTAGTCAAGCACTAACTCAACTAGTTCTTTAGCAAGCACCAACTTGTAAGAAGGCTTCAACCCCCTAGGTAACTTAGTACCAACTCAACTACCTTTAAGATATACTAAAATTATAACACATTTTTCCACTCAACTAAAGATGACCTCCTTATTTTTCTCTTCTCACTCTTCTATCTTTCACAAATAGCCAATTAGGCCATCTCAACTAGCCCTTTCTTTGGTAGAACTAGGTCAAATGACCTTGCCTATAACCTATAGAAACATATTTATATATTCATGGCATATTTATCACACATTTTTTATAATCTTCAATCCATTTACCTAGTTTACAAAAAATCTATATTATTCACTCATATGCTCTATATTCTAACTGGTCAATTAGGCCTATTAGACCTTCTCTTTATACTTGACTCCTAATCTTACCCATCTTGTTCAGAAAATAACCTCAACATAATTTTATCACCCTTAGAATAAATAAAAATTCATGTTTTATAAGTGAAAAAATCATTACATAGGTCAGTCATTACCCTTAAGGTCCAAAACCATCATTATGCCTAATAGAGACCTAATGCAATTAGGCCTTCTCTAAGCACATGTTTCACTTAGGCATCATTGGAACACATTGAGCCTACACAAATGGATTAAAAAATTAATAAAAAATTAAATTATAAAAATTATAATCTCACCTTATGTCCCCAAAACCATTTTATCTCATTTAGCTCCTTGAACCACATAATTAGGTATACTCACCATTATACCTTCTTACTGCCACAAAATCTATCTTATGAATATGGATCACACACTCAACTTTGCCACATAACCATAATAAAAAATCACATGTACATAATATACATGATGTTATAATAAACATAATGTTCATTATAATTCATCAAAAATTTTGAAAGACCTCTAACTGATCAACTTCATATGCTCACTCAAAATTGCACACATGCCTTAAAAACCTAGTCAAAGCCTTTGACTTTTCACACCTTCATATAAGTTTATCATGCATATAAATGTGTCAAAATTATCTTATGATACCTAAATAATAAATTAATGTAAATTTTATTCATCAACTATATGCAAAAAGACTCAGGAACAACATTCTTACTCATACATAGAAAACTAACTATAGCATCAAAAACATAATCAAGAAGATCAAGTCTTAGAACACCTATGGGATAAATTTAATGATATTAAAATGGGTTTATATGAAACTTAATAATCCTTATATCATCTTTGAAAATATATATTACAATTTTTAATGTCAATATTGGTCGTATAGACCAGTCTCACATCTTCACCCTACACAAACTTAACTGTGTTAGATAGATCACTTTGAGAAAAAAATGTATCATTTTTTTGTGCATAAAAAAACTCAAAAAAAAATTTATATTATTTATAGGTCTTTAAAAATTACCCCATGCATTTTGATCCATCCCTAATCCTCTACAACCAATCCCTAATCTCTTTCTCACTATTGTCTAGTTTTCTCACTATCTTGCTCATTAGGCCCTTTTAATGATAGGCCAAATTACATGACTAATTTATCATATTTTAGGTCTAAAAAATTAACATAAAATTAAATTTTCAAAAATTAAAAGTCTCACACATAATCCTTCATCCATTTACATGCTTTGACTTGGTCAGCCTTACCTGTTACATCAAAATTATGAGAAATAAGGGGTTTTTTATAGCTTCTAATCACACTTATGACAAAAAAAACCACTTAGATAAAATTTTAAGATTAATTTACATATTTAAAACATAAAAATAGTTCAAAAAAACCATTATGATCCATAACTGACAAGATATTTACTATCAAATCATTATGAGGGTTTTAGGAGGGTTTTAACTAGTTTCCCTTAGCAATCATTCATACAATATTTCCCCTCAATTAAAAAGCTAATTATATGAAATTAAATATAAGAACCTTACCCATATTAAATTAACTACTTATGATCTCATGAAAAGGTTTTATGTGTCAACTGGCACAAGAAATTCCTTCTCAGGTTTGCAACACCCCATTCTATGTACATAAAAAACCTTAACACTAATATTCATACTTTATTTTTTAGGATATAACCTAAAACATGGAAAAAAAACTTATCACAACCTCTAAAATATATATAAATTCTCTCAAGAGATATGAAACCTTGGGAAATGATCTTGACACCTCATTAGGCTAGACTAGATCTCTTTGCACATTGGGCTTTGAACGGTCAATCATACTTAGACCTTGATCACACTTTAAAACCTATTTTAATATCCTAAAATCCTAATTATCATGTAAAATTACCTCATACCTTTATCACACATTTCCACCTATCATCTCCTAAGTCTCATACTACTTACCTCATCATGCTACCAAGCTTGTGCCTCCTCACTAGGCCTTTGAAGTACATGGCTTATGAACTCAACATCAAGAACAAAAATGATAACTTATAATAACATCAATGAAACTTTCATGACATAAATTAAAAATTCATTCATACCTTATAACACATTCTCAACAAACTCCCTCTTTGTCATTGATGTCAACCACTCATTGATGTAACCCACTCAAAGAAGCTTTTTTATTGGAATATATCTCCCCAAAGTAGATCAATATCCCACTTTGGCATTAATGAAAAATAAATACCTACAATGACAATTCAATATATATAATTGAAAGATCATATTAACAATCTCCCCCTATCTCATTTCATACCGTAGACATCTTCTGCTTGATAAACTAATGTGACTCCTCCTTTGACCTCATAACTTGTGCACTTCTTTCCTACACTTTAGAGCTAAATCACATACTTATTGTCTCCCCTTAATAATTTTTAATTCCTAAATGACTACTAGGAATAATAATTACACTTAATTCCAATCTTAGATGTTTAAAATTAGCCTTTGGAAGAGGATTAGTCAATATATCTATAATCTGCTCCTTATCAGACATAGAGTCAAGTGTAATACTTTGTTCACTCACATGTTCTCTTAGGAAATTATACTTGATAGGGATTTTATTGGTAATTTAATTCATGATAATATTATTTTAAACACTTATGGCACTAGTATTATATAAAAAAATAAGAATATGACCATCAAAATCCACCTTATAGTCTATCAAGGTTTGTGTCATTCACAACACTTGAGTACAACATGAAGCTACTAAAATGTAAAAAGCCTCACAAGTAGATAAATCCATTTATGGATATTTATTGACTAACCATGATACTAGGCACTTAAATAAGAAGAAGGATCCTCCACTAGAGCTCTTTTTATTATCTAGACTCTAAGCCCAATCTACATTTGTATATGCTACTAGATCAAACTTATTGCTAATTAGGTACCATAAACCATACTCCATAGTTCCTATGAGATACATAAATATTATCTTGATTTATTTTAGATGAATTTACTTATGATCTTATTGAAAAATTCACACAAGACCTACTACCTGCATGATGTCAAGTATAGAGGCAGTATTATACAAAAAACACCCAATCATGGATCTATATTTTTTCTAATTAACCCTTGAGGATTAATCCTCATTAGTTATATTTTATCATATAACCATAGGTATACTTAAATCATTAAAATATTCAATTTAAAATGTCTTTAATATCTCTTTAATACACTTGACCTATGAAATGAACATACCTTTTTTAGATTAGCTGATTTGAAGTCCAAGAAAGAAGGATAGTTCTCCAAACATAAACATTTCAAATTATTACTTCATCACCTCTATAAAATCATTAATAATGTTCTCATTAGTAAATGATGATATCATACAAATAGACTAGCACTATCAACTTATGATCATTTTCAATCTTGATATACATGTTACTATCTACAACTCCTCTTTTGAAAACATGGTCCAAAAGTTACTTTTCTAGTCTAGCATACCAAGCTCTAGGGGACTATTTTAGAACATAAAGGGAATATTTCAACCTACATACATAGTACTTATTATCAATCAATAGGAAACCCTTATGTTGTTCAATTTATGCTTCTTCTAAGTTCCCATTTAGGAAAGGTAACTTGACATCCATTTGGTATATCATGAAGCATTTTAAACCTACATAGGAAATAAACATCCTAAAGGCCTCTAACCTTGATATAGGAGAAATGGTATCCTAAAATTCCACTCTTTATACTTGAGCATATCCTTTTCACATAATTATAGCCTTATTTCTAGTGACCTCTCCATTATCATTTAACTTATTCCTGAATACCCATTTTGTACCAATTATTTTTTTATATTTAGGCCTAGGTACTAACTCCCAATTTTAATTATTCTCAATTTGATTTAACTCCTAATTCATTACATCTAACCAAAACTTATCTTAACTAGATTATATAAAGTTTTTAGGTTCAAATTTTGAAAGTAAGGCAATCTTTTCTTGATTAGCATCACTCAACATTCTTCTCCTTTTTTTTATACTTGTACTTTTATTTATAATGATCAAAGATTCAGGATGATCCTTTTGAATCTTCCTAAAAGGATATTTTGAGTCCTTTATTTTCTCAATTTCTTATTCATCCTCATCTATCTCTATTTCTACTTCATCATTTCTTTACTGAGAATATTATTTCTTTATTTCATCAACCTCTTACATTTGTGCTCTCCACTATATTTTGAAACCTCTTATTATAACATCTATAGGTAGTACTTACTGATGAATATCCCAATAAAATATCTTCATCATACCTTGAATCAAAACTACCTAAGTCCTCATAATCTCTTTTGATATAATATTTACTCCCAAAGACCTTAAAATGTTAAACACTTGTAGGTATGCCATTCCATAATTCATATGGATTATTATCACCATTGATCCTAATCTAACCTCTATTTAAAGTGTAAACTATAGTAATTATAAATTCTCTCTAGTATCCATCAAATAATTTGGACTCATTCAACATGGTCCTTGCCATTTTTTGAACTATTATGTTCTTTATTTCAACCGCCCCATTCTGTTGAGGTATTCTAGCAACTAAGAACTATCATCTTATTCCATTGACCTCACAAAACTTATCAAACTCATTTGACCAAAACTCTCCTATTTTTTTAGACCTAAGACACTGAATATTCACATTCATCTCATTTTCAACCAAATATTTGAAGGATTTTAATTTACCTATAGATTATAACCTCTCCTTCAAGAATGCTACCCAATTCATTCTTGTGAAGTCATCTATAAGCAACATGAAGTAACTATCACCTTGAATACTTCAAATCCTTGTAGGAACACATAGATCAATATGAATTAATTATAAAGGTATAGTATTAAAATATTCTTTAGAATTTAATCTACTCCAAGTCTACTTACCATATTGAAATGCCTTGAAAAGAGCATTTATAGGTTTAGAGATTTTAGGCATATTCTTCACAGATCCCTTGGAGCTAATATTGACTAGATTGTCAAAGTTAATATGTATTAACCTCCTATGCCATAGCTAAAATTAATTTATCTTACTCATGAATCACTTGTCTTTTATGATTTAATTTAACATATAAAGACTATTCTTAGTTCTCTTGGCTTTGGTAATGAACCTTCCTGATTTTGCTCTCCTTATCTCACATCCTTTGTCATGAAATGTTAAAGTATGTACTTGAATGCACATTTGACTTAAACTCAAAAGTTGTGTTTCAACCCATCTACATATAAAACTTTTTTTGTCTTGATCTTCCCATTATCCAAGATCAAATCACCTTTCCCAACTATATTAGTAGATGTGTTATCTCCAAACCTTATTGAACCTATGGCATTATTCTTCAAAGTGATAAATTTTATTTTATCTCTTGTCATGTGATTTTAATAGCCACTGTCTATGTACCACTTAAAATCTTCATTTTGGGTATGAAAATCAATTTGGGATATCATAAATTCCTCTCATCTGCATTCATGTTTCTCTTTCAATTTACCCATAGGGTCTGCTTTATTGATCCATTCTTTAGTATCATGACTCTATATCTTCTCAACATGACTATTTTTCCTTATATATCTTGTCTTACACTTTCTTTCATTGTGTACTCTTTGGTTATAGTTATAACATAGGATTTTACTTCTCCATCTATAGTTAATAACTCTATGTCTAAATTTACCATAAGAGAAATAATAACTAATGAAATAATCTACATGTTATGATTATTTAAAATTATTTTTATTTTGATTATTGTAGGATGATAAACCACTTCCTTTCATATCATTTTATGGATAAAACCCCTTCTTGGCTTGTTGATGATTTACTTCAAAATTGACTACTTCTGCATAGGTCTTGATTTTACCATCTTCATCACTCCTTAACTGATCAATGTCTTTTAGAAATTGGCTCTTATTTAACTCATTTTATTATTATATGAAGATAAAACCTATCATATCATAAAAGGATATTTTATTATCCAAAATATTATTAAGATTTCTAGTACTCTATTCAAACTTGTGATAAGTCCTTATCTTAATTGCATCTTACACAACTTGTGCCTCTAAAGTCTTTACTTTCATTCTAAGCTAGGTGAATTCTTCCATATTATTCTTCTCTTTTGAAAAACATTAAAAATATTTTTCAATGATAATGGATATATCCTCATTGCAATCATAAAAAAAAATTCATGATCAAAATCCATACATATGCTCCAAATATCTCTATTAGGTTGTTAAGTATACACATAGGACCAGGCTCTAATACCAAGTTTTAGAGGTATAACCAATGATATATGGGGTTTAATCAGTGTAAAATTATTATTTAAATTACATATATCATCCATTAATAAAAAATATATATATCTAGAGACATGGAAATGCACAAACAATCATTCATATGAGCAAGAAGTAGAAACATAACACATGAACACAAAATCTATGTGGGAAACCATCATGGGGGATAAAAAACACTTATTTAAATATTTTAATACATTATTATAAGTAATTAATAAAAAATTTAGTGAGGAACCAAAACCACAAGGAGCACCAAGCCCTCATCAGTCAAGCACCAATTGACTAGTCCTTTAACAAGCACCAACTTATAAGGAAGTTCCAACCCACTAGGTAACTCAACACCAACTCAGCTACCTTGAACCTATGATAAATTTATAACACCTATTTCTCAATAAATTTAATATGACCTCCTTATTTTTATCTTCTCACTCTTCTATCTTTCTAAAATAGCATGGGCCTTCTCACTCAACTAGCCCTTTCTTTGATAGAATAGGTTGAATGACCTTGCCCATAACCTATAGAAACATAGTTATATATTCATGGAATATTAAACACACATTTATTTTAATATTCAATCCATTTACCTAGTTTCTAAAAAACTCTATATCATTCATTCATATGCTCTATATTCTAACTAGTCAATTAGACCTATTAGACCTTCTCTTTATACTTGACTCTTGATCTTACCCATCTTGGTTGGAAAATAACCTCACCATACTTGGATAACCATTGGAATAGATAAAAATACATGTTTTTTAATTTAAAAAACCATTTCATTGGTATTTTATTATCCTTAAGTTCCAAAACCATCATTAGGCCTAATAGAGACCAATGCAATTAGGACTTCTCTAAGCACACATTTCACTTAGGCCTCCTTAGAACACCTTGATCCTCAAAAAATGAATGAAAAACTTCATACACACTTAAATTATACCCTTTAAAATCTCACCTTATATCCCAAACACAATTTATCTTATTTTACTCCTTGAACCACATAATTAAGTCTACTCATCATTAGACCTTCTTACTGCCATAAAGTCTATCTTGAAAATCTAAATCATACACTCAAAATTTCCACATAAACATACTAAAAAATCATATGGATATAATATAAATGAAATTAGGTTCAACATAATATTAATTATAATTCATATTATAGGGCAAAAGACCTCTAAATGATCAACTTCATATGCTCACTTAGAATTGCATATAGACCTTAAGAACCCAGTCAAAAGCCTTTGACTTATAACACCTTAATAAGAGTTTACCATGAATAAAATGTGTTAAAATAAACATATGATACCTAAAAAACAACTTAATGTACATTGGATTCATCAAAAATATTAAAAAAGACTCAAGAACAACATTCTCACTCATACACATAAAACTTCTTATAGCATCAAAAACACAGTCAAGAAGATCAAGTCTTAGAACACCTATGGGAACACTTTTATGATATTATAATGGTTTTATATGAAAATTAATAATAATTATAACATATTTTAAAATATATATTAAAATATTTAATTTCAATATTGGTCTTATATACCAATCTCAAATTTTCACCCTACATAGACTTCATTGTGTTAGACAAATCACTTTGAGAACAACTTTTAACATTTTTGTGTGAAACACCAAAAATTATAAATAAAAGGTATATGAGTTATAATTATTTAATAATGACCCAATATATTTAGATCCATCCCTAATACTCTACAACTAATCCCTAATCTCTTTCTCACTATTGCTTAGTTTTCTCATTGTCTTGCTCATTAGTCCATTTTAGCAATAGGCCAACTTCCATGACTGGTTTGGAAAATTTTAGGTCTAAAACATACTTTAAAAGTATTTCACATCATCCTCCATCCATTTTTATGTTTTTTACTTGGTCAACCCTACCCATTACATCAAAATCATGAGAAATAAGGGGTTTCTTGTAGATTCTACTCACTCTTATGACAAACCAAAACCACTTGGATAAAATTGGAAGATTCATTTACATGATCCAAAAATCAAAATTGGTTAATTAAACCATTTTGATCCATAACCAAAAATATCTTTCCTATTGGGTCAATATGAGGGTTTTAGGAGGGTTTTGACTGGTTTCCCTTCTTAGCAATTGTTCATAAAGGATTGTCCTTTAACTCCAAAAATAATGGTAGGAATTTCAAGATATTAATATTATTAAACTTAAATTAACTAATCATGATCTCATGTAAATGTTTCACATGTGAATAATCATAATAAATTCCTTTTCAAGTCTGTAACACCCCATTATGTGCACACAAAAAATCCTAACACCAATTTTCATGATTTATTCTTTAGGATATGACCTCAAAATAGGTAAACACACTTAAAAATACCTATCACACCTTTGTCAATTCTCTCAAAAGATGTCACCTTGAGAAATGATCTTAAACCCTCATTAGGACACACTAGATCTCTTTGCTCATTAGGCCTTGAACTACCAATCATACTTAGACCTTGATCACACTTTAAAACCTATTGTAATATCCTAAAAACCTCATTATCATGTTAAATTACCTCATACTTTTATTACACACTACCACTCATAAAATCCCAAGTCTCATACTGCTCACCTCATCATGCTACCAAGCATGTTCCTCCTCACTAGGTCTCTCAAGTACATAGCTGATGAACTCAACATGAAGAAAAAAAATAACAACTTATAATCACATCAATGAAACTTTCATGACATCAATGACAACCTCATGCATACCTTAGAACACATTATTAATAGTGGTTGTATATCTTCACCATTATTTTGGTGATAGCAGTGAGGGGCCTATCATGGTGAAGAGTCTATGATTTTTTGATGCCTTTCCCCATTGCCCAAACATATCAAGCGTAAACCTAGACTTATGAATGTTCACTCACAAGTTTGGATACCTATGAGTGACTGAAACACTTATAAATTTTATTTAAGAGTATAAATTTGGATTTCCAATCTCACTTTATTTCACCTCCAGTATTCAAAGTGATTTTTCATGCATACAAATGACTTCTCATTACCATTAATACCCCATTTTGATGTTCAAAACTATAGGGATCCATTTATGCATATACCATGTTTTTCAAAGATAAAGACATGGTACCTCTTGAAGGACTAATTTTAGAGAGATAATTCTCAATAGAGAACACATGAATTATGGGAGAGAGGTATTTTTTCATGAGCAATGGAATAATATAAACCTCTGAAAGTGACATACATATCAAATAACTAGAAATTGTAGTAGGAGTGACTGAAATACCCTATACATTAAGACACTATTCCTCTTATTGAATACATTTCATGAAGATGAATTAGATAATGAAAATAACATGGAATTTAGATCTTTGACCTATGAAAACATGTCTCAAAATAATTCTTATCCATCAAATTCTAAACTAGAGAAATAGAAGAAATATTTGACCCTACTTGGATGGATAAGGCATAGTGACCTGTTGTCACTCTTAATGATTGTTCATAAAATAGGAGCCATGAATATGAAAAAAAATGAAAATAATTTAAATATTATTATGACCCATAATAATTTTCAAAGTTTCATCTCCTAACTCTCTCTCTCTCTCCTGCCTATACCATCCACTTGAATTTTGCCATTCTAAGCTTGTGAAATTAGTAATGGAGGAAAGAAAATGTATAGAGCATTTTTATAACTTGAAACTTGGTGAAAATATTTAAAATGATATTTAGAATCCCAAGGGACACTCAAACTATTTCCAACTAAAATATGATCTTCCAAGGTTGTACAAGTTCCCAAAAGTGCTTGTAAAGGGGTAGTTTGCTTTGTTTAGGCATTAAAATACATATTTTATTAGTCTTTAACAATTATCTAACTTATTTTTAAGATAAAGTATGTTAAGAGTCTTATTTAATTTTTTTTCTTGGAATGGTACGTACAACTCCTTGAAATTAGCCAAAAAGGTGACAAAATAACTTTTTAGCACATATCAACATTATAGGGGTTTAATGCATGATAATATGACATTCATTACACATTAATAACATTTTATAGTCACTCTAAACCATTTCAAACCTTTTACCACACTAGAACACACCAAGACCTCATAAATGACCCCTAGGACTAGACAAGACACATGAGACCAAACCTTGGACTAAGTTAATAAATGACTAATGTCACAATATGAAAACTTTTTAAGACCATGACAAGACCACATATAAGTTTTGACAACCCTATGAAAGTTTCAACATATAGGGGTTGACCAGTTTTGAATTGGGGTCAAAATTTGGTAAACAAATTGGCAATTCATAGGGATACCATTCTTGTAATGCTAATGTATCAATGGCCTTATCCTCCCATTGGGAAATGGAGTCACTTTTATCCTACAATCTAAAACTGACATGCCTTCTAAAGACTTCAAACTCACACCAAACCACATAAAAAGAAGAAAACACACTATACCAAAGGTATTTGGGGAAAAACATAATGTACTCATATAAAATTTTAAATTGGATGTCTTAAGCATGGATAATGACACCCAATCCATAAGTCTTCCTAATTGATTACACAACCCTTCTAGGCTACCCCTTCACTAATTCCTAGTCACCCACATACTTTCATAATTAACCATTGTAGACCTAGGTAGCTCTTCCAAGCCTAGATCTATCCCCTTAGGTCTCATTCCCTTAAGACAATAGTACTGAAATTATATAGGAACATTGGAGCCCAGGGTGTCCTATTTTTGGCATTGTTATTCATGTTTATTTTTGGTCTCAATAATCAGATTATTTTGGATCCTTATCATTTTATTTATTGACCTAATGCAAATTCATTTAACCCATGATCATTAATTTTGATATAAAAGGCCATTCAAATTCCATTTAGAAGGTTGACACTCATTTACAAGAGAGAAGAAATAATACAAGAAAGTACATTCAAGCACTCTTCCCTATTCTCTACATACAACCTTCCAAGATCATTTCAAGATTATTCAAACCTTTGCACCTTCCCTTAGCCATTTTAAGTACATCTAGTTTTTCATCTAGTTTCATTTATCATACACAATTGGAAAAAACACTTCAATGGGATAAATACATTAGCTTGATCCCTCCTTAGAGTATTGGTATGTTGGCTATGTACCCACACATGGGGTGTGAAGTGCATCTAGTGTATATTTTACACAATAACCCCTTATCTATCTTTTCCAAGTTTCCATTCAAGTTCAAGCACAAAAATATCCTATGGATTTTGAAGATTAAAAATAGATGCATAATAATATTTGAAAGATTATAGGCTTTGATATTTCATGGATAGAGTAACATAGACTTGCTGAGCAGAACCCAAAAAAATCAAATCACCTAGATAATAGCACCAAAAAGGACTACAATGCCAAATAGTAAGGTGTCTCACTTTTAACACTCCTATCTAATAAAAAAATTAAGTTTAGGGATATGTTTTCGACACTGTCTCATACCTTAATTTTTAGTCTGGGCAGCATAGAATAAGCTAAGTTACTTTTCTCTTTATTCTCTTACTATTTTTTGAAAGGTCAAATTTTAATTAAATTTCAAAAATTAGTAGCCATAATTAGGGATATTATTTTCTAATTTTTCCTACTTAGAATTATTTATTAAACAGTAATAAAATTCCATTATTCCCAAAAATAAAAATATTTGGTGAACCCAACTTCAAATTTTGCACAAAAACCCTAAAAACCCTAGGGATAATTATTTTTTTTTTCTATAATTTCATATTTTTTATTGTATTTAAAAATTATAAATCTACAAATTAATTTCAAAATTATCATATATTTTTTAGAAACCCTAGTTTGCACATACTATGTCCTTTTTGCATACAAATAGATTCCAAACACTAGGAAAATTACTACTAATTTTAGAAATATTTTTTGATTTTTCCTAAATTTTCTAAGAAAAATTATACAAATTTTCTATAAATTTATATCAAAAATTTAAAATTAGCACATTAATTTTAAAAATGTATTCAAAATCCGTAGTTGCATATACTAGTTCCTCCTTTGTTTTTTGAGGTATCACCTTACATCCATAGCCAAATTACAAAAATGATGATCATTTATTTACAAACTTTTATTACATTTTTTGAAAATAATAAAGAAACCATAATAGGCCCTATCATGTACGTGAATGATGAAGTCTATCATATGTTAGTACAAATCTTCATTCTTTGCATTTCATGCATATTTTTCATTATATGGGATGATGTTAAGCAAGTTATTGTTAAACATGTTAATACATATTTTTTACCACCTCCCTTGAAGCCTCTACCCCATGTTGAGTCATGTTGCCTAACCCATTTTTCTCTTCCCAAGTCACTACCCATTGCCAAAGAGCCCAGCTGATACCCTTTGTCCCTCCACCACCTTGACTCATTGGTTATCTTCACTCTCCTCTCATAACTACTAATACTCATATACAAATAGTAGATAATGTAGTTAGAGCTATTAATTGATAGACTGACATGCCTCCTTCACTTACTTAAGAGCCTCATCACCCTACTATTCCAACTCATCCCAGGCCCAACCCACATGTATAAGTAGATCTACACAAGGCATATAACATTGTTAATCAATTGAGAAACACTCTATTTAAAATTTCCATATTAAAACTACTTCACTAAGATAATGTATTCAAGGACATTATTTATCAAACACTCACTCATACTTATATGTCTAATGATTCAGACATTCTTATTTTTCATTAGTGGTCAACACTTTAAAAATTAGAGAAGATGTAATTTATTTGATCATGATGACATGCCTTCTTAGATAGTTATTGATCAAAATTTACCACTATTCAAAGAAATACAAGTCAAGCCTAGCATAATCAAGAGATTTCTTATTGATAGTGGTTCTAAACTAAATTTGTGTAATATTGCATTCTTATAGGCCATGGATGTAGATTTGGCATCAATACAAAAAACATATAATAGCATTCAAGGATTCGATGATATACCCAAACATACATTGGATCCTATTACTTTAGATATCATGGTGGGACCAAAACCCATCTTTACATAATTTCAAGTCATGTTAGATCCTCTCCACTATAATATTTTACTCAGATGACCCTAGATACAGACTATGGGTGTCATTCCTTCCATCTCCATTGATGCATTAAGTTTCTCCACAAGGGATATCTATACATAGATCTAGCAAACAACTAACCATTTAGATATTCTAAACTTATAGAGTTATAGTCATAATTAAATTCAATTTAAACAACTTGAGCATGACTTGTGACACCCAAACCATAGGTCTCTCCTACTCACTTACACAACCCACTTAAACATGTTTTCACTATTTCCCATTCATCTGAAGCCTTCTAGACTCATCCCCTACTATCCCAAACTCCTCTCCTAGGCAAAAATCTATCCCCTAGGGTCCCTTTCCCCCTAAATAACATCACCATAAGTGGGACTACAGTGTTGGGACCCAAGGTGTCCACTTTCCAGCACTGTTGTCCAAGTCCATAATAACTTCAAATGATCAAATTTTCCTAATCCTTATCTTTTCCCTTGTTAGCCTAATGTGAGTTCATCTAACATATAATCACTAGTTTCCATATAAAATCCCATTCAAAGGTCATTTATAAGGGTTGGAAATCATTCAAAAGGCACAAGCTAGAAATATACTAAAGCACCCTCAAGCAAATCTTCTTATTCTTTGTATACAATAAACCACTATTATTTCTAGCCTATCCAACCTCCTACACCGGTCATGAGTCATCTCAAGATTTACAAAATTAATATACACATGAATTTCATACATAGGATTACACAATACACATTCAAATTGGGTGAACTACATTGGTCTTGATCCCTCTTCAATAAATTTGGTATGTAGGTAGCATGCCCACACACGGGGTGTGATCGCATGTTCAGTGCATATTACAAACTAACCCTTTTTTCTAGTTGGATTCGATATCACCTATCAAGCATGAAGAGGAACTAGGATCCTTGAAGACAAAATAAATTACATATGAAGCTTTACAAAAAACCAAGACTCAATATTTCAGGCACAAGGTCTCCTAGAGCAAATGAACAAAACCTAGAAAGCTCAAAAAGTTTAGACACTAAGGACTATGGTGCCAAAACTTAGACTAAAACACTAGAACTCTAGGTGTCCCATTTTTGGTGCTCTTGTCTAGGCAAAAAACAAACTTCTGGATCCTATTTTTGACAGTCTGCCTAGCTAGATCAACAATTTGTAGCCTCTGTCTCCTCCATCTTAGCCTAGAATCAACTAAGTTTTACTCTATATCCCTTTGTTTGCTATATTAAAAAATCAATTAAGCGCTTTAAAATTTAATAAATTAGCAGGTTAATTAAGGCACATGTTATTTACTTATTTTCCCCTTAATCCAAACCCTTTTACTATTTAGGAAATCAAACCTATAGTTTCCCAATTTTAGTAGAACATTTGGTGAACTTGACTTACTTCAAAGTTTTGCACAAAAAACCTAGAAATATTAGGATAATTATTTCTATTTTTTGTAATAATTTCTTAATTTTTCCTAAATTTAATAATCATAAAACTAAATATTAATTGAAATATTTTTTCAGTAATTCACTAAAACCCTATTTTGCACATACTAGGTCCTATTTGCATACAAACACTCTCAAACCACTAGGAAAAATATATTGCTAATTTTAGAAATATTTTCATATTTTTATTAAATTTTTAAAGATTGATTCTTAAAATTTATAACAAAAATTTCAAATTATTACATTAATTTTGAAAAAATCATTTCAAATCCCTAGTTACATTAACTAAATCCTAATAATTTTCAAGTAATATTCCACTTATTTTCTACAAATTTTGATTGAATATTACAACAAAAAAATCACTTCAAATTAAAAAAAATCATAGTAAATTCTAGAAAATTTATTTGTCTCAAAACCCTAATTGCATCTAATAGGTCCCATTCAAGCAAGTAATTTCTCATAATTTTCCTAAATTTTATCTTGCATACTTAGCTCAGAAAATCAATTTTAAATTCAAAAAGTTTATAGTATTTTCCAAATAATATTTTTGTAAAATCCTTAGTTGCATATAATAGTTCCTACTTTGTTTTTTGTGGTATTAACTTACATGTTTGGTAGATTCATATCCTTTTTTTCACAAATTATAAACTACTATTTTAGAAATTTGTGTTTCTTATATCCAATACTTTCTAGTTTTAACACATTACCTATTACAACTTATTTTAAAACATTCAAACACATTTCAATTTGTTTTCCTACTATAATAATGGCCCAATATAACAGCTTTGATGAAATTGATAAAAGAGAGGTTCCAGAACTCTTAACCAAACACCTAGATATGAAAGATGACATGATTATAATCTTCCAAGAGGAACAACAAAAGGTAACCAATGGTCACTCTTCTCAAAATATAGATCCACTACTTTCAAATGACACTATGAGGGTAACTATGTCATAATAACCCCTATAGAAGCCCAATGTTCTTCTATGCCACCAACTATAGATAGTACATCCCTATCTCCTGATGTGGTAAACCTTGTGTAAGAGATTCAATATCTTTAATACAAGGTGCAACATCTTGAGCAAGGTACCACTATATCTACATAGGCATTAGACTCCTTCACTCTATTGTATACACCTTTGGCATGGCATATAACTACCACACCCTTTCCACCTAGATTTGTATAACCTAAGCTCACTCTTTAAGATAAGAAGGGTGATCTAGAGACACATTTGAGAGCCTTTCATGTCGAATGTTTGGATTATGTAACAAATGAATAGCTATTAACTAAATTATTTCTGAGGAGACTCAAGGATTATGTATTATAATGGTTTTACATTCTATTGAATCGGTCAGTTAATGCATTCAAACCTCTTACTGACATGTTTCTAGCATATTTTAGTATCAATATCGGTGATAAGGTTTCATATGCCTACATTACACAACAAAAATAGAAATAAAATGAGCCTCTTAATGAGTATGTTCTTAGATACAAGACCATATTGGCTAAGATGACTAGCCCTAGGATAGATCAGGAGTTATAGGACCTCTTTAAATAGAGTCTTCTATCGATTTTGCATGAGACAATCATTTTAGAAAATTTATCTTCTTTCATTAAATTATGTCACACTTTAAAAGAAAGAGAAATCAAACTCATTTCAATGGGCAAATTTAAGTACACAAGTGTGTCAGATACAACTAATAAGAGCAACAACAAAGCTCCATATAAGGTCAAATTCAATGATAGTAAAATAATAACTTATTAGATAGTTAATATGACTTTAGAACCCTCACAGAGAGTCACTTTATTATCAACTCCTCAATAACCTTTTACAAATCTACCAGTTTCTCTAGCTAGAGTTTTATAGTAGTTATTAGAATGTAACATCATACCTCTTCCTCCTATTAGAGAAATTGATCTAGAAAATCCTCTTCTATGAGGATATGACTAAAATGCATATTGTGACTATCACATGGCACCAAGCCATACTAAAAATAGATGTATTAGTCTTAGGCATAAGATACATGATCTAATTGGTGGTAATCAAATTGATCTAGGCACTTCATCTAAGCCTCCTCTGACCAAACCAACTTAGGATAAGTCACTAAAAATATTTTTAAATCCATTTCCATAGCATGTAAAGTTAGATACCTAAGACACATTAGGTTTACATCATTCATATCAGGCACATCCTCTACCAGTTACATATAGGGTACTGATATCCAATTCACATCCATTGAGCCATATGATTGGTACTTTTCCTTCTAGCATTTTAATTTGACCTTCCCTCTCCTTTTCCAAGTAGGAGATTATTAAGGATGACACATATTATCATGCACTCTTCATTATAGCTTGTACTCATGGTCATCCCATTCAAAATGTTCTAATTGATAATGGATCTAACATTAACATGTGTACTATTACACTACTACAACACTTGGGTCATATAGAGTAGGATATTACTTCAATAAATACAATTATTAATGGTTTTAGTGGACATAGTCAGAATACACTAGCTGAGATCCTTACTCATCTATAGGTTGGTCCTACACACATGACCACCTCATTTACTATAGTTCTTAACATGGGAGTTTTTGACATGTTACTTGGTAAACCTTAGATTCAAAAACTCTAAGCAATTCCATCTATAGTACATCAATGCATGAAATTCATTAATGGTAATCAAGTTATCATAGTTATCAGAGTTCCATATGAGTTGCCACTTTTAATTTTAGAGCTAGTTTTAGTTCTAGAACTATTTTTAGTTCCATTACTAGTTCTAGTTCTACCACCAATTTTTTCTCCAATTTAGCATCAAACATAGATACGATATCCATCACCAGTATAGAGGGTTCATACACCTCCATAGCTTCTATATTCTAGAAAAATTACAACTACATTATTCACACCCATATTAGTCTCATTGAGGGGGTAATAAATAAGGGTTTTATCATAGAGATAAAATCTCATAACAATTGAAACAATAGAATTCAGATCACCTAGTTTAGAATCTAGAGGTCAAATCAGTCAGAATAGAGAAAAAAATAGTGACAGTTCTAGATCAGCAACTAGTTTCAACACAAGATAATAACACCAAAAAAGGATAGTAACACCAAACATAGGGGTGTCCTCATTTTTAAATTATTGTCTAGGTATAAATACACTCAATTTTTGTAGAAATATGTAAAAAAATTAGTTTAGATATAGTTTTTACACATATAGATCAGTCAGAATCAATAGTTTTGTACAATTTTCTTAGAGAATCCAGATATAAGGGGTTATCATGCATAGCATGATGCTTCTAAAAATTTAGTTTTAAATTAGGTAGTTGACATAAATTATAGATCATAATCCATATTCCAAACACTAGTGATTATGGGAAATGTGCACAACACATTGGTCTTATTTTATTTCCAAGTTTAGTTTATTATCTAATTATTCTCAATAGTTGTGTGCCTTACTCCATCTACAGGTGGTTAGCATCACTTTCAATTAGAAATTTTACACAAGTTTAACAATTTGAGTAATTTATTTCTTTATTTTCCTTTCATATAAGCCTCGTACAACAATTTTAGAGTGGCTTTCATACAAGCCTAACCTCCATATTTTAAAATGGCTAAGAATGGCCTAATTTCCAGAATACATTTAGGCT
Organism: Torreya grandis; assembly: GCA_037957365.1. Lineage (NCBI taxonomy): Eukaryota > Viridiplantae > Streptophyta > Pinopsida > Cupressales > Taxaceae > Torreya > Torreya grandis. Next base: position 82,645 of record JARHVA010005102.1, on the reverse strand, counting down.
ATCCATTCCACACTAAATTTTTTTAGAACATCCATGGGATCCATGATAAATTTCATATAACATATATTATATACTGGTATCACTTAATATCTTCCCTTCATGGGGTAATGATGGAGCCAAAGTGCCAACCTTTATATTCTTGGCCAACCTATATAGAAAGATTGGACACACAGTCTAGACATTGAATAGAACACACATGATTTATTAACTTCACTTAGTTGGTGATGATGAAGATAAAGGGATAGCCCTTACACTCTTGAGCCACTTTCTAGGGAATTGAGTACTTGATTCCATTCATGATATTATGCTTTATTCAACACATACCCAACATCATCCAGCACAATCCAACATCACAACAAGTTTTTTATTAGTTCATATACCCAATGAGGTGTATTCATTTCTTTCTCTTCCTCTTACTAAGATTTTGTAAATTATTATTCTAGATATAGTGTGTCTAGTAATAACTGATCTGCTTTTATGTTTTCATTATAGATTCACATTACATAGCATGCTCTCTCTATGCACATCCAACATCACATATATTCATGAGCTTCTCCCTTATAGGTAAGTTTAGGTATGCTTTTTACTTTCCTTTATCCTAGTATTTCACTTTGCTACATCAATAGAATAAGGTAGGGGAAGTGTAGTCATTTAAAATGAAACATTGGATGACTTAATCATGGATAATGACACCCAATCCATATGACTTCCTACTTTCTTACACAACCCTTCTAGGTTATTCCTTCATTGATTCCTAGTCGCCCACAACCTTCTAGACTTAACCCTTATAGACCCAGTCATCTCTTTTTGGCCCAAATATATCCCCCTAGGTCTTATTCCCTTAGGATAAAAACACCCAAATTAGATAGGAGCACTAGAACATAGGGTGTCTTATTTCTATAACTTTTATCCAAGTTCATTTTTGGTCCTAATTGTCAATCTTTTAGATCTTTATCCTTTTCCTTATCAGCCTAATGTGAATTCATTTAACCCATGATCATTAATTTCCCTATAAAAGGTCATTAAAATTCCATTTATAAGGGTTGGTACTCATTTACAAGAGAGAAGCAAGATACAGTCAAGTACATTCAAGAAATCTTCCCTATTCTCTACATATAGCCTTCCAAGATCATTTCAAGTTTATTCAAACCTTTTTACCTACCCTTATCCATCTGAAGTACATTCAATTTTTCATCTAGTTGCATTTATCATATATAATTACACTAATCACTTTAATGGGAGAGATACATTATCTTGATTCATCGGAGAATTGGTATGTAGGTAGTGCACCCACACACAGGGTGTGAAATGCATCCAACATATCCTTTACACACTAACCCCTTCTCTATCTTTTCCATGTTTCCATTCAAGTTCAAACATAAATTCCTATAGATTTTGAAGATTAAAAATATATACATAGCAAGCTCCATAGGCTTCTTAGATTCGATATTTTACTGACATGGTAACACAAACCTACCAACACACAACCTAGAAATCTTAGACCACCTAGACAACAGTGCTGGAAAATGACTACAACACCAAAAAATAAGTTGTCCCACTTTTGGTGCTCCTATCCAATCCAAAAATTAACCTCAAGATCCATTTTTTGATAGTTTCTCAATCCTACTCCTCCATTATCAAACCCTATCTTAGTTTGGATCATTCACAATAAGCTAAGTTAGATTTCTCTTATTTAATACTATGTTTAGAAAAGGCAAAAATACAAATCTATTTACACAAATTAGTAGCTTAATTCCTACATATTATTTACTGATTTAATTTTCTCAAATCTATTTATTAAACTATGAATAAAACTCCATTATTCTAAAAACAATAAAATACACAACAAGAAAACTCAAAACAACACACCTAATCTATTATGTACAAACCTCAAAACATGCGTAAGGTGATGAAATAGTTCTTCTTACTTCAACTAGGGCCAAAAAAAATGTTTCTAGAGTCAAAACTAATCCATGAGAATAAATCAGCATATGATGGATGTTTATCAAATAAAATTTATTTGTGAAGGTGATAAAATAACTTAATAGTAATGCGACCTCTATTAGATACAAGTGCATCACTTGAAACTCTTTTGAAGGGTCCATTTAGCTCTCCTTGAGGTTTTCTTGATAGTGCAACCTACTTCATCTCTTTCATACTCATTTGATTATTTTCATTTTGATTTTTACGAGTCATATACTCTTATCAACTTCACCTTCATTTATACTAAGATATGTTTGATATCTAGAGGCATCAAACCTACCTCCTTGAGGGCCAAACATATCTACAAGTGACTCACTATCATATTGAGTTCTATGATGCTACTCATTCACATAATATTCTACCTTAACCTGATTGTATTCCTCCAAGGTTGTAGTCTATTTGAAAGTGACTTGATGCTCCTATTTATGCTCATTTGGTCTAATAGTGACCTTATCATCAACCTCATGTTCCATTTGAAAGAGAGTAGGACTACTTACTTGTTTAAACTCTTACACTATGACATGGTACTACTAGCATAGATCATCGCACTCTTCTTGATTATCACACTCATGAAATTCTTTATCTTGGGAAAGTATAATTGCATCATATTATTCATTACCATGCTTAAACATACTTTGAACATTATCATCACCATCCATCTACATAAATTAGTTACCCCATTCAACTTTGTTGAATGGGATCATAAAGAGTTACCTCAATAAACTCATCATCCTCTTCACGAATGATATATGTTCCAAGACATGTCTCTTCAATGTGATTATATGGATAAAACCCATGTTTAGATCTCCACTCATCAGGAAATATGTCAATTATGACATCAAGTGGTGTTAGAGTTTCTTGGTCATTACGATAGTCTCCCTAATCATTGATATTGAATTTCATGTTTGAAGTATTTGGCACATATGGATCTACATGGAACCTAGATAAGGGTTAAGAATTGAAATAGATCTTAGTACCAAAAATAATCCTAAATGCCATGGAGGACCAAAACTGAAGTCAATTACCCTCTAATATTTGTAGTGAAGTCCCTTGACAAAAAAATGGCAAAGTGAGGTGACACATCTACAAATACCACATCTTGGGAAATATAAAATGTAGAACAAGCATGGAGAGTGATATGCAAACTTTTGATAATCCCAACCATCTTAGCAAATGATCCATCTAATTATAACACCCCTTTAGAGTGTCACTCATACTTCAACTTTAGCTTCTTTACTACTTATTTAGGCATGATTGATGTACTTGCTCCAATATCAATCAATAAACTATGTACCAGTGAGTCTCTAATGATGATGGAGAGATATAATGGAGGAGGTTTATCTTTCATTTTATATTTTTTTGGATTCCCATTTTTGGTATTCATTTCATTTTTCAAAATTACCCCTCTTTCACTAGTTTACTTAGATGATCTATCGAGCTTAGACATTTTATTTTGGATTAGGTCTCTTTGACCAAGTATGGATAGTGTTTCCCACATTAGGATGATTAAATGAACCATCTTCATCTATTCCATAATATTCATAGGAGATATGCCAACCCTATCATTTCCTTTAGGATCTATAACACTACCACTAGCTTGTGTAACTTGATGTGTAGGAGAAGGCATAGAAGGAGCTCTAATATTCTAAGTTTTCTAATTTACCTAAGCCATGGGAGATACATTCATCATACCTAATCCTTTAGTAGATTGAGAGTTCACATTTGGACCACTACTTTCTTTTTAGACTTCTTCATCTATTCTCTTCTCTATAATTGTATTTGTAGCTTTGGAGCTTAATCTAATGTTGAGATTACCTTAGTAGTTAACTACACATGAGTCTCCTTAAAGGTAATTCATCAAGAAAACATTTGATTGAGCATATCTTCTAATGTTTTCTCCTCCACTAGGCATCTCCTCTTGATTCATGGAAGGCATTGTTCCCCATTAAGCCATATAGGCTTGATTGAATGCATCATTTGTGTAAGTGGGAGGGTCATGAGGATGGTCTCATGAAGGATTTTTTCCATTATCATGCACAATATTGTTTTGGATACGTAAAACTACTTTATAATAAGAAGGAACATTCTAATTTGTCCATTGTGTTGCTTCACTTGAGTTATTTACCCTTGTCCCTCATATTGACCTTGAAAAGGTTATCTAAGAGCTTGATATGATTGATAAGGCTAGAAAGGATCTTGATAATACCTCAATTTATGATTTTATTTTTGCCTCTTAATATTTTGAACCTCTTACCTAATAAATTTAATCATATGTTCCTCATTTTGTTTACTTGGTTGATTAGGGGTAGCTTGCTTGTGCTTGGGTGTGGGAATATGGGAAATAGTAGGCATAAAAGATTACACATTAGGAAACAAAGGAATATGAGGTCTATGGGATGTCTTCCTAGCCTAAATAATTCAATTTTCATCTCTTATGGTAGTCTCATAGGCATTAGGAAAAGTATCCCCTACCATGGAATGAATCATCATAGAGATATAACAATTGAAATCCTTGAGGTAGTAAAGGAAATCATGATGGAAGATAGGCCTTACCAAGAGTGGTATCCTATCCCAAGTATTTTATAATTTTGTATTGAAGTCTTTAATAGCCTCTTGTGGTGTTATTTTTATTGTAGCGAGTTGCTTGGTCAAAGATAAGTGGTTAGATTTATCTTCAAACATCCTTCTCAAAGAATAACCCAATTCATCCCATGTAGTGATAGATTTGGGAGCCAAAGTGCCATACCAATCAAGTGATTTTCCCTTAAAATAAATAACTAACAATCTGATAGCAACATCCTCTTCAGTGATGTTATGTATATTTCAAAAATGGGAAATGTTTCTTATGTGTTAAATAAGAGTAGTGCCAGCTTGTCCTATGTATGAAGGCACCCTTTTAAGGTCTGACATAGGTATGTCATTATAGTGAGAACTATTTTCTTCAAAGGAAAAGCTAGTAATCAAACTAGCATGGATTTTTCATACTAGATATAGATATCTTACAATGCCAAAAATGATTGCTTATATAAATAATTATGAAGAGAGAAAGAGGGACATAGAAGGAGAAGATTTCTATGTACCCACATGTCATTTAAAAATGATAAGTTATGAGTATTCTAAATATACTTCACAATCCATTTGTCTCTCCTTTTAATATTCTCCAATATACCAAGTGGTGTAGGAGTTAAAACTTATCTTGGCACCTTAATCATATTCTTGAAAATTGCCTTTCATTACATAATAAAGTGACAAATAGACCTATAAATCATCAATTATCCATGAATTACGTCATACCTTATCATTTTACACCATACCATGCATTAAGAAACTCATATAATCTCACATTTCATTATTCATATGCCTAGGTGTCTTGAAACTCCTCATTTTTCATGCCTAGCTTTGTCTAAGTGGATCAAAACCTATGTTCATATTCTATAAGGACTCTATATCCATGAATTCCCTTACAATATATTATCAAACCTAAATAAATCCATTTTGGTTCTTGTAACAACTCACAAGACTCCATTTTGATCCTCAAGTTCTCATTAGGCATATATTCATTGTAACCCTAAAACCTATAAACCTCCTTGTGTAAAATAATGTACAAATTATAATTAGAAACCAAGGGAATATTTGAGGACCTAGTATATCCTTACAGCTTCATGTCAAATTTCATGTTTATATTTTTAGTGGAAGCTCACTTTTTTTTGCCTTTCTCTCTGTTTAATTGGGCCTCCTTGCCAAGAACCTTGTTTTTATACTCAAAACCTATTCTATATGTGTGAAATAAAACAAAACCATGTTATTAACTTTACCTAGGATATCACCCACATCCATGTAAAATTTGAGGCCTTAAGACCTTGTGGAAGTGTGATAACCATGAAATGGCCTTGTCACTTAGTCTTAGTTTAGGCCTATTTGAGACTACCTTGGAAAAAAATATTTGTTCAACCACTTATACAATCTATTATTCATATTTTTTATATTAAAAGGATGAAATAAAAATCAATTGACCTCCTCCAATTGTTTTAAAGTTTCCATTTTCTCAAAACCCTTGAAAAACACCAAAAATAATGCATTTTTTGTAGTTTGTAAAAATGCAAGTACAAAAATAAAACTCATGGAAAATATAATTGGAGTGCTCAATAACATATATGAGTTTTTAGGAGTAAAATATGTCATTACATGTGCTTTATAAGTCCATTTCTCCTAACTAGTCACTATTAGGGTTTTATGAGGGTTTAGAGTTCCTTAGGATCTTAAAGATTGCTCATAAAGAATAGATCCTATTTATCTATCCTAATGCCACAATATTATATTTATGTGACCCATCCATCACCTCCAAACACCATTGTGTCCCATGTAAAACCTCATGAAATTTATGAGTGTGAGAAGTTGACTCTTGGGTTGCAAACAAGCCATTTGAGAGGGGTCTAAGCTCTTAGCCTTTGTTCATGCATGTTAGGGACTCAATAAAAAAAATTATTCTAAAATAATTAATTTTAGAGACCATTTTATCATCCTTTAATACTATTGTCTTATATTCTCAAGTTCATTGTTGTAATAGGTGAGAGAAAACTGGTCTTAAAATGTAGTCATGTGTTAAGAGAGCTCAAGGTGTCTTAAGAGGTCAAACTAGACTTTTCTTTGAAGTCCCCTATTCATGATGAATATTTATGGTCTATGATAAAAATGTATACATTTAAATTACCCTATTAATTCACTTTATCTTCAATGAGTCACTTTTTTCATTACTATCCATATGGGCATATGTGTGTCTTAGGCTTGTTTAGCCTAGAACAAAGCTTATCTTAATTCTATCTCTTGTTATCACGTATGAGGATATAAATGATATATTTATGAAAATATTAAAAAAAATTCAAATTAATTTCCTCCATCAAACCTTCTCTTTTCATGTTAGTAAAATGACCCTCATTCAACAAAGCAAGTAGGCCTATGTGTGGATTGGGTTATGTAAGCCTAGATAAGCCTTCTATATTATTTTACCTCTGTCATTTTGAGTCTAAAGTTTGATTGGATTTGTTTCATCATTATATAACTCTTCATATTATTCAAACCATCATCCTTACCTCTTATTTCCACTCTACACAATAATTTTCATTTATTCAAATTGGTTAGCCTAAGTATGGTATTGTTGACTATGTATAAAGGTTTTGAACTCTGCTTTGACCAACCTCATATGTCATTTATTCACATTTACCTATCTTAAAATGACCATATTAACTTATTTTTAAACTTGAGATATAATTAATTTATCTTAATTTACTTTATGTTCCTTACGTAGGATTGAACCTAACTTATTATTAAATGTAGCTTGTAGGTGTCTATTGGAGAAGTCTGATTGTATTTGTTATTTCTAAGATTCCATTTACTTTTTTTAAGACTTTAAATACTTTGTCTCATTTTTTATATTTTAAAAAATTTATTTAGAAATATTAAGTCATTAATATTTCATAATATATAGTATTCAAGACTGCCTTATTTAATTCTAATTATAGGTGCTAATATTTTAGGTACACTTTGGGTCTAAAGGTATTCAATTTCCAATCTCTAAATCTCTTAATGACTTTGACATATTTTTTATATCTTATGACCTTATCAATGTCTAAAAAATATATACTTCACCAAAACCATTTTTCAATACAACCTCATCAAAATGTGGCTATAGGTGGTTATTGGAGAAGTCTAAGCATAAGGTCTAAAAGCAGACCTTATCAACCCTATCATGGCCTTAAATATATCCAAACCTTATAAAATTTTCATTATCATTATTTCACAAAGTATATTGGTTACGTCATGACATTTTAAACCTTTTTCCTTGTTATATTTATACATGAATTTATGTAGGCATGCTAGGCTTGTGAACTTAGTCTTTTGATCATCTCCTAACTTGAAAGTGGTCTATATTCTTCCAATGGTTTGCCAAATCTCCCTCATGTACATTGATTTATGATCCCTGATTTGAAATTGAATTTGGTAGTTGGTTTCAGTCCAAAATGAGGATCTATAAGCCTAGGGCTTGTAGGTCTCTATTTTGCTTATATGGACTACAAAGCAAATTTTTGAGTTCTTAGACACTTTCAAAGCTTTGACACTATCAACCTTGTCCCACTTATTTGTCACTTTCCCAATAGATTACATACCCTCTTATTAATAATTACATAATTTCAAAATATTAATTACTTGTAGATACTATATGTATAATCAACTTATGTATAAGGTCTATGTGTAGAGGTTAGGTATCTTCACCATGATTTGGGTGATAGTAGTGATGGGTATATCATGGTGAAAATAAAATATATTATTTTTCGGTGCCTCTCCCCATTATCAAAATATTTCAAACATAAACCTAGATTTATGAATGTTCACTCATAGGTCTATAGACCTATGAATGACCGAAACACATATGACTCTTATTTGAGAGTAAAAATTTCAACTTCCACTCTCAATTTATTTCACCTCCAATATTCAAATTGATGAATCATGAATAAAAATGACTTATCATTACCATTCAGACTTGACATTGATGTTTCAACCTATAGGGATCCATTTATGGACAAAAAATGTTTTTCAAAGAGCAATATATGGTGCCTCTTGAAGGACTATTTGTAGAGAGATAATTATCAAGAGAGAAAACATGAATTATGGTAGAGTGAGGATGTTTTTCATGAGTAATGGATTACTAGAAACCTTTGGAAGTGACATACATCTCAAACAACCAAAACTTGTAGGAGTGACTAAAACACCTTATACATCGAGAAACTTTTCCTCTTATTGAATACACTTCATGAAGATGAATTTTGTGATTAAAATAACATGGAAATGATGTATTTGCCTATAAAAACATCCCTCAAAACCATTCTTATCCATTGAATTCTGAAGTGGAAAAACAAAATAAAAATTAGACCCTACTTGGATGGAAAAGTCATAATGACCTAATATCACTCTTAGTGATTGTTCATAAATTAGGGACCATACATAAACAAACCAATTCTACTAATTTATATATTATAATGACCCCTAATAATTTCTAAAGTTCATCTCCTATATCACTCTCTCTAAACTATACCATCCACTTGAATTTTGTATTTTTAAGCTTGTGAAGGAAATGATGGATGAAGGAGAATGTATAAAGAATTTGTACAACCTAAAACATGGTTCAAAGCCTAAAAATGATCTATTGAATCCTAAGGGACACTTTTAAATTATTTTCAACTGAAACATGATCTTCTAAGGTTGTACAAGTGCCCAAAAGTGCTTTTAAAGGGATAGTGTGCTTAGTTTGGTAATTAAACTATATATTTTGTTAGTATTTGACCACTCTCTAACTTATTTATGACATCAAGTAAATTAGGATTATTTTTGAAACATTTTCCTCTTGGAATGGTATGTATAACTCCAAATTAGCTAAAAAGGTGAAAAAATAACTTTTCATCACATATCAACATTATAGGAGATTAATGGATGATAACATGAGACTAAATACACATTAATAACCTATTATAGTGACTCTAAACCATGTCAAACCTTTTACCACACTTTAGCACACCAACACCTCATAAATTGCCCCTAGGAATAGACAACTAAACATGAGACCAAACCTTGGACCAAGATAAGAAATGACTAATGTGACCATATGAAAAATATTTAGGACCATTTAAGACCATGAAAAGACCACATACAAGTTTTGACAACCCTATAACAGTTTCAACCTATAAGGGTTGACCAATTTTGACTTGGGGTTAAAATTTGGTCAATAATATGATGTATAAATGAGTTTTCATTTCCATGGATGTGTTTTAATTTTATTTGATAAAAATTGGGATTGGGCACAGTATTCATGTAATCATTGTGTAATGCTTGAGTTATATTAAAATTGGAGGGGGGTGGGATTGATTAAGATTAAAGTGTAAGATACTTGTTTAGGAGTTTGGAGTTTATCAAGTATTCATTTTTTTGTTATATGTTTTGGATATGTAAAATTGTTACCTATGTGTGTGAAATATTATAAGCATTATTGATCTTGTGGGCTTATGTAATCTTATTGTGATACTAAATACTTTGAATATTATTCAATTTCAAGTAGTTTAATGATTTTATGTTGGAAATAGTAATTAAATGATGATATTAACCATTAGCCATTCCAATTAGATTGAAAAGGCATAAATACCTATATTTTTTAAAATGATTACTTAATTAGCTTCACTTTGATATCAAATTTATTTAATAAACCAGATTTAGTGTTTATCATTATAATCCTTTGATACTATCATAGTTATTTGAAGTTGCATCCTTCGAATTTAAATGGTAATAGGGTTGTTATTTTTAATGCCTATTATTAGTTGATTTAGTGTTGTGGATGTATTGAAATACTTGAAGATATTCAAGATGTAAATTATTTTATGTATTAGTTATACATCTTTCAATGTTGTGTTATAAGAACTAGATAATTTCAAGGACTTTTATGTTCATAGAAAATATTTAACACTGTATCATATTCTCATGTTAAGAATGAATGAACTTCTAATAATTTTATATCATTTGAGATGACTCATTTTGGTAATCTATAAGAATTTATTGGGTTAGTAATAAATTTAAACTGTATCTTTGCTTTCAATGGATATGATGTTTGGAGAACATAAGTAGAAATGTTGTATTTTGATTTGATTTTCATATTTATATTTTTGATACTTCTTTCCTACATGATTTGGTATGTGTTATGATCTTAATTTTATGATTAAGAGATATATACAAAATTTATATCAAGACCACACCTACCTATCACATTGACTTTGACCGATTATTAAAATTATTTTAACATTCATAGGTTACGTAGATATTTATTTTAAGAATTATTTTATGTTTAAAATGTTATTTATTGGTTTAAATTAAATTTTAATCATTTTTAAAATATTTAATGAGTTTATTATATTCCTTATTGTTATTGACTATGACCGAATATTATTGATGTCTATGTGGATTAATTGCAGGTATGAAGTAGATAAGCATAGGTTGGAGTTATAAGTTGTGTGCTTAGTGTAAAGAATATGGTCTATATATAAACCACCATGGTCATGTAGTAGTGTCAAAAACATTATTTGATCCTTTATCTTGGTAATTTTATTATTTAGTTGTCTTTTTCAATTGTTGATTAGCTAGTTGTTGTGTCATCTTTTGTCCTTTGTTCTTAAAATCTATCTAAGTATTCAAATTAACCACTAGATGTGGATTTGGTTCACTCAAAAATTGATGATTCACTTAAAATAAACAAATGTCACTAAAATATTATGATATCTAAAATGATTTTTTTAGTCCTTTATTAGAAGACTGATTCAATTCTACACACCAAAAACAATAAAAGATACTAGGAGTGGGAAGGGTTAGCACTATCGATATAAAGTCCTTTATAGAAAAAAGGAAATGATTTCATTCATTTATTTTTTGATATAAACTAATAAAGGATGTAGATGTTATTATAGTGTACAAAAGGAACTAGGACTAACTCTTGATAGGGTCATGTCTAAGCTTGTGTCATTAGTCACAAGACTTAGGTCATAGAATGATGATTAATTTTTTTTTAATTTATGCATAATATGGACTTAAATCTTGGTTTGAATTTGTAATTTAAACTTTAATCCAAAGGCTTAAGTCGAGGGAAAGGTAATCATGTTGGGTTAGACTAAGAAACTATAATTATGATGTTGTCCTTGACTTGGGAGATACTTGATGGTATTATGTTGTCCTTGACTTGGGAGATGATGGTATTCATATTTTATGGGAGATACTTGATGGTATTATGTATGGTGATATATTTTTTTTTGCATAGGAAAATACTAAGCATGTAAAAAGTGGAAATCTATCTATTTTCACTTGGTAGAACTCATAGTTCTACTAAATAAAATAATCACTACTAATGGTGTATTGGGAAAAATATATATGGTTTGACTTATCTCGAACATGGAGATGGATTCCTATGGGAATATTGTTTATTTAAAGTTTCATGATTAAAATAATGATGGCAAAAATGTATAATACCTTTTTGTGTAACTAGTATGCATTGTTATCAACTATGTTGTGATGCATATATTGTCTATTATATGGATATGCTTGTAAATATGGATTGATTTCATTCATATCTAAATGTGATTGTAGGCTATTTGGAATACTATAGACTATATTTTTATTAATAATATATTTTGTAATGTCTTTATATTCTGAGAATATAACAGAGTTGTGAGTTACTTTGTATCATGTAGAAATATTAATTTATATTATGTTTTAGATTAGAGGTAAAAGCAGGTTTTGAAGGGGCCCCGAAACCCTTTAACAAAGAGCAAAAAAAGAGCAAACTAAGTCCACAGGCAATGCCTTAATTTATATTATGTTATATTCAACATGGTTGCAAGGTATACATCATAGTGTTACAATAATGACATTATTATCCTCTAATAATTTGTACAATTTATGATGTATTTTAAAGGTGAAATTGTAAGATGTTTTGCATTTTATTAAATACAATGGAGTGACAAGTAATTGATGAATTCATTTATGTATAATAGTTTTGTTATATGTAAAGGTGTCTTCACATCATTATGTACTAGTAACACTTTTCTATAAGGTTTTAATTTTTTAATTCATGTAAGTAACAGAGTTGTAAGGTATTTTTGTGTTGTCAAAATTTATAAGGTTAACATTCCTTATTTTTGAGATATAAATAGATTGCAAGTTATGAGATTCCTATCATTATAATATTAAGTTAATATTTTGATAATTTAGAAATACATAAATCTATAGGTATATGGAGATGATTTATTTAGACCTACATTAATATTATAGTCATTATAGATGATTATTGATATGTAAAGATTCATTGCATGCAAATCATGTTTGAATTGATTATGAATTTGTGAATAAGTAGGGTGTTTATTGATGAAAGTTATGTCTAGGAAATTTGAGTAGCCTTTATAGCTAATTCATGTATAATCTTATATGTCTCTTTTTTATAGAATTACTTTATTATATTTTTTCATTAAATTACTTTTGTGATCGTGTGGAATGTCTATATGGAGCAAATTGATGTAGTATTGTAATGAATACATCTAGGTATTTGATATTATAATTATATGAATGTGGTAATGAACTTGAATTTTTTTTGACTTGTTATTATTCACTATAATTGTGCATAAAACTGGTAGTATGTATAATATGTTATAATTATATTATGATTTTTAAGGAAGAAACACACCAGTTTCAAATAGGCATTATGTTCACCAAATAGAAATCGGTTTCATTTCTATTATCAAGAATTGGTTTAATGAATGTATATATCATGAGCTTGAATCAATTAATCCAATTAATTGACTATTAATGATTAATTACAACATTCAATATCATTATGAAGTTAATGAATGGGGTACACCATACTATTTTAAATAAATGTTGTTGGTTATGTTTGAATTCTCCTTTTGACTTGTAATTCTACAGTTTATTCGAAAGGAATCGATGGTTGATATTTTTAATATATAATGGTGTGCTAATGAATATTAGTGTGGGTTCACTATGAGGTAAAAGTTTTGATAGGAATTAAATTTTGAATCAATATGGTAATGAAATGAAATGTTTTAAGTTTTAGGTAGAGCCTTATTTGTTTATATCATAAAAAAGGGAGACAACACCAAATAATGATATTGATAGTCCTTATAGATAAATTATTTGGACTTAATGTGAAGGTTTTATAAGTTTATATTCTTCCATATGCCCATAATTGTTTGGAAATAAGAATAAAACACACACACACACACACACACACACACACACACACACACACACACACACACACACACACACACACACACACACACACACACACACACACAGTCTGTGTGTGTGTGTGTGTGTATGTGTGTGATTAAATTATTGAGATACTTGTATGGTTAAATATGTGTTAGGTTGTGGAGCTAAAATATTCACTGATGCAGACATGGAGGAGGTTGGAGGAGGTTGTTGAAGTGTCACAGACATCGGTGTCAGTCAGGCCAACTGACATCAGTAGGATTAGGTAGGAAGAGCAATCGACGTTGGTCAGGGATCAGTCGGCGTCAGTCACCTCTAGGCAGACAGGGACCGACGTCAGTTGCCTGTGTGGTTCAGAACTATGAGTGCTACGGATAGTTTGTTAATGAATCGAGTGTTTGCATGATGAGAGCCAATTTTAGACTCAAAGCTGCGGATCTAATTATTGTAATTAGGTGTCTAATTATTATTTGCATGAAATCTATTTAATAGACTCATAGGCTATATTGTAAAGTGTGTTAAAGAGTAAGAGAGCAAATATTAGCTCCTTCTATGTGTGAAGAGAGCATGGTGTGTTCCTCCTAGTTCCATAGCAGTACCAAGTGTGGGTGTTGGTTTTAGAGAATTAGAAGGGTTCTCCAAGTGTGTAGGATCTTGGTCAGCAGGTGTTGCATGGCTACTTTTGGAGATCTACATGGGTAAGTAAGATCATTGATCTACAGGTGTATGTGTGTGCATGATCCAGGTTTGTAAGTGTGTAGAACCAGATTGATTTGCATGGGTGCAAGATCAGGGAGGACAGCAACACAACAGGAAGCAAGATCAGGCAGGATCTACTTGGAGTATGGTGTGTACTCGGTCTAGAGCAAAGAGGAAGGCAAGGTAGTTCCTTTCATAAGTAAGATCAGTGGGTTACAGGTTGTTTTAATTTAGGGGAGATCTACTTGGAGTGCGTGGAGCACTTGTGGAGTGCATGGAGCACTGGTGTACTGGTAGTAGTGGATACTGACTAGTTGGAGGTGAACACCAACTCTGTGTTTGATTTGTGTGTTGGGACCATAAGAGAGAGAGATTTTAGGAGAGAATTACTGTTCACTTGAGGTGTGGGAAGCCTCTATAAGGTGGTGGAGAAGAAGTGGCATCTTCTTTATTGTATTCTTTTCTGTATGAGTATTAATAAAAGTTATGTATTGTCTCTCATATTCTGTGTTGTTTCTGGTTTCTAGTTACTTGTTACTTCTGGTTAATTCTGCATCTTAAGTTGCTTGTATATGGTAATCAATTGTGTGCTTCCATGGGTTCCTAACAGTTGGTATCAGAGCTAAGGTTGTAGGGAGCAAGTTTTGTGTTTGGTTATAGGTCACTCTCAGGGGTTTCTGATTGAGTGGGAGTATAGCAATAGTAGAAGAAAGTAAGCTACGAATGGAGAAATTGAATAGCATGAATGGTCACTTACGGTGTTATGGAAAGAAAGAGTAGGTAAATAAAAATTATTGGTTGGTATCAGATCAGCATGAAGAAGCAGATGTTGTAGGTGTTGTTGTACAGGATGCTCTGGATAAAGTTGAATCTTGGTTAATAGATTATGTTGTCTCTTTCCATGCAGCCCAATGTAGAGGGGTTGGTGAGCCTTGTCAGATTATTGGCAAATGGGAAGTGTTGCTGAAATTGCAGGTGGCCAACACATGGGTGTTGAAGAAGGTCATGCAGGTCCTAGTCTTGGAGATGTGGCTAATTTCTTTAGAAAAGTTGGGTGATGAGAGATGCACAAGAACTCTCACATTGGATGCACTTGAATTAGCGGGTGGTAAGAAAGGAGGTATCCTTTATCTATCTACTTATATTATTGATTCTTCTTCTGTTGTGGAGAGGTGGCTTTGTAGAGTCACATGAACAAGAAGGAGATGCATGTTCTTAAGCGGAAGATAGATGTGTTTGATAGACTTAAGAACTGGAAAGCCTTGGTGTTCTTGGAGGAGATGATGGATAGAGTTCAGTGGATGGGGTTGGATACATCTGAGCAGGGCAATTTGGACATGGGTTTTGATTTAAAGGATCTCATGGGTAAAAATTCATCCCTCACAGGAGAACATAGTTACCAGCATCGGTTAGAAGGAATCGGCATCGAAAAGATAGGTGTCAATGTTGGTCATGTGCAGACTGAAGCCGGTGATGTCGAGCAAGGTAAGACCGATGTTGGAAATAGGTAAGACTGACATTGGTCAGGAGGACCGATGTTGGCAATAGGGACACTGACATTGGTAGAGTTGGTACTCAGGACAAGTGTATGGAAACTGACATCAGTTGGATGCAGACTGTGTAGTGACCGAGGTCAGTCACTGTAACAAATTTTGGGTGGACAGCAAGTTGTCAAGGAGTCTCAAATGCCCATATGGAGGACTGAATTGGTAAGTAAGCCTAAAATTCATTATTCCTCTTCTTTATACTTATTTCTCACTATAGAGTAGGAAGGATCTAGGAAACAGTGGGAGCATGGCAGGAATATGATGCAGAACCAAGCAGGAGATTTGGTAGGGTTGCCAGCCGATATAAAAGCACAGAGACGAATGGATACCTTAGTTAAAGAATAGAGAAAATGGACACGTGAGATAGAAGGCCAGGTCATATGATCTTGAGGAAGCTGTAGGACAGTGGTATAGGACTGATAGGTGGTACCAGGTGGATGACAAAGCAGGGCTTTAGTCAATGTTAGTATAACCATTGTGTTTGTCTTACCAAGTGGATGATGGTTGCAACATTATCTTATTATTGTATGTGGAGGATGAGCTTGGTGCAGGTTCAGACATATAGGGTTTTGTTGAGCTAAGGGTAAGGTTAGTTCAGTGGCATGTCATGAGGAATTTGGAGCAGCAAAATTCTTTGGCATGAGAGACATGGAAGATCATAGGTTGATTTTGTCTCTAGTGGGAGCTGATGTGAATAAGGTGTTGGTGAGGTTCATTATGTAGGATGCAGAATCGGAGCACACCAAGGCCTGGATAGTTCAGTGTCTAAAATCACATGAGGTCTGGTATAGACCTGAGTTTACCCAAGTAGTGGGTGTTATCAGAGAGTTAGGAGCCAATTTGGGGAAGTGGGTTCTTAGGTATTTAAGAGGGACCAGTAGTAGGGATTCATGCTATGCAGGGTCAAGACTTCACTACATTGGTTTGTAGGTTTGGATGTGGTAGGTTAATCAAATGACAGGAGGTGCACCATAGGTTGTGTGGTGGGTGGTCTTCAGGTTTGAGCTTGAAGAGGGGTACAAGCCAAGAAATAGATTAGATGGGGTACATGTACACGTATAGTGTAGCTATTTATCTCCAAGTGGGAGATTGTTAGGTTGTGGAGCTAAAATCTTCACTGATGTAGACATGGAGGAGGTTAGAGGAGGTTGCTGAAGTGTCACAGACACTGGCATCAGTCAGGCCAATCAAAATTGATAGGATTAAGCAGGAAAAGCAACTGACGTTGGTCAGGGATTAGCTGGCGTCAGTCACCTCCAGGTAGACAGGGACCAATGTCGGTCGCTTGTGTGGTTTAGAACTATGAGTGTTATGGACAGTTTGTTAATGAACCAAGTGTTTGCATGATGAGAGCCAATTTTAGACTCAAAGCTGCAGATCTAATTATTATAATTAGGTGTCTAATCATTGTTTGCATGAGATCTATTTAATAGACTCATAGGCTGTATTGTAAAGTGTGCTAGAGAGTAAGAGAGCAAATATTAGCTCCTTCTATGTGTGAAGAGAGCATGGTGTGTTCCTCCTAGTTCCACAGCAGTACCAAGTGTGGGTGCTAGTTTTGGAGAATCAGAAGGGTTCTTCAAGTGTGTAAGATCTTGGTCAGCAGGTGTTGCATGGCTACTTTTGGAGATCTGCATGGGTAAGTAAGATCATTGATCTACAAGTGTATGTGTGTGCATGATTCAAGTTTGTAGGTGTGCAGAACCAGATTGATTTGCAGGGGTGCAAGATCAGGGAGGACAGCAACACAACAGGGAGCAGGATCAGGCAGGATCTACTTGGAGTACAGTGTGTACTGGGTCTAGAGCAAAGAGGAACACAAGGTAGTTCCTTCCATAAGTAACATCAGTGGGTTACAGGTTGTTACAGTTTAGGGGAGATTTACTTGGAGTGCGTGGAGCACTTGTGGAGTGTGTGGAGCACTGGTGTACTGACAATAGTGGATACTGACTGGTTGGAGGTGAACACCAACTCTGTGTTTGAGTTGTGTGTTGGGACCATAAGAGAGAGAGCTTTGAGGAGAGAATTACTATTCACTTGAGGTGTGGGAAGCCTCTATAAGGTGGTGGAGAAGAAGTGGCATCTTCTTTATTGTATTCTTTTCTGTATGAGTATTAATACAAGTTGTGTATTGTCTCTCATATTCTATGTTGTTTATGGTTTCTAGTTACTTGTTACTTCTGGTTAATTTCGCATCTTAAGTTGCTTGTATATGGTAATCAATTGTGTGCTTCCATGGGTTCCTAACAATATGTTTGGTGTAAATATGGTGTAAATGACTTAAGTGGACAAAATGGAATGTGGTGTAAATTAATTAAAAGATTGTCATGTTTATGATTCTTATATATTGCACACAAATATAAAGAGATAATAAAACAAGTGATAAGAATCATTATCACTTGTTTTATTACCTCTTTATATTTGTGTGCAATAGATAAGAATCATAAACATGACAATCTCTTAATTAATTTACGCCACCTTCCACTTTGTCCACTTAAGTCATTTACACCATATTTACACCAAACATATTTAACCATACAAGTATCTCAATAATTTAATCACACACACACACACACACACACACACACACACACACACACAAATATGTGTGTGTGTGTGTGTGTGTGTGTGTGTGTGTGTGTGATTAAATTATTGAGATACTTGTATGGTTAAATATGTTTGGTGTAAATATGGTGTAAATGACTTAAGTGGACAAAATAGAATGTGGTGTAAATTAACTAAGATATTATAAAATTTATGATTCTTATCTATTGCACACAAATATAAAGAGATAATAAAACAAGAAATAAAAATCATAAACATGAAAATATATTAATTAATTTACACCACATTTCATTTCATGTCACATAAATCATTTATACCATGTTTACACTAAAAATATTTAACCATATAAATATCTCAATAATTTAATCACACACACACACACACACACACACACACACACACACACACACACACACACACACACACACACACACACACACACACACACACACAAATCTTTTTATTGTGTGTGTGTGTGTGCTAACACACACATATATAAATACATATGTATGTGTGATTAAATTATTGAGATACTTGTATGGTTAAATATGTTTGTTGTAAACATGGTGTCAATAACTTATGTCACAAAAAATGAAATGTCATGTAGATTATTTAAGATATTATCATGTTTATGATTCTTATCTATTGCACACAAATATAAATATAGGTATTAAAGCAAGAAAGGATTCCATACTAGCATGATAATCATGAAATGATCTATACATGTTAACATTTTGGGTGGAATTAGTCATGAGGCAAGGCTATATCTATGGGTATGCTTAACATTATTTAAAGAGTCACTAAATTTGTTTTTTACCTTAGAGAAACCTATTGTGGGTTGTGTAAATCATAATGTTAAAGTTATTAAACGGTAAGGGCATATTATATGAGAGATATGATTGAAAATAATCCTATTATGTTAATCATAAATATTGATCTATTTCATTCATATTTATCCTATAGTGGGATCAAGACCTTAACATGGGGGTGTAGATTCTTTAAATGTTTTAGATGTATATCTATATTTATGTCTCAAGGATCCTTTTGATATAATACTAGTGATTTGATTATTGATGGTTATTGGGTCTGGTTAAATCAATTAGTATTTACCTAAAATGATCTAACCAAACACATGGAGGAATGTAAATATGAAATTTTTCTTTGACGTTGTGTGTGTGTATTTGCTAGTATGGGTTCAAAACCAATAATTCATGAGAATTTATTATATGGATTTAGATCATGTCACTAATAAGGATCTCAAAATTAGGTTAGAACTAATCCTTATGAAGTAGCTCACATTGTAATGATGTTGTGCATGCTAATTTTTATGAGATTATCTTATTATAATTAATAAAATATACTTGTTTTGATTCTAGAATCATTTTCACTGCCCAATGAATTATTAGTTATAACATAATCTCTAATTTTTTAAATTTTAAATTTTATAGAAAAATGGGGTTATGATAGTTGCTATTAGATCCTAGTTAAGGATAAATTAATATTATTTTTGAAAATGTTATTTATTAATGCATGTATAATATGTCAAGATGGTTATAACTATATAAATTTTAAATGCTTTGAATGTAGGTATTGATCTAGTTGATAATCATGTACTAGAACAACATAATCATGTTGACATATAAGTGGAATAAAGTGGTAGCCATGTATAATCTTAAAAAAAAAATATTTGAGGAATAAAATATTCTACTACATGGCATTATAGATGTATTTTATGGCCTCTAGGGGGAAATGGAATGCCTAGGCAAAAGATTGACTCACCTAGAAAAGTTTTAAGAGGGAGGGTAGGAAGATAGACTTCATAATGAGCATCCACCATGAAAAGAGGTTGTAGATCCCATTATTAACAATATAAATAAGCTTCCTCCTCCCATGAATTTTGGTGAAACCACTGGTGATGTTGTTGAGGCATGGGTGACTAAATTTAGAAGTATTTCACACTAGACAATGTGAGTTTCAATGTTAAATAATGAATTAGAGCTTACCAATGGGTAGGTTATGCAAATTTGTGGTGAACCATTTGTGTGTTCTAAAAGGGTAAAATTACCTTGATCTTACTTGGGAAAATTTTGATAAATAATTTATAAAAAATTATTTTAATAATATATATAAAGAGAAAAATATTATAGAGTTTCATCTACTAAAGTAGGGTACCATGTCAGTATCTAAGTATGAAAATAAGTTTTAGGACTCCTGCATCATGTTCATTACATGTTGGATGAATAAATCAAGGTAACTAAGTTCAAAATATGGTTAAATGAGACACTCATGCATGATGTAAATGTGACTAACCCAAAGACATTAGCTACTACCCTATAATCAACACACTATGCTCAAGAAAAAGAGAAGTCTCACTAAAAATCAAAGCAAGAATTATGGAAAAACAAGAAACAAATAAATTATAAGTCACAAATAACTATGATAAGTATTAATTTTTATAAAAATCACTCCAAAATTCTATTTTAAAGAGTGTTAATTATGGAAATAAATTTTAGATTAAAAAGGTGTCCAATTCACATTCTTTTACAAAAAGGATGATAAAAATTAAAAAAAATAGAACTTCCATGGGGAGACCATAGTAAAAAATACCTTTCCACTCCATGATAAAAATGTTTTAACTTGATATTAATATATTTACAACAATTTTCATAATAATTATCCAAATCTAAAAGATAATCACAAGGTCTGCATAGTTGTAGACAATAAAAATGTAGATTTTCAGGTAACACCTATTGAGATAAAAGGTATAATTTTTGGATTTTATTTATTTATTTTTATTTATTAAATAGATACATATAAATTTATTTCTCTTGTAAATTTTTTGAAGTGTAAAATCAAAACATCTATACTTAGATAAGGATGGAAAGTGCAGTTTGGCACTAGGAAGAAAGTGGCTATTACTAAATGTCTCAAATAAGTCGAGATGAATTTGGGTAGTTTTGAGAATTGTGTATACCTATTACTTGATCTTTTAGGATCATATGACATCATACTAGGAATGTATTTTTTAAAATCACATCAACCTATGTTGGACTGCTCTAGTAAAATATTTCAATGCTTGGATGATGAGATAAATTATGTAGTGACTCAAGGAATCAACAATCCATCTAGACCACATAGTATTTTAACCATTTAGATTAGAAAAGTGATTATGAAAGGATGAAAATTATATGTTATAAATATAAATGAGATATATTATAAAATAACCACCATACTCTTAAGCGTATCAAATTTCTTAAGCATTCACATATGTTTTTTCCAAAAGAGCTACTAGGTTTGCCTCCCAAGAGGATATTTGAATTTTCCATTGATGTAATACCTAGTAAAACACCTACATATAGGGTACCTTACTAGATTAATGTGGTTTATTTAAGAGAGATGAAAGTATAATTTCAAAACTTATTATATAAGGGAATGATATGACGTAGCATATCACCTTTGGGATCTCCAATAGTGTTTGGTAATAATAATAATGGGACACCTATATTGTGCATCAATTAAAAAATGATAAAAAAATATCACAATCAAGAATAAGTATCCTATTCTTTAAATAGATGAACTCTTTGATCATATTAAAGGAGATACTGTATTTTCAAAGATAGATCTTAAATCACGGTATCACCAACTTTATATCAAAGATGAGGATGTCCATAAGGCTACATTTAGAACTATATATGGACATCATGAATTAATAGGCATGCCATTTTTACTAAAAAAATTCTTTCAACATTTATGAATTTAATGAATAGCACATTTCAAGATTCTATTAATAATTTTGTGTTGGTGTTTTTATATGACATTCTAATCTATTCCAAGAATGAATATGAGCATGAACAACACTTAAATTTGGTCTTGTAACATTTGAGGCAACATAAGTTGAATGAAATTTTTTCAAAGTGATATTTATTTCAAACTAAAATTTTCTACTTAGATCATGTAATTTATAACTAAGGACTTAAGGTAGATCCTACAAGGATCATAGTCATTAATGAGTGGATAAATCCTAATAATGAACATGAGGTGAGAAGCTTTATGGGGCTTATGGGGTACTATAAAAGGTTTTTGAGAGAATTTTCAAGGATTTATCACTCCAAAAATTACTTAAAAATGAATGGGAATATATTTTATTGGTCACCTAAGCGTGATGCACCCTTTTGAGTGATGAAACATTTATTAATCATAACTCCTATTTTGAATATATTGGGTCCCAATGGAAATTTTGAAATATAGGTAGATGCCTAAAAGGTGATAATTGGATCCATATTCATTCAATATGGAAATTTAGTTTCCTATGAGTAAATAAAGCTCAATGCCCATGAGAAGAACTACCCCACTCATGATTGAGAGTTAGCTATTGATATTCATGCATTAAATCAATGGAATCATTTTCTATTGGGTAAGAACTTTAAGATTAAATCAAATCATCAGAGTCTTGTTCACTTGTTTACTCGAGATGAATTGAATGCAAGGCAAAGAAGATGTTTGAAATTTATCAATAACTTTGATATTGACATTGATTATGTGAAAGGAAAATAAAATATAGTGGATGATACGTTAAGTAGATGAACATAAATTACTTCCCTCTTGGTACTATTTTTTTATTTTAAAAATTATGTGTTTACACAATAGAAAAATTATTTTGAATGCCTTAAAATATATGCTAAATTAAAAACAGTAAGTTCCAATTCTAAATTTTTATTTGATTCTAATGGTCTATTAAGACACAAAGGTAAAAATTGTGTCCCATGTTTAGCAAATGTGATAGATCAAATGTTGAATGGCATGCATGCATTCCTCATTACACACATTCACATGCCAATAAGATGACACAAGAGACTAAAGGGATATATTTATAGCCCAGACTTAATAAATATGTGGCTGCATATGTATCCAAGTGCTTGGAATAACAATGTGTGAAATCTAAGCATGGCCATCTTGGAGGCTTACTTTATCCTCATGCTATTATATAAAGGAAATGGGCTATTGTATCAATGGATTTCATCAAAATATTTCCCAAATCTCATAACATGCATGATTTAATCCTAGTTATGATTGACAGGTTCACTAAAATGGCTCATTTTATTTTTGGTAACATCACTAATGATGTTACCATTATTTCCTAAAGGTTTGTAAAGGAAGTGGTATGACTTCTTGGTGTACTTAGAGTGAATATCTCAAATAGAGATAATCTATTCACTTCTTATTGTTGGCAAAACATGATGGTTTTTTTGGTAAAAAGCTAAATTTTAGTTCACCTTATCATCTAGAATTGGATGGATAGACTAAAATATTGAACATGATTGTTGATGACATGTTATGAATGTATGTCATATATCATAAAAATAAGTTAGAATACTTCCTACACCTAGTATAATTTTCTTATAATAAAACCTATCATTTAGTAATCAAGATAACACCATTTGAGTCCTTATATGTGGAAAAATATAGAACACCTTTAGGTTGGAACAAATTAGAAAACCATGTATTTTCTAGTCTAGAGTTTTTCCAGAGTATGATGAACAAATGGATATTATTGAAGAAATATTAAAGGTTGCCTCTGATTGATAGAAAAGCTATGCATAACTAAAAACATCTCATAGATAATTTGAAGTTTTAGATAATGTATTTTTACAAGTAAGACCTCAGAAAATATCAATCAAATTTAGAAAAGTTATGAAGTTAGCACCACACTATGTTGGACCTTTTAACATAGTATAAAAGATTATCCTAGTGGCTTACAAACTCACTCTTCTTCCTTCTCTGTCTAGAATCCATGATGTTTTTCATGTACCATTATTAAGGAAATATGTTTTCCCTCACATGTTTTAAATTGGGATAATCTTTAGGTGGAGTAAAATTAAATAATTTAGCTAGAGCCTATCAAGATCATGGCTCAATACAACATTGAGCCATGAAAAAGAGAATTACAACAAGCATTGATCTAATGAGACCAAAATAGAGAAAGGAATGTTACTTAGGAAAAATATTTTTTGACAACATTATACTCATTTATTTTAAGCCTTAAGGATGGTGCAATTCTTAAGGGAGGGTGGATGTCATGACCACACCTACCCAACACATTGACTTTGACTAATTATTAGAACTATATTAATAATATTATGTTATGTAGACATTTATTGAAGACATTATTTGATGTTAAAAAAATATTTATTAGTTTAAATTAAATATAATCATTATTACAATATTTAATGAGTTTATGAGTTATTACTATTGACTATGATCAAGTACTATTGATGTCTATGTGGATTTACTATAGGTATGCAACATATAAGCTCATGTTGGAGGTAGAATTTATGCGCTTGGTGGAAATGACATGGTATATAGGTAAACCACCATGGTGATTCATTAGTGTACATAACTTTAGTTGATACCTTGTTTTGGTAATTTTGTAATTTAACTATATTTTTAGTTGTCAATAGGTTGGTTATTATGTCATCTTTTATCCTTTGTTCTTTAAGTCTAACTAGGCAATGAAATTAACCATTTGATGTGTACATG
>JARHVA010005102.1:0-52500 GCA_037957365.1 Torreya grandis | reverse complement strand
TTACATGTATAGTTCTTCAAGAAGTTAAAGATTAATGTAATCCTTACTTTATAGTGATGTATGAATACAAAATAAGGTGAAGCTTCTTAATTATGAACATTTATTTTTTATTTTGGATTAAATTTATTGGATAAGGACTCAATGATGTTAGGTTATGGAGCTAAAAGCTTCACCAAAATGCAAACAGGAGAAGTTATGGAGGATGCAGAGTTGCAGGGAGTTGCAGAATCAGTTGCAGGGAAACTTGCATCGGTCTGATCAGCCGACGTCGGTCATATGGCAGTGAAGAAGCAACCGGCATCGGTTACTAGTCGGCCGACATCGGTCTTGGAGGTGCTGGCATCGGTAGCCTGTGCATAAATAGGCAGTTCGAATGTTGATCCGAGAGAGTCTATTTTTGGACTGTTTGTTTGCATGTTGAAGGCTAGTCTTAGTCTTGAGTTGCGTGTCTAATTATTGTAATTAGGTTAGTCTAATTATTTTAAGCATGAGATATATATATGGACTCATGGGCTGTATTGTAAAATTGTGCTAGAAAGCCATAGAGCTTTTAGAGAGAGCTAGTGTAGCTCCTCCTAGTTCCAAAGGGGTGCTAAGAGTGTATGATCAGGGAGAGTTGTAAGGTCTGCAAGGTCTAGGAGCTGATCCATCGGGGTATTGGTTGAAGAATCATAAGGACTTGGTGAGGCAAGGACAAGGGTTCTTTAAGGGTGTAGAGATATCTACATGGTGAGTAAGGTCTAGTGATTTGCAGGTAGCATAGAGTAGGAGATCTACTTGGAGTATGGTTGTGTACTTGCTGTACTGGCAGCGTGTTACTGACTGGTTGGAGAGGTGAACATCAATTCTATACTGGAGTTGATTGTTGTGACCAAGAGAGAGAGGGAAGAAGGCCTTGAGGTGTGGCAAACCTTTGAGGTGGAGGAAGAAGTGGCATCTTCCTTATTGTATATTCTTCTGAGTGATTATTAATACAATTGTGTATTGTCTCTCAAATCCTGTGTTGTTTCATATTTCTAGTTACTTATTGATTCTGGTATAATTATGTGTTTAGTTGCTAATACAAGAAGTAATCATATGTGCTCTAATTGAGGAGTAAGATCCTAACAAGTTGGTATCAGAGCATGTTTATTGTTCTAGGTTCTTGACAAGCTGGTATCAGAGCTTTTGGTTGGGTTACTAACAGGTGGTTTCAGATCTGGTAGTGTTTGTTGATTACAAGTTACTCACAGGGGTTTCTGATTGAGTGGGAGTATAGAAATGGCAGAAGGAAGTAAGCTATGAATGGAGAAACTGAATATCACGAATGGTCTGATTAATGGAAAGAAAGAGTAGGGAAAAGGATATTGTTGGTTGGTAGCAGATCAACATGAAGGAACTGAAGATGCAGATGTTGCAGGTGTTGTTTCATAGGATGCTTTGGGAGGTTTCTTGGATGAAGTTAAATCTTGGATAATAGATTATGTTGCCTCTTTCCATGCAGCCCCAAGGAGAGGAGCTGGTGAGCCTTGCCAAAGAATTGGCAAAGGAGAAGTGAAGCTAAAATTGTAGACAGATGACACATAGTGGTTGAAGGAAGTCATGCAGGTACCAACCTTGGAGATGAGTCTAATTTCTTCAAGAAATTTGGGTGATGAGAGATGCACTATAACTCTCACAGTGGATACACTTGAATTAGATGGTGGTAAGAAATTAGGTATCCTTTATCTATCTACTTATATTGTTGATTCACCTTCTGTTGCAGAGATGTGGCTTCATAGGCTTAGTCACATATGTAGAAGGAGAATGCAGGTTTTGAAGCAAAAGTCAGATGTCTTTGACAAGCTAAAGAACTGGAGAGCTTTGGTGTTCATGGAAGAGATGATAGACAGAGATCAGGTGAGGGAACTAAATTATTCTAAGCAGGGCTATGTTGATTTGATTAAGATTTTGATCCACGGAGAGCTCGTGGGTAAAAAATTATCACTCACAGATGAACACAGGTACCAGCATCGGTCATACAGTAACTGACATCGGCAATAAGAAGACTGATGTCGGTCATGAAGTAATCGATGTCAGCAGAAAGAATACCGGTGTCAGCTAGGGAAACAACGTCGATAGTTAGGGTCAGTGTAGGAAACTGACATTAGTCGGGAGCAGACTAGGAGATGGCTGAGATCGGTCACTGGAACGGATATTGGGCGGATAGCGAGCTGTCAACAAGTCTCAAATGCTCATGTCGAGGTCAGAAAGGGTAAGTGAACCTCATATTCATTGTTCACCTTCTTTATATTTCTTATTGATGGTCAAGAACTAGGAAGATGCGAAGAGGCAATGCAGGTAGAATCTAGATATAGTGGGAGCTTGGCATGGATGAGGAGTGTGAGTCCTTAGAGAAGAACCAAATAGGTATTTGTTGGTAGAGTTGTCATCTGGAAGAAAGC
Organism: Torreya grandis; assembly: GCA_037957365.1. Classification (NCBI taxonomy): domain Eukaryota; kingdom Viridiplantae; phylum Streptophyta; class Pinopsida; order Cupressales; family Taxaceae; genus Torreya; species Torreya grandis. The sequence goes on along the minus strand of JARHVA010005102.1, from coordinate 50,077 downwards.
ACTGGATAGAGAGATGGATTCCCATTTTAGAGAAGAGAGTGGATGGACACATGAGACAGAAGGCCAAGGTATATGGTCTTGAGGAAGCTATAGGACAGTGGTACATGTTTGACAGGTGGATGACTAAGCATGGCTTCAGTCAATGTCAGTGTAACTATTGTGTTTATCTTACCAGGTAGATGATGGTCACAACATCATCTTGTTACTGTATTTGGGTGATTTACTAGTAGGTTTGTACATATAGGTATTTGCTGAGCTAAGGGTAAGGTTAGTTTAGAGGTGTGTCATAAAGAATTTGGAGCAAAAAAATTCTTTAGCATAAGAGACATGGAGATTTTATCTCCAGTGGGAGCTGATGTGAATCAGGTGTTGGTGAGGTTCATTACATAGGATGCAGAATTAGAAAGCACACCAATGGCTGGACAGTTCAAGCTTAGCTTGAAACCGGGTTCAAAATCACATGAGGTCTAGTGTAGACCTGAGTTTTCCCAATCAGTGGGGGTTGTTAGAAAGTATGGAGCCAATTCGGAGAAGGAGTACTGGAGGGTAGTTCAGTGGGACTAGCAGTAGGGATTCTTATTATGTAGGGTCCAGTTATTCACTACATGGATATGTAGGTTTGAATGTGGTAGGTTACTTGAATGACAGGTGTGGCATCACAGATTGTGTGGTGGTTGGTCTTCAGGATTGATCTTGAAGAGGGATACAAGCCAGGGAATAATTTAGATAGTGTACAAGTACAAGTACAGGTGTAGCTATTTATCTCCAAGTGTGAGATTGTTAGGTTGTGGAGATAAAAGCTTCACCAGAATGCAAACAAGAGAAGTTATGGAGGATGCAGAGTTGCGGGGTTGCAGAATCAGTTACAGGGAAATCTGGCGTCGGTCTGATCAACTGACGTCGGTCATATGGCAGTGAGGAAGCAACTGGCGTCGGTTACCAGTCAGGCCGACATCAGTTATGGAGGAGCCGACGTCGGCAGCCTGTGCGTGAACAGGCAGTTCACATGTTGATCCGAGAGAGTATATTTTTGGACTGTTTGTTTGCATGTTGAAGGCTAGTCTTAGTCTTGAGTTGCGTGTCTAATTATTGTAATTAGGTTAGTCTAATTATTGTAAGCATGAGATATATATATGGACTCATGGGCTGTATTGTAAAAGTGTGCTAGAAAGCCATAGAGATTTTAGAGAGAGCTAGTGTAGCTCCTCCTATTTCCAAAGGGGTGCTGAGAGTGTATGATCAGGGAAAGTTGCAAGGTCTGCAAGGTCTAGGAGCTGATCCACTGGGGTACTGGTTAAAGAATCATAAGGACTTGGTAAGGCAAGGACAAGGGTTCTTTAGGGGTGTAGAGATATCTACATGGTGAGTAAGGTCTAGTGATTTGTAGGTAGCAGAGAGCAGGAGATCTACTTGGAGTACGGTTTTGTACTTGGTATACTGGGAACGTGTTATTGACTGGTTGGAGAGGTGAACATCAATTTTGTATTGGAGTTGATTGTTGTGACTGAGAGAGAGAGGGAAGAAGGTCTTGAGGTGTGGTGAACCTTTGAGGTGGAGGAAGAAGTGGCATCTTCCTTATTGTATATTCTTCTGAGTGATTATTAATACAATTGTGTATTGTCTCTCAAATCCTGTGTTGTTTCATATTTCTAGTTACTTATTGATTCTGGTATAATTCTGTGTTTAGTTGCTAATACAAGAAGTAATCATATGTGCTCTAATTGAGGAGCAAGATCCTGACAAGTTGGTATCAGAGCATGTTTATTGTTCTAGGTTCTTGACAAATGAAAATAAAACAAGGTTTGTTCGTAATTATAAAATCTTGCATATGAAGTGATTCATTAACCTTTCTTAATTATTCTTTTACATTTGAAATAATTAAACTAGCCTTAATTAATTTGTAAGCTTATCCACTTAACACTCATTAAAGGATTCTTCTTAGAGTCAAAAAATAGAGTTTCCATACAAATAATCTATTTAACGAGTTACCTATGACAAAGTTAAGTTAAGTGTAATTATTTTTAAGTTGATTAATTATGTTTTGCCTACTCAATTAGAAGTTTTAATGTTTTATAAGAAATGGTATGACCCTATTATCTAAGTGTAATTAGTTTGATTTGGTAGTATGAAAGGATTTGATGCATTGTCGTAATATCTTTATTACTTCATATAAGTACAAGTATATATATTAACCTCCTTGATGAATAAATATGACTTTTGGTTGAGAAATATTATGAACATGTGTCTGTGGTTTTAGTCCTTGAATTATAAGAAAGAATGTTTTTCTAAGTAAGGAACTTATGTATGATTAAGTTAATATTGTAAATAATTTAATATGAGTAAAGATACTCTTTCTATTTAAGATATATATCTAGGTTAAATCAAGAACTAGTTTCAAAAAGAATCAGTCATATTCTAGAATATTTATTGTGAAACTAAACAAGATTGGAAGTTATTTTCAACAAAGTCAGAACTCTTTATGATTGAGTCTTAATAAGTTAGTCTTATTAGAAAGATGAATTTAGAAAAAATATTAATGTTGGGATATATAAGAGAATTTTTGTACACTTATATACCCTAAGATTAATGTATTGAAAGGAATGAGATACTTTCTTATAAGAGATAGAAAAGAAGACCTAATCAAAATGAGTTCACATTTTAAAAATTTCTTCTAATTTTTTAAAGACTAGATGTGTCTTTTCTGTATATTTTTTGAGTCCTTCAACTCATTTTTTTGGAAAAACATTATTTATTTACGTATTATTTTTTTGAGGGTTCGTTTCATTAATATCAGAGCATGATTTTTGTTCTAGAGAACTTCTAGGATTTTAGTTTTCTTTACACAACCTTAAAATTTATCTTTTTAACTCCTCATTATGGTTTAAAAATCCCAACTAAGGTAATGCCAATAATATAAGAGGTAGAGGAAAAAATAAAGGTAGAGTCCTTAGTGTTCTTAACCTAAAAAATAGTAGGTTTAACCCTCATCCCATTAGCAATGCAAATATAAATAATGAAGTACCTAATGCTAATGTAGTTGGAGGTAACCCAACTAAAAATCATGAAGATATATTAGATAGGATCTTGAGAGTCTTAAATTCCATTTAAGGTAAAATATAAACCAATGAGTACATGATCAATAACATTGAGGTTGTCCCTAAAGAAATATTACATGGGTTGGAAAATGTGTAAAGGGAGGATCAAGTACTCTAAGATCTACCCTTGGAAGCAATTGACCTTATCATTAAAAATATAAAACAAATCACTGCCTACCTTTTTAGGTGAAGAATATGGAGATATCATTGATGCTAAAATGATACATCTACATAAGTATTTTAACTTACATAACATGCCTTCTAATGTGAAATATAATGTGGTAGACTATCACTTGGTTGGTGTGGTTTCTTTCTAATGGAAACATATTTCTACCTTGGTATGACCCTTACATTGTCTATTTTTGAAAGTTATTTTTGAAAGTGATATTTGAGTGCTAACTTTATAAAACATAAAATCATTGATTTTCAACTGTTGAAAGAAGAAAACATGTCAGTCACTAAATACACTAATAAATTTACAAATCTATTGTATCATGTAAATTATATGTAGGATGAAGAGACTAAGATGAACAAGTTCAAATTTGGACTAAAGTAACTATTTATACATGACGTAAATATGACCAATCCAAAAACCTTGGTAACTACCATTGAATTTTCTCATAGGGTAGAAGAGAAGGAAACATATTGGTATAAATAAATAGAATACTTTAAGAGGAATAAACAACATAATTAAGATAAAAACCTCTCTCTCAATCCTAAAATTTTCAAGAAGACATATTAGAATTAGAGGTTTACAAGGACTAATAGTGGATTTAGTAAGTTCTAAGGGTAGAATAAGAACTTTAAATCCTATAACACACCAAAATGTAGTTTTAATAATAGAAATAATACTCAAAACAGTTAATGTGGCCCATCCATAAGACCTAAAACCATTCTTACTTCATCCCCAAGAATTTTAAAATGCTAGGAATATAGTGATAACAACTACCAGAAGGACTATCTAGATCTAATACTTGGAAAATCAACCAATGATAGGGTTTATGTAGTTGTAAACAATAAGAATGTTGAGTTTCAAGCTACTTTGATAGAAAACAAATGTACTATATTAGGTATTATTGTGTCCATTCTTATTGATTCTAGTGCTTTAGATAGCTTTATTTCACCTACTATCATTACAAGTGTAGTTTAAATTATGTCCAAGTTAGATAAGGTTGGGAGGTTGAGTTAAATATGGGAAAAAGGTTTCCAATCGGTGATTTATTAGAGTAAGATGAGTCATATTTAGGAGTTTTTAGTGGTAATTTTAACCTATTTTTATCTATTTTAGGATCCTATGTCTTAATACTAGGCATGGAATAGTTTACACCATACCAAACAATGTTGGATTCTTTTAGCCAAAGGGTATAATGTAAATATGATTCTAGTAGAATGATATTAATACAAGGCAATAAAAAACTAAAGCACGTAAGTTAATTTTAGCCTTGAAACTAAAAAAGGAAATGCATAAGGGTTTCCAACGTTATGTAGTCCAAATGCATGAACCATCTAAATAAGAGGAAACAACCTTCAAAAATTTCCTCTCTTAAGTGAAATAAAAGATCTGTTTCCTAAAAAATTAATCAGACTTCCTCTTAAAAGAAAATTTGATTTTTCCATTGATATCATGTCAGGGGTTTCACCTACTTCCAAGGCCCCTTATAGAATGAATGTAGTATATCTACAAGAAATAAAATTTCAATTTCAATAACTTTTGGAAAATATAAATATAAATATAAATGTATCTCCTTGGGATTTTTTATATGTCTTGGTGAAAAATAAGGACAAACCCTTGAGATTGTGTGTTGACTATTAGATGCTCAATAAGATGATTATAAAAGAAATATTATCCATTGCTAAGGATAGATGATTTATTTGATCAAATAAAGGGAGAAATAGTCTTCTCTAAGATTTATTTGAGATCTAATTATCATCATTTAATAATCAAGGAGGAAGACATACATAATACTAATTTTAGTACTAGATATGATCATTATGAGTTCATGGTTATGCCATTTGGCTTCACCAATGAAACTATTGCATTTATGAGCTTAATGAGCAATGTTTTCAAAGATTTATTAGATAAATTTGTTTTGTTTTTTAGATGATATTTTGATGTATTTAAATAATGTAGTTAAACATGAAAAACATTTGAAGTTAGTCTTGCAGAGACTATAACAACAAAATTATATGGAAAGGTGTCTAATTATTCCTTCTTATATCCTAAAATTAATTATCTTGGGTGCATATTATTTATAAATATGGTATTATTGTTGATTCATATAATAAAAAATAAATACAAAATTTGCATGCTCTAGCTAATTTACATGAAGTGTATAGTTTCAAGGGCTTGTCTAGTTATTACCACATGTTTATGGAGAAATTTTACAACACAATCAACTTTATTACTTATTTTTAGTGTAAATTAAATAAGGTTATTAGACACACTTATATTAAGAGGCATTCTAAACACTTAAGGAGATATTGAATACAACACCAATACTTACCATCCCATACCAAAATTGTAATTTTGAGGTTTGGGAAGGTGCATCCAAAGAAGGTTTTGGTGTCATTATAACCCAATATATCAAGGTGGTTTTTTATGAGTCACAAAAGCTTAAATATCATGAAAAAACTATCCTATTCATGATATGGAGCTTTCTACCATAATGAATGTCTTGAAGTACTAGAAATAATTCCTACTAGTAAAAGATTTTAAGGTGAAATCTAATCCCCATAGTCAAAAGCATATATTTTATCAAGAATGTTTAAATGCCTACCAACATAAATGGATATAATTTATAATTAAATTTGACATGTATATTTCATATGTTAAAGTCAAGGAATTTATTTTATTGATACACTGAACTAATGCATGTACCTCTCAATAATTTTTATAATTAGGTCTAATTTGAGAAATGTTGTGTTGAAAAAATAACTTTATGATGAATAATTCAAATTGGTAAGAGTAGTTCTAGTTGATGAACTTTTTGAAAATTATTTTGATAAAATTGTAGTAGAAATTGATGGCTTGATTACATATAAAAAAAAAATTATACATGAATATGGGGACTTGCATAGTTAGGTTCTAAAATAAGTGCATAAAACACCTCATTGTGCTCATTCAAGTGTCATACATATGAGACATGAGTTAAAATGGTATTATTGTTAACCTAGAATGAAACATGATGCAGTGGTTTTTTCTACAAACTGCTTGGAATTTCAAAAGGTAAAACTAAACATTTATAATAAGGAGTTATATTTTATGCTCATGAATTACCAAAAGATAAGTGTGATGTAATTTCACTTAAATTTATTTCCAAGATACCTAAGTACTACAACAAATATGATACTATCCTAGTGGTAAATGATAAAATAGCCAAAGTTGGTCATTTTATCACTTGAAATTTAACTGATGATGCTTTTATGTTTGCAAAAATATTTTTGAATTTGTATTGATGCATAACATGCCAAAAGTGATTATTTTTTATATAGATAAAAAATTTACATCAAGTTTTTGGTGAAATTTGATGACAATGTTTAAAACACACTTGAATTTTAGTTTTATGTATCACCCAAAAAAGGATGGTCAAATTAAAAGGTTGAATAAAGTTGTGAAAGACATATTTTGAATATATTTCATGGATAAATAGTCCAAGTGGGTTGATAGGTATAAATTTAAGTGGTTACTTCCCCCTCCCCTATGGTTTAAGCTAAACTTTGATGGGGTAGTGAAAGGGAATCCAAGTTTGGTGGGCATAGGAGGGGGTGATTAAATATTATTTTGGTAATATTAGAGAGGCCTATGTGGTTTTTTAGGTATCTAAACCAACCATGTCTTAGAATCCACCATGTCACTTTAGGGTATTAAGTTCATAGCCAATTTTAGCTTTGAGTTCATCCAAATAGAGGGGGATTTGATGAACATTATAAACTTCTTAAAAGGCCTCTCTCCCCCCTCTTGGAACATTTATAGCATCATCAACAATGCTAAAATCTTGTTGACCCACTTCAAAGGGGTCTCCATAGGACATGTCTATAGGGAAGGCAATAGGGGTGTTGATTACATGACAAATAGTGGGGTCTTAAAGAGTGACTATATCACTTAGCATAAAAGTGATTATCCAAATGATGTCATATAGATTTTTGAGATGGAAAAGGGACACATCACATAAAGTCATAATGATCAAATTAACTATGATACAATCATAGATCATCCATGATGAATTTTATATGTGAAAGGATATTATTACCAAATATTTAAATATTTAGGGAGCCTCGAGTTTGCATCATATGACCAAGGGTGGCTCTAATTTACATAAACTTCATTATTCTACTTGGAAGAGCTTATACTATGAACTCTATAGAAGTAGATCACACTTTCAAAAAATGAGTGGGGACAAAGATTGATTTGAGATGATTTATTGTGTTGATGTAAATAAAAATGAAACTATCTAGAAAAAATTGGTCCAAGGTGGGATGGAACCATTCATGGAATGTCTGGTCAGGCATGATACTACACTCTCTAGGGATTTTGCCTATGGCTAAAAAGATTGTGAAGTGAGAATGCATGGCTTGAAGATTTAGATTATTGAGGATCTCATTGGTGAAATAATAGGGATGGAATGCCATGGTGTCAATTCATTCAAAGATAAGAGGCATAAAGAGGAACTTATGAACATCTTCTACAAGAAGGAAAAATAAAAACATAAACCCAAGCATTCAACTCATAAGGGGTTTATGTGTGCAGAGATGTCAATAAAATGGACAGAGGTTTGTTTAAAATTAATGATGTAAATTACTCTCAAGGGTCAACACACTATTATATTATCACATCATTTCCTTCTTATGAACCAATTTAAAGGTCATATAATTAGTATCCCATTTTTCTTGTTGTAATCTCTAGAGATTTTAGTGTTGAATTTCAAAAAGAATACTTCAATGGATTTCATTCACCAAGGCCTAATCTTGTTGTTGATTAAATGTGAGAGGCCACTATCGTCTAAGATTATCACTAAGGCCATAGACATTAACAGTGAGAGGGATAAATCAAAGGAAGAGGAAGGGAATAACACTCAGTCAGATTCAGATGATGAATAGGAGGATCAGGATGAGGGGGATTCAATGAAACATATTTATGAGCAACCCAAGTTTGGTTTAGGAAGTTTTACACTCATCCACCCTCTTTCTTCCAAAGGTAAAGGAGTCTTAGGGTCCAATGTCAAGGTGGAGATTGAGGTCTCCCTCCAAAATCTATATATGAAAATTGCAATCCAAAAACTGCTCTACAGTGTTATTGATAAGGAGTTTGATAAGCTTAAAGGATTCCTCTATCTGGATATAATAGGAACTAGTGAAGGTATAAATCACCTAGTTCACACTGCAAAAGGTAAATCCAACTAGTATGGAAAAAAGGAAGAAGCCACCCTAGATCTTGAGGAAGAAAAAGGGGAGTCTCATTCCTCTGACCTTAAGAGGAAGATATAGGATGATGGAAAAGAACAATTTATTTGGTGTCAAACTAGGGGAAGAAATAATAAAAGTGTTAGTACTAAGACCAAATAGTTGGTCTTTTACTCTAAATCAAATTAGCTAGTTGGCCTCTATTTTTCTTTTGGCTACTTTTTGGTTTTTTAACTGATTATTGACATTTATTTATTGAGATGTGGGTTTGGCCATTAGGTTTTTCTTTTTGTCTCTTTTTTTCCTATTGATTTGACATGTTTATCTCTTGATGGTTAGTTGTAAAGGTTATAGACCCCTTCAACTTAGCTTTTTAACCAATCAAATTAAAAAAAAATCCAAGTGGGAAGGTTATCTCTATTTAATTGAATTTGATTATAATAATACTTATTATTATGTAATTAAGATGGAAACTTTTAAAAATCTATATGGGTGAAAGTGTATAAATACTTTTTGCTAGGATAATTTAAAAAATAGGGTTATTTTTTGCCCTAATTTACTTTAGGAGTATGATAAGCAAATGACACTCATTTGTCAAATTATGAAAATTGCCTCTGATAGGCAAACAAGTTATGTAGATCTAAAAATATCACCTCATGAATTTAGTTTGGGTGATAAAGTATTTTTGAGAATTAGACCTTATAAAAATTTAATTAAATATAGAAAATCATCTGATTTGGCTCCATACAATTTTGGCCCTTTTTAAATTGTTGAAAATATTGGTCTTGTAACCTATCGACTATTCTTTCCTCCTCTATTTAGGATTCATGATGTTTTTCATGCTGATTTGATTATAAAATACATATATAATCCTACTCATATTTTGGATTGGAAAAATATTAAGGCTCCAAAAGAAGATAATATTCAATTACAACTAATGAATATCTTGTGCCATCAAAATTTCAAGTTGCATAACATAGATATTCAACAAGTGTTGGTCCAATGAGATCCACTTAGTGAAAGGAGTGCTACGTGGGAAGATGAAAGTCTTTTTAAGAAACATTACTCATAGTTATTTGAATGGTCATTGAGACTATTCACTTTTAAGTAGGAGATGATGTCATGACCCAATATGAAACAATTTTTATAACTATGGTTTAATACTATTTGACATGGACAGTGCATTACATTATATGATATTATTACTATGTTATCATAGCAAGGATATGATATGATACTTGGAAATGTAGTAATTACATTTATAAAAATGTTTATGTTGTAATATTATATTTTGTTGATTATATTCAATTTATTATTAAGTCATATGCATTAGACTCTTATATGGATTGATATTATTTATGTGCTCATTTGTGACTGTAGGGACTATCATGAGATAGGCTTGATCATGAGTCAGGTTGGAAGGGTTGGATATGTGGAATTTGGTTATATTCCAAAAATAAATATTAAGATATGATTTTTCATATAACCATTGATGTTGGTTTGTAAACTACATATGTTTTTTGGTCTTGAGTGTTTTGTATAATTTGTATCATGATCTCTTTTTTTATTTCAAGTTGATTATTTATTTAATTCATGTGTGGCCACCTTTATCATTATTGTCTTCACATCTAGTTATATGGGTCATCTTTATGTTTTAATAATGCACAAACATAATTATGGCCTATTTTATTTAATCTTTTACATCATTTTTACTTCATATTTATTTGTTTTCTTGAAGGTCCTTGATTACTTGTCTTGTTACTAAGTATATTAGCTTATGAGTTGAATTGACTTCTAATTTCTATTGCATAATATTAGGGTCATTGTTTTATTATTAAAATTCATATTTTTAATCATTAGTCACTTGGATCTTAGAAGTTTTTATGGGATCATCCAATAACTATTTGTAATCCATGAAATTGGATTGACATATAATTGAATGGTTGATGTAAGGAAATGATGTTTGGGGTTGAAATAAGGTTTTGGGACTCAATTTTTTTATTGTGGTATTTATTTATGTTTATTTTATTTTTTAAAGTTGTGAACATGGATAAATGGGAAGAAACCCCTAATTGATGCATCAAAACTTTTAGAATCATGTCCGCCATGTTTTGGTCTTCAAAGCTTGATGGTTTGGATGGAAAGGTTATGGTAGAGAAATTTGTGATGATTCTATAGTTTTCATTGGAATAAATAGAGATGTGGAGGATAATAGAGTGGATACCTCCATTGTGTTTCTCCAAAACTTTATCTATTCTAGGGAAAGTGGCATAGTAATGAGGTGGTTGGAACTCATCTTTACATAATAGAGATAATGGAAATTGTGTGCATGTTAAGTATAAAGCAAGGAAAAGGAATACTCTTTCTTAGGAAAAGATGACATAAAAACTAACTATTATTTTCCTAATAAGTAATTAGTGTACTTGTTTTTTTTTGCATGTGTTTTTTTGGAATGAAGAGTATAGTAATGAACTGGCATGATATTGAGTTGTGTTGTATTATATTCTTAGTACTTATTTGGAAATGTAGTTTTTTTTTGAAATTAGGTTGTACCAAGATTGTTTTTGGGACTATTATTTATTTATTTATTCTTTTTATGGAAACCCTAGTTTTATAATGAATTATAAGAGTTCATGGCTTGAATGTGATCCTTGTGAAATTTATAAAATATCATTCTTGGCACTAGCTATTGATATTTTATCATTGATAGTTTTTAATTTGTGTTGTCATTTATTTTTTATTTTTGTTGGTTTGGAAACTAAAAATGTATTCAATACCCTATAAGCCATATTTCATCATCAAGATGATGGTTGGGTTTGGTTAGGGTCACCAATGAATATCTCATTAGACTAGTTGATTTGGTTTGGATGTTGTTGCATGTTATTATTAACTTGATCATGTTTTATAAATTATTATCTTGATTCAATAAAGTGGTGAATTTTTTTATATAGTTAATCTTGTAAATGTATTAAGTTTGGTTATATTTATTAACCTCACAATTTTTTTTCAATCTTTATGTGTTATTTCCAAGAGGATTTCAAGGGTGTGTATGTTACATTGAATAACTATATTTAACATTATTAGGAACCTATAAGTGAGTTAGTTGATGTTGATGGTTTATGTAATTATTTTTAATTATGAGTATATTTAGTGAATCATGTATAATTATATATATATATATATATATATATATATATATATATATATATATATATATATATATATATATATATATATATATATATATATATATATAATTCTACATGATTCACACACACACACACACACACACACACACACACACACACACACATGAATTTACTTTGAAAAAAATATGATGTATGAATGATTTTTCATTTACATGACTCTGTTTTAATTTTATTTACTTCATATTAGGCTCGATTGGGGTCTTCATGCATTAATTCTATAATCCTTGAGTTATAATTAAAGGGTAAATGTGTATTGACATAGATCCTATGCCTATACTCCTTTATTCTTTTCCTAGCTCTGATATTTGACTCTCAACTCTATTATGACCTCTGGTTTACTTTCAATAATGGAGATAAATTACTCTTATGTTAAACTCTCCTAATCAATTATTGGTTCACTAGGATCATAAGCCTTATTTAATACATAATTTTCTCATTATAATTGAATACCTATTACTCTTCATACACCTTTTCACTCTTTTTTCCCATCATCATTCTTTCATTTATCATTTTAAGAACTTTACCTTCTATTCTTTCCTCAAGCTTTATTATTCTCGCATAACTCTTCGTTGCTCCATCACCTCAAATCTTTATTAAAAATTCATGAATGCAATATTTTACCATGATAAACCCATCTTTGGCTTGAAAAATTTGAATCAATTTCCTGAGCTACCTTATCCATTTTATAAGACTTGATTACACACCTAAAGCCATAACTAGTCTTCATTTCCATGTAGCCCTCAAAACATGTAAACCTCTTTGTATACAATAAACCACATATGATCATGGAAACCTAAAAATATATTTGAGTACCCGTTAGGATATTTAAACTAAATAAAACATTCTAGAGTTTAATACTCAATAAACCCCTACTTTTTACACACTCCCTTCAACCAGTTAGGCCTCTTAAGGTCTTATTCTTGCACACAATCATACATTTCATACTATACAGTCCACTATCACTATAATTCATCTTGAATCTTTTAATAAATCTAAAAAAACATATGTTTATAAAGTTTCATCCAATTCATATGGTTATAACTCTATATATACAAGATGTAAAACTAAAACCCTAACTTAGGTTTTAACAAGCCCATATAAGTCTGAGGGAGTACAAATTGACATTAAATGAGTTTAATCAATGATAATAATTTTTTAAGCTTGGGTTAGGTCTATCTAGGTATATTTAAATTTAACCCATATTTGTGTTTTATTGATCAATAGTAAGGAGTCCTTAATATGTCAATACACATAATTTAGACTGTAAGAGAGGAATGCACAATAGATATTTTCAAGATAGACTAAAATTCAAGTTTCTAACTACTTTTATTAGAATTATCAAGGATTATAAGAAATTTAAAAATATTTCACTATCATTTCAACACTTTCTACAACCACTATTTGATCTTGACCAATCCTTAAAATTCTCTTTAAGACTAATTATAGAATTTTGGGTTAGTAAATCAAGACTAGGGGAAACACAATGACATTTTGAATTGAATATTACTAACTATATGCATCCTTTAAATTAAAATAGTATTATTCCATAATTAGGCTTATTTAATTCACTTCTTCAGTTCTAATCACTTGATATAGAATAAATAAATCAAATATGTCACCTTCTTTCTTTATTTTTCAAATAGGGTATTTTAAGATGATTGTGTATAAATATATTTATTGAAATTTGACCCTCCCCAAATGGTTCAAAAATTCCAAACTCTCATTTTTATTATACTTCACACATTTATATATTCCTCAACAATATTTCTCTATAAAATATGGTTTTATATGTAGGATTAAATAACACATAATTATCTTTAGTCAAACTGGTTATAAGTTGGCACTTTGTTTTAATAATTATTGATCATAATAGTTTCCAAGAAGCATACATAATAAATAAAGATAACTTAAATGTATTAGAATCATTGAAATCCTACTATGATTATTTAAACACTACTCTTTATTTAACACTTTCAACATATACCTTAATGTATACAAAATGTCTTTGTCAAATAGGCAAGTTTGTATAAATATTGTTCTATTTTCAAAACTCTCCACCTATATTTGAGTTCTTACTCCATATATATATTCTAATTCTACCTCTTAAATGCATTTTATCTTCTAATATTGCTTGACTTGAAAAAATATTCATATTTTTGTCCACTCCACATATGTAGGTTAGTTAAAAGCATCACATTCTATTCTTCTTATTTATTTACATTGATTACTTGAATCACACATTTAAATAAAAATATAACATAAGCCTAGGACCTTCTAAGGTATAAAACAAACAATATCCATGAATTATCATCCATTAAATACTCCAAATACCTCTCAAGACTTCATTACAAATTTGAATTTTTAAAATCTTGTCTTTTGGTGGGAAAGTGTCTAAGAAATAAATCACACCACACCAATTAACTTTATTCATACTAAAACACTCCAAGTCTTCTTAGAAAACCCCTTACCTCACATAAGACCATAAATGGTCATGTAGACAGACTTAATTTTACTATTACCTATTGATCTTTGTGATTCTCTTAAATCATACTCCCTTTGAGGGAAAATTTTAACTCTAACTCAAATATAAATTATCATTCTTCATCATAGATTTTTAATTCTTTATCTTTTGATCCTCTTAACTCCTCATATGGTTGATTCTCTTAGCTTGATTTCCTCTCAACTAGTTCTTATTCTTTTATCTCATCACATTGTCCTAATTTATTGTTAATTACTCCTCCACATCAAGGAAATATATAATTATTTTCCAATATCTAAATTATTCATATGATAACCCCTTTATATATAGTTTTTTGTATCATTCTTTTCATCTTAATCATGTTCTTAATAAGTCTGATTCTAGTAATCATTCTTGGTGTTTCTTGATGACTCCTTCCTTTTACACCTATTTTTATTTCTTGTGCTCTATTTATTGATCTATCTTATCATCAATGTTTCCTCCTTGTTCTTAATTTTTTTAATAAAAACTCTTGATTCTCCTTAATCTTTATCACATTTTCAACTACATCTTCTTTTACTTTCATCTCACTAAATTATGATTTTTGAATGTGAGTCTCCTCATGGACTCTTTGCTTCACTTGGAACAAAATTTTATTATTAAAATAGTGTTCACACATGTACAATGATTATTTTAAAATTATATATTTATATTTTTCATGCTCATCATCAATTATTTCAACTACAATATTATCATGCAAATAACTTATCTTCTGGCCCACCTCTTTATTCATTTGTTTATCTTTTTGTTCACCTCTCACTTGTTTATCTTCTCTACGATTTATCATGAGATCTTGTGGCTCATCCCTTCTCTTATTCATCTAATTATGTGATGAAACCTTCTATTTCTTCTCCAAATCTTCACCATCCATATCATTAATGCATTAAATTTTTGATACTTGATATCCTCTTCATGGCTTTCATCACCTATACCATTCAACTCTTCCTCAAAATCAATTGGTTATTCATTGAGCTCACTCATAAAATTTGCATGATATTATTCACCTATGTAAAAAACCTTTGAGGGACTAAATAACTCTTCCAACATCTGTAATTCTTATCTCAATGTGAGAGCATCCACTTCTCTATTGTCTTTATCAAACATAGGACCTTGTCCTATCTTCCTTGCCTTATCTTGTTTACTTATATTGTCTTCATTCATGATCTCATTCAATGAATCAAAGTTATATTCATCTAACACATCATAAATAATTTTCATACCTTGAAATATATTTATGTTCTCTTCATCTTAGTGCCTTGGGTTGCTTGGTTACAATAGCATCTCCTTATTTTTTACTAGTTCCATGACTTCAAGTTATTGTTTGGGCTTACAACTTTATTCTTTCTTCATGCTCTCTTGGAGTATACCTACAATATTATCCTTATATCTTTCATTTTATTTTCCACCCAAATTTTACCATTCATGTGTTTGGGTTGATGTCTACGAATTGAGTCATCTTCTTTACTTAAAACACAAACTAATTTTTGACCTTTAGCACCTTCTTTATAGTTTTTTTCTTGATAACCTGTGATGTAGGCTTGACCTAATCTCATCTATATCCTTTTACTCATGATTTTCTCTTGTATTTCACTTGAGTTCTAAACTTTAATTATGTCTTGATTAAGGTTTTCCTTCTTCATCTCATTGACCGGTTTCTTGAGCCACTTTGGCACTATGTGTCCATGATGGATTACACATTCTAAGAGTGCAACCTTGTTATTTATCTTGCCAATGTGTACCTTTAAATTTTCATCTTATTATGCATGATTCAAACGTCTATACACCTATTCTATGACATGTTTCATGGTCATGTCCTTTTTTTATCTTCTTTTCCTATAATTACCTCTTTTTTAGGTGCTCCTTTGTTATCTTCTACTACAATACTTCCTAAATTATCATGGAATTATAACTCATTTTCTATCTCTTTTTTGTGGGCTTATATAACCTATATCATTTTTTTGTCATCATCATTTTTCTTTATGAGTGTTTCACTTGACCCTTCTCTCACAAACTTTAAGGTCATTTCCTTGACATTCATCTAACTATGCTCCATACCTACACACACAAACACACACACTTAAACACAATATTACAATATAAAACAAGAGAATAACATGTCTCTTTGAGTGCCTCCATCATGGACACTCTCCTATTATTTTTATTCTTCTTATTATCTTCTTTCATGTTCTCCATAATGAGAACTCTCTTCAAAACTTATTTTCATGTTGCTCAATTGGAAACTCTTTGATATTCAAGCCTCTATTGTCTATTCTCTCTTTATTCTTCCCATTTTCTCTTAATGAAATTATTATTTGCTTATCCATAAGTATCCTAATAGGCCACTTGATTTTTTTCCTCAAGGTCTATCCAAACCATTAGTTATCTTTCTTTTGCATGTGCTTTACCATGAGCATTATATTCTCTAAGCCTTTCCTCAAGTCTCTTGTGATCTCTTTTATCTCTTCATATATGTCCATATCTTTCCTTTTGGTTTATTTTTTCACCATCTTTTCTTATTGGTATTTTACCTCAGCTATAACCTGCATCTTCATTCTAGTTTTCATCTTTATTTCACTTCATTTTACTTCTTTTATTGACTCTCACTTGGAGTTTCTCTGTATCTTCTCTTCTTTTCCTCTATATAGGAGTTTTATTTTCCTATTGAGCCTTTCTTTGATCTTTTATTATAGATGTACCTATATAAAAAAATATTATCTTACCTTTTCCTTTACCCCTATATCTCATATTTATGCAACTCCATATGAATCAATCTCAAATAAATAATCTATACTTAATAATTAACCTTGATCAACTTAAAATCACAATCATGTTATGACCTTACCCTCTTAGCTATCAATCTAATGTAGAGCTTATGCTTACAATTATTTATTCATTTCCTAACTTTGATATCTCACTCTCACTTCTATTTTAACCCCTTGTTTGCATTTAATAATGCAGATAAATAACTCTGATTATGAACTATATTGATCAATTATTGGCTCAGTAGGCTCATAAGCCTTTTTCAATACATATTTTTCTAATTATACTTGAAGAATTATTACTCTTAATACACCTTTTCACTCTTTACTCTTTGTTCCCATTGTCATTCTCTCATTCATCACTTCAATAACTTTACCTTCCATTCTTTTTTCAAGCTTTCTCATTCTCACATACGTCTTCATTGCTCCATCACATCAAATCTTGGTTCAAACTTCATGAATGTAATATTTTACCATGAGTGGAACTTATTTGTCCTAAAAAGATTGAATCAATTCCTTGAGATACCTTATCCACTTTTTAACACTCCATTACACACATAAAGCCATAACTAGTCTTCATTTCCTTGTAGCCCTCAAAACTTGTAAACCTATTTGTCTATGATAAACCACATATTATCTTAAAAACTAAACATATATTTTAGTACCAAT
Organism: Torreya grandis; assembly: GCA_037957365.1. Classification (NCBI taxonomy): domain Eukaryota; kingdom Viridiplantae; phylum Streptophyta; class Pinopsida; order Cupressales; family Taxaceae; genus Torreya; species Torreya grandis. The sequence continues at coordinate 32,427 of JARHVA010005102.1, read as the reverse complement.
TATGATACTTCAACTACATAAAACATTTCAGAGTTCAACACTTAGTACAACCCTAATGTTTACACACTCTCTTCAGCCAATTAGGCCTCTTAAGGTTTTATTCATGCACATAGTCATACATTCTGTACTGTATGGTTCACTATCACTCAAATTACTATTGAATAGTGTATCACATGTAAAAAAACATATATTCATAAATTTTCATTTAATTCCTATATTTATAACTCTAGATATACAAGATGCAAAACCAAAACCCTAACGTAGGTTTTAACAAGTTTGTATAAGGTTGAGGGAGTATAAATTGACTTCAAAGGATACCTAATCAATTATTCTCATTTTATAAGATTGGGTTAGATCTGTATATGTATATTTCAACTTTTCCCATAGTTAGATGTGATTGATCAATGGTAAGGAGTCCCTAATATGTCAATACATAAAATTTTGATTATAGGAGAGGATTGTGAAATAACTATTTTCAAGATATACTAAAATTCAAGTTTATAAAAAGTTTAGTAGCATTATCAAGGATTATAATACATGTAAAAATATTACAATATCATTTCAACACTTCCTACAACCACTATTTGATCTTGACCAATCCTTAAAAGTCTCTTCAAGACTAATTACATAATTTTGGCTTAGTACTTCAAGACTAGGGGCTATATAATGATAGTTTGAATTGAATCTTACTAACTAGATGAAGCCCTGACATAAAAATAGGATTCTTTAATAAGTAGGCTTATTTACTACACTTCTCCACTTTCAAGTACTTTCTATAGAATCAATAAATAAATTGTCACATTCGTTCTTTATTACTTAAACATGATATTTTAAGATGACTATGTATAAAGATATTTATTAAAATTTGAACCTCCAAAAATGGTTCATAAATTACAAACTCTGATTTTTATTATACTTCACACCTTTATAGATTCCTCAAAAAAAAATCACTATACAATCTAATTTTATATGTAGGATTAAACAATATAGAATTATCTTTAGTCAGAATGGATGTAAGTTGACACTATTTTAATAATTATTTATCATAATAGTTTCCAATAATCATACATAATAAATAAATAAAACATACATGTGTCAACATAACCTAAATCCCATTATGATTCTTAAAACACTATTCTTTATTTAAGACTTTCAACATATACCCTGATGCATATAGAATTTCTTTGTCAAATAGGCATATTTTTATAAATCTTGTTATACCTTAAAAAATCTCCATCTCTCTTCAAAATATTACTTCCTATATATCTTCTACTCCCCCAACCCCATTATATGCATTTTCTCTTCTAAAATTTCTCAACTTACAAACAACTTCCTTCTTTTGTCCACTCCACATATGGAGGGTAGTTACAAAGCACCACCTTATGTTATTCTTATTGATTTACATTGATTACTTTAATCCCACATTTAATTAGAAATATAACATACACATATGACTTTATAATGTATACAATAATCAATGTCCATAAATTATGATCCACTAAAGACTCCAAAGACCTCTCAAGACTTCATTACAAATTTGAATTTTTAAACTCTTCCCTTTTGGCAGGAAAGTGTATAAGAACTAAATCACAATGTACTAATGAAATTTATTCATAATAAAACAATCTAGGGCATCTTACAAGAACCCTAACCTCATAGAAGACCATAAATGGTCATTTAGACACACTTACCTTTACTATTAACTATTTTTCTTTGTGATGTTCCTACATCAAGGATGAGGTTTGACAAAGCTTGAAGTGTAAGATAATGGTTTAAGAGTTCATAGTTTAGTAATAATCATTTATTTTGTATATGTTTTGTCTATGTAAAACTATTGGTTATGTGAATGTAAGATATAATCATTCTTGATCTAGTGGGCTTGAATAATCTTCTTGTGATTCTAAATACTTTGAATACTATTCAATGTCAAGTAGTTTAATGATTTTATGTTAGAATTATTAATTTCATGATGATTTTAACCATTTTAGTTTTTAATTGATTTAAATAAGATTAAAGGATTGTGTTTTCAAAAATTATTATTTCATTAGCTTCACTTTGATATCAAATTTGTTTAATAAACCAAATTGTGTGTTTACCATAATAAGCCTTTGATATTACCATATTTCTTTGAAGTTTGTTATTTCAAATTTGAATGATAATAGGGTTGTTATTTTTTATGCATGAATTCAGTCAACTAAGTGTTGTGGATGTGGTTGAAGTATTGAAGATATTTAAGTTGGACTTTATATTATACATTGGTTCTACACCTTTCAATGTTGTGTTATAATAACTTGATAGTTTCAAGGTATTTTATATTCATATAACATATTTAATATTGTATTTGATGCTTAGGTTAAGTATGAAGTAAGTTGTGATTATTTTATGTGATTTGAAATGACTCATTTTGGTAATATCTAATGCTTGGTTGAGTAAATAATTTATTTTATCTATATCTATGCTTTCAAGGGTTATGATGTTCGGAGAACAATAGTAGTAATTTTTTATTTTGATTTTATTTTAATATTTACATTATTTATAATTATTTCCTACTTGATTTGTAATGTTTTATTATAAGGAATCAAATCTTAATGTTACTTTTTGTCTTGGAGATATATATGGAATTTCCTTAGGTTCATAACACTTATTTTGCTAAGTGGCTAAATTTAGAAGATTAATTTAATAATATTAGATCAATGATTAATTACACTTATCAAAACTTGTAAGTGAGAGTTAATCAAAGATTTAATTTTCAAGTTTTTATAAATTAGTGAGAGTAATTTATTTCTTATCTAATATTGGTTACTATTTAACCCTAAAATGAATCTACATTGGGGTTATCTAGATATATTAAAGGTTTATATATAAATTAAATGTCACAAGGGTGATAATCACATCTATATCATGTCACTTAAAATCTAAACTTAGATATAAGCATACACTAAATATATTATGCTAAGATAATCTAAATATGGAAAGTATAACTATGTTACATATAAAATTGACAAAGAAGTGAAGTAATTAGTTTTTTTTATGATGATGAAATTTTAAATATATAATAAGTAGAAATAATGAGGGAAGGATATTATTAAACAATCATTATATTTTAGATTTGATGATTTTGGAAATCTAGGCAGTAACATTAGCTTAGGGAGGTTGTGTTGATGCTACTATCTAGGTTCGATGCTAGTGTTTTTTAGGGAATATTCATTGAAAAATGATGCAACCACCTAGATGATTCTAGGTTTTAATTTGAATTCACTTTGGTTAATTCAAATATAGGCCATGAATTATCAATCTTTGTGAAATGGAAAAAATACTATCTTTCCATATTCATAGTGACCTTGGGGAAAAATTAATAAGTGGGCACAAAGTGTCAATTTAACCCTAATGACCTTAATATCAAAGGGTGATCCATACATATCCAATACACTAGAAGATGACCTTATACTCATGTAATTCTCCCCTATGTTTTATCTTGTGTGTGAATCATACAATATGTGCAAAGTAGATAAAACATTGACCAAGCTTGTAACTTGGTAAATCAGGCTCTTGGGCTACTCCTTTATTACTTCAAACATGTAGATGTGTAGTCCTTATAACTAGTATGGAAATATGAATGCTTTGATCAATTGAATGCATGATAGAGTGCTTTTCATAAGTTTTCTTGGTATATTTAGTATTTTTTAGGTGAGAAATAAATGAGGTCTTATCTTGTATTTATACCAATCCCTTTGGATTAATAAATCACATTAAATCACTTGGGTTGATCATTATGATATGTTTCATTAGAAAATTAGATGAATTTATGGCACTAGACACTTGCATCAGGATAAGATAATAGTGGTGATGCTATTGTTTATCATGTATGTAAATGTCTAAGGAATAGAAAAGTAGGTATATGTTTTTGAACTTTTAGATATTAAGGATAAGCATATTTTAAGTATTCAAGGAAAGATAAAACACCTAGGTCATCAGTATAAGACTAGTCAGAATAAGAGATATATTCCAAAGGGGACAAAGATAGAGTAGATGAGAGACTTAGAGAAGCAAGAAAGGTAAATAAATGAGAGGGGATACTAAGGTATGACTTTACAAAATGTACAAGATTAAGGTCGTATATAATCATCAAATATAATATACATTTCACCCCACTTATTCTAATAATTAAATTTTTAGTTTAAATAAAATGAATGTGTACCTAAATGTGTATGCACACATTATATTTGCATGTTCCCAACTTGAGTGCTTTACTGGTGACTGACTTGGAACCAAGAGAATATTATAGTATAAAATTAGTGCATATAATTTGGGTTAAAATTATATAAAATAGATTGAAATTGAAAGAGTGAGGTTTATAGTACAACTGTGTGTCAATGTAACCACCTTGCCTATTGACAAGTTGTTTTGATAAAGATATATCATTGAAAAGACATAAAACTAAGATTAAGAAAAATACAGATAAATATTTAAAGTGAATATATCCAAGGAGATAGAGATATGGATATATAAAGAGAGATATTGGAAGGCACCTACCCCCTTCTTTGAAGCAAAGTTGAGTTTCAACTTGCTAGTTGAGATTAGCTCAAACATGCAACCCAATGATACTTATAACCTGGTGAGGTTTTATGATCAAGTCCAAAATAAAAACTTGGAAATATTGAGTGATTTTATCACCTCAACCATACTATAATCTGAATTAAATATTTTAGTATATTGGCTCAATAAAAATCCATAAAAGTCTGTGGGGTATCAATATGAAAAAGACCATGCTATGGTAATAGTCCATAAAATATTTTTGAAAAGTAAAACTAATTTTAATTTTTTAATATTAGGTACATGTTTCATACCATATACACCTTAGATTTGTATCACATTTAAACTATGTATAACAATAGTATCAATATATATAATTCTACCATGATTATGAATTTGAATCATATAATTATGTGATTTGGCTAATTTGTATAATTATGTAAGTGTGGAGAACATGATTCCAAAACATCCCCCCACTATATATAAATAAATATGAAAATTTGTATAAGTACCAATGTGGAGGACATGTTTCTAAAACATGTCCCCACTATAAACTAGAGATTTTGAATATTAAATAGGTGTGGAGAACATGCTTTTAAAGTAGGACCCCAATGAATATATGAACTATTATAAGTACCATATACTAAATGAATGTGAATAAAATGTTTATAAATCATTCCCCTAATGAATCTAAGAACTATGAATGTGTGGAAACCATGCCCATATGACATGGCCCCATTAATCTAAAAATTAGTATAAGTACCATATATTGAATGAGTGTGGAGAACATGCTTTCAAAGAATGCCCTTATTAAATCTAGAAATTGTTCCAAGTGTTGATAAAATTTCTCTATGACATAACCCTACTAATATTCCCCCCTTTGAGGTGAGTGAAATATAATAACTGGTATTTATCTCACCTAAAAAGTATAATATAACTATATAATATGTGAACATAACTATGTAGCAGATATAATGGAACATATCTAGGTAAATGTATCATCTAAGTTCGTAGAACTAATGTGATCACATTTAAGCATAATATGAATGATAAATATCATGGAAATTTCTAGATAATAACATTAAAATATAAATAAGAAAATAATCATGCACACAAGAGAACTCAAAATCAAGTCAAAAGGAAATGGTCCAATGAGACCTAAATAAGGGGTATGTTCAAATGAATCACAATTAAAGGGACATGACCTAGTCAAATGTCCATAAAAATAATAATTACATACTCAAATGTCCATAAAACAATCAATTACATATTAAAATTTCAAAAAAATCATACATAGGCATAGGGGCTGCAAATAAGGGATCATATTCAAATGATCAAACAAACAAGACAATAGCAAGGTAGGACACTCAAAGAAGTACATAAAATAAAGCTTAAGTAACTAACATTAACATGTCATAGTATCCCATGGACTAATGTGTTGGGAAAAGATATCAATTTTATAGCATATCAAGTACCCTATGAATGATATAATCATGGATAATAGGCATGTGTAAGTACATATGTAGTCTCAAACATGATAATGTAGAATGATCATCAAATCATATAACCTATGTGTATCAATATAAAAAAAAGTAGATAACCCAAGTTTCCATATAACATTAGTAGAGGGAAGGCCCAACATACAAAATAAGAATGTATCATGTATCTATATATGCATGTATAACACTCAATCAAAAGTGTAACACATATGTGTATGTATAACTAAGTATGTCATCCATCAACATGAAATTGAGACATGGATGACAAATAGCCAATAAAACATGTAAGTGATGAAAGTGTGTTTGGATATTTGTATGTTTTTTAATATTTTGGTATTTTAGAATTTTTGAAGAGGAAAGATAATCCACCTCCCTAAAAGTGTGTTTGGATCTAATGGATGTTCATATATACTTCCCCATTATGAATATATTCTAATATCCAGGTTATGTTATTGATATCTTATATAGGTGTAATATTTATCATCATTAATATCAATGGTGTTCTACATATGTAAAATATGACTTTGTGGTCATGAAATAATATTAGGATTAATATGAGTAGGGTTTCTTGGAACCCATGATTGATTACTATGTGTTTTTTTTCATAGTAGTAATAAATGCATCATGAGGCACTCTAGATATCTAATCATGGTCTATAATAGAATATGTGGGTTCCATGGAATACACTATATGTATATGATGTAATGGTTTTTCAAGTATTGGCCACCTAATAAAGGGGGTTTCCTATTGCTTACCCTTTTATAATGAATGAGCCTTAGTAGGCTTGGTAATTAAGTACCTGGATATAAGTTTCTTCTATTTTAGAGGATACTCATATAGAAATATGGAAACTATAATTACCCAATTGGCATGAATGTATTTAACACACCCATGCATTGTAGAAGGTATTACTCAAAGAGTGTGTATATAAGGTCTTAAAAATAACATATCAAAGATATATGTGGAAGGTATAACTAAAAATGTAGAAACCACATGTGTAGGAATAACCTATAAAGGTAGGTTAATCTCACTAAGAATCTTCTATGAAGTCCCATTAAATGCTTGAACTAATATGTTAGAAGGATGTAAATCATTATGAGTATAACCCAAGTGCATAAGGAATTTCATGGTGTAAGCATTTTCACTTGAACCATTATCAATCATAGCACTTTATATGGGGTGTTTATCAAGGTATGGTCAAATTAATAAATAATTAATATTTAATTAATCATAATTAATTTCATAGTCATCAAAGGAAATAGAAGGTCTTTCAACCATAAGAGGTATATTTCATGTGTAAGTACTAATAATCCTACCTAGTTGGTTCCCATAATGTGATGGACGAGGATGTGAATTATATTCCATTTGGAATTTTGGTTCCTTATTAGAATGGTATTTCAAATGATTATTAAATATTTTATTTTTTTGGTGATCACCAAGTTGTGAAGTTGATTCCTTTGGAGGATTCTCAAATGTAAGTTTTTGGTCATCAATAAGATCTTAGATCTTGTACTTCAAGGTAAATCATCCACCTATAGAATTTCTTGGTCCTTGATGATAATTATGATAATAATTCACATCATATCCTTTGGGTAAAGGTCAACTCATATCAACCTTGATAGGATGAGGGAGAGATATAATATGGTAATCTAGTAACCGTGGTAGTTATAAAGTTAGGGACTCAAATAAATATGTAAATTGTCTACTTGGTGATTAGATAGGATAATATGATTAAGTTGTGAATTTTTTTTAAGAATGGTATTTGTTTCCTTTATAGGCTCAAGAGGTTTTACCTTCTAACTTGGTTTGATTTTAAAATTGGTAGTATATGTAGATGTTGTTGGTGTGTTTATTACATACATAAGCTTATTAAATGACATAAACTTCATTTCATGGTCCCATACAACATGGCATAAGTCATCAAAATATTTTAAATTCTAGAAAATAATGGACTCATTTAAAGGGTTCACCAAGATCTCTAGGAAATGTGTGTGTGTGTGTGTGTGTGTGTGTGTGTGTGTGGGTTCACCAAAATTAAATATCAACCAAGCCTCATTTAAGAATACTAGAACAAACACATTTCACACTATCATTGTCATTTATTAGACTATCAAGGCACTTCATCCACTCACCTAGACACCTCCATGAAATCATCATGACATCATCAAAACCTCTCCAACAATATCCCACTTTTTTTATTGATGGAAACACCCATCATATAGAAATATATAACTCACCTTCATTCTCTCTCTTCAAGCACTCTCACAATAAGAACTTTCTCCCCCTTTGACACAATGAGAAAGTGGGCACCAACTAATCATGAGGACATAAAAATACTATCAATAAGAAAGGAACATCTTATAAATATTATATAAACTCCTCTTTAAATTGGCCCTACCTCCTCTTATCTTGACAACATCCTTCTTGATATATGTCAACATTCTTCTTTAACCAAGCATTGCAACCAATGAAGATAAAACACAAAAAATATTGAAATCTAATGGAACTCACTAAGTAACATCTAATAAAGACTCCCCATAATATTTATGATCCATTTCATCACTTGAGCATCTTCATATCTCCATGCACCATTAAGAACCACCATACATGTTTACTAGTCTTCTCTCTCAAACCACCTCAAGGACCACTAATAGAACTAGAACTTTTAGAGCCCACAAATTTTAATAGACACATATTCAAGATCTAAAACTTAATATATATATATATATATATATATATATAGAACTCTCATAGTCCCCCTTAACCACATCAATTTTCAACACCTATCTCAACCTCTACAACAAACTTCCTTCACAAACCTACTACCTAATTAGGCCTCTAACTTTACAATATCTTGAATAACTTGAGAACCACAAGCTTTCAAATTTATATTAATATTGATTTGATAACCCATTTGGATAATTAAACATATTAAGAATCCTTAGATATCAATTCACAAGGCAAAACACTTTTCTAGTAGAGCCCAAAACCCTAGAATCTCAAAAATAAATAGAGTCAACAAACCTCTTTTTGTTCAATGTCCACCTTTGAAACTTATTGTACACTTAGAGATAGCCATCACACACTTTTGGAGCAATATTTGAGCTTTCAAACCATTGGGAACCTTGAATTCCTATAACCCATTTTAGCACCTGCATACTCTTAAGCACAAATTAGGAAACTTGAGAGCAAAAAAAAATCTCCAATTTGACTTCAACATACCTTCAAACCACAAAAAAACCTGAAACACATCACAAATAAGTACACATACCTTTTTGAACACCAAAATCTTCTTGGCATTCCATCAATCTCATTAAGCCACCTAGAACCACCCATTATAACCCTATACTATAGCTCCTTCACAAACCTCTATAGAAAACACATGATCTTGTTGCTTCCCATTAACTAATGACCTTGTAAGATCAAAAAAAGTCTCTGTATAACTTGGCATTAAGATATTGAGCACATAAACTTGCTTCTACATAATAAAGTTATCTTCTAATAATCATAGGTAGAGATACTCTATTTCATAATGTCCTAGTGTTGGGATATTGATAGTACATGTATTGACATTGATGTCAAGTGGATTTGATGATGACAAAGTGGTCTTATAGGTTAGAGTGATGGAACATGGTGGTCTAATATTCTTGGAAAAATGTGATACTTGAAAAGATGTGCATGGGTGTCTTAGGTGGATTTTTTATGGTTGAATGGATCTTGGTATGATGATGTTTTATTTTTTTTTGATGTGTTCTATGGTTAATGGTTGACCTCATGTGGCCTTCATGAGGTATGCAGGTCAGGTTATGCCTTGTAGGCTTGATCATGCATGGTTACATATGGGGTTTTGAGCACTATGGCCTATGTGACATGTTAACGAGATTAATATTCTTGGAATATACATGTTAGACATGTATAGCATGCTAAAAGGTTATGTGTATGGTTTTCAAGAGGTGACAAGTGTTCTGCATGATATATTGGCTATTGGCCTAATTGGCCTAGGTGGGCTAGTGAGACTTTGTGAAGGTTAAAATAGTGATTTAAAAGTGGTTAATATTATATCTACATGGGAGATTATCAAATATGATTGGTAAAGTTCATTAACCAAGTTAGAGATTAAAGGTTGAAGTATAAAGCTAGAAAAAGGATCCTATGGCTTCAAGAGGTGCTAGAAAGGTATCTTATGAGCCCAAAAAGGACTTTCTTGTGCTCATTGGCATGTGTAGGGTCTACATGGGGAGATATGTCTTTTGGAAATGTTGGGGAAGGTCCCTAAGAATATTTAATAATCATTTGTTTAGGGTTTAATGGTCACAACTTTATGAATGATTATTAAGAAGTTGAGGAGGTTTTTGAGTGCTAAAACCTAAGTCTTAGACTTAATTAGAAAGATATTGCTTGTTGGTGCCTATTATGATGGTGAAAATTTAGGATTACTATTTTAGGTTGTAGAGTACTGATTTAGGTTTTTGATAAAGTATTTTTGGTCTCTTGACAGTGTGTGGGTCCCATAGAAAATGGGTTGTTAATAGTATTTTTATTTTTAAGGAAGATTTATGAGAATGAATAGATGATCTAATGGATGATTGTTGAAGCTCAATACTTGTCCCAAACATCCATGAAATTTTTTAGGAAGATTCATCTTTCTATTTTAATGTTCAATAAGGTTAAAGTTGACTAGTGGATATGAAGGAAATGGTGCCACAAGTGAAAAGGAATGATCAGAGTCAAAAGAGGAATTGGAAGGCCTAATCAGTGAGTAGGAATGGGTATAAGATCTTAGAGGTGATGTAGGGTATGTATTCCCTCTATACATGAGAGTAGTATTGTTCCTAGTCACTTGGAGATGATTGAATGGTTGACTCATAGTTGACCATGATGGTTTTACTAGAAAAAGGAACCTATTTTGGATGATCAAGTTTGTTTATAAGGAAGATGGTTAGATTAAGTGTTTATGATGATTATAGAGTGTTAATGACTCCTTTATGTACTTATGTAGAGATTTTTAATATTTGAATAATCTTTATTTATTGAAATATAGTCATACAAGTGGTGATGTTCTTCATTTGTGAGGTGTTTGTGATATGAGCTCATGGTATGGTATAGAAAGCTTGTTCAGATGATCATGGCTGAAATTAAGAGACATGAATGATTCTTCATAAAATTTTATAAATATATATGGCCAAACATAATTAATATTATTATATATACAATTTGATTTATGCCTTTTATTTATGTGAATCAAGCTAGATAAGTAAGTGTGTGTGTTGATATTTGAAGACCTTGTGTGAAGGTTGTTGGGGGTCTTGGTGACCAATGTTTATGTGAGATTGAGCAGAGAAAAATGTCATTAGACTTAACATAATTTTATGATCCTATTGATTATTTATATAATATTTATGAGTTCATATTTGAATATAAGTGAAAGATTTTTGAAGGGATTATTTACTTGTGTTGAAGAGATAGCTTATTTTTGGTGACTTGTGTGGAGTTGTAGAATTGGAAAAGAGTGTTATTTTAGGGTTTCTTTACCAGATTGATAAGTAATCAAACTTCAATAATTGTTAATTTGATAGGTGTTATTTTGGTGCTCAACATCTTAGGCAAGTTGGTTCTTATCATCTTTGGGGGTTAGTGCTCCTTGTGAAGTGGGTGATTCTCTAAAGCCTCATGTTTGTGATATTATTATAATATTGTAGTCCATTGTTTTGTAGACTTGAGAGTGGGTTTTCTCCCCCATGAGGGTTTCCCACATAAATATTGTGTAATGGTTACATTCATGTTTTTTCTTTGATTCATCTATCTTGCTTATTAATTGACTAGTTAAGTAGCTTAAAGAATTTGGAATTGAAATGCATTATTGTTAACCATTGATTCACCCCCCTCTTAGTGGTGTCCAATTATATAAATTGGTTTTAAAGTAGGTCTTCTTGTGTCTTAAAATCTTTAAAGGTGATTCTAAGGTATAATGGTAAGCTAATGAATGCAAGGTGGTTTCTCTTCCAAACAAGCTCCATTGTTTAACGGTTTTAACTATGCCTTTTAAAGTTAAATAATTAAGTCTTTTATCATGGCTCAAAGATTTGATGTTTGGTAGATTTTTGTTGATGGATATGTTGTTCCTACTAGTTCTCCTACTAGTGAAACTAATAGGAAACTATTTTAAATCAATTCAAATGCTATGAATGTTATTTCTAGTGGTCTATCAGAGACTAGATTCTCAAAGGTCATTCACTATCAAACAGCTAAGGAAATGTGGACTAAGTTAAAGATAATTTATGAAGGAGACTCGAAGGTCAATCTAGGAAAATTAAAAACTTTTAGAAGACATTTTGAAAGTCTCAAAATGGAGGAGGATTCTATGGCATCCTTATTGAATAGAGTGGATGATGTGGTCAATATGATCAAGGGTCTTAGAGAAGATCTCAAAGAGGATGTTGTTGTTCAAAAGGTCTTAAGTTCTATATCTTACAAGTTTAACTCTAAGGTATCTGAAATTGAGGAAAGTCATGATCTTACACTAATGAATATGGATGAACTTTATGGATCTCTCACTGCTTATGAGATGAAGCTAAATGCAGACAAGCCTCTTAAGAAGGATGTTGCTTTTAAGGCAGAGAACAAGCCTAAAGAAAAGAAGACACAAAGTAAGGGGTCTCAAGGAAAAAATGATATGTTAGATGATATATCTAATGATGATTTAATTACTTTTTTTCAAGCAAGTTGAAGATTGAATTAAGTAAGTACAGAGGTAAGCTTCCTTTTAAGTGATTCAATTGTGGTGAAGTAGGTCATTTTGAAATCAAATCTCCTCACAAACATGATAAAGATGAGGATCAGGTAGAAGGTAAGAAAGATTTTAGGTCTGATAGAAATAAGAGATCATTTAAGAAGTTTGATAACAAAAGGAAGTTATATAAGGACAAAAGGAGTCTATACACAAATATGGATGATAGTGACTCAGAAGTAGGTGATGATAGTCAATCTAATAACAATCATAATGAAAATAAAGTAGAGGATTATGAAATCCTTTTCATGGAAATCAAATCAGATGATGAAGGTGATTGTTCATATTAAATTGAAGGAAACTAGAGTGGATCAGATGAATAAGATGAGGAAGAAATTCCCAATTATGAGAGTGAACTAAAAATTGCTCTTGAAGATTTGAAAATTGAAAGAAAGGTATGCAAATGTTTGAAGGCCAATTTGAAAGAATATGAAGTTAAATTCTATATTTTTGAGGCTAAGATAATTGAAGATAATAGGGAGCATGAAGGAGAAATCATGTTATTAAATTCAAAATTGGAGTCTATATCCAAAAGCCTAAAAGGTAAGGAAGAAGAGTATTCCAAGTTGATTATAGAAAACAAGTTTTTGAATGATGATTTCAAGAAATATTTAAATAAGGCTAAGTATTTTGCCAAGTATGAAAAAATCAAAAATGATCTTGATAGTCTATTGATGAATCAAAAGTATTCAATTGATATAACAGGTTTGGGTTTCATTGAGAAGCCATTAATATGATCTCAAGCAAAGGAGAAAATCATTGAAGAGGAGAAAGACAAACCTAAAAAAATCAATACCCAAGCTGAGGGTGTTAGCTCCAACAAGGTAAGACAACCTAATGCCATAAAGCATTTAAACTTTAATGGATACTATCATATTTGTCATGAGTTTGGTCATAAGGCTAATGATTACAAGATGAAGGCTAAGAAAATCAATTTTCCTAATCCTATGAATGAGATAAAATGCTTCAAGTGTTTTGAGATGGGACATTTAGCCAATCATTGTCCAATTAAGATAAATCAAACTTAGTATGCTCATAAGAATTTAACATGTTTTAATTATCAAAGGATTGGTAAATTAGACAAATTTTGTTAGTATCAAAGAAGGATTGCATGTTTTAATTATAAGGGATTTAATCATATTGCTAATTTTTGTAAGAAAAAGGGGGATCTTAATCAAGTCAAGATCAATCAAGCTCCAAGTTTTCAAGGAAAGATAAAGTCTTATACAGACCAAAGGAAGAAAAGAAAGTAATAGTTGATATGTCTATAGATCAAGATTATGTGTTTTCAAAGGTGGAGAGTGCTAATTTCACTAAATAATTATCATTATCTTCTCATATTTTCAATGAAGTGATAACAAAATGATAAGATGAAGAAGGAAGACAAATACAGTTATAAGATAAGTATGGATCATTCTACAACTATAGATGATGATATTTCTTATACAGATCAATCATTGATAGACCTTGAAAAGGTCAATTTAGTTTTTAATATAGATTAATAAATGGTGGAATCCTTATTTGCTACCTATTCAAATCTGAAATAAGAAGAGAAAATTTCAATAATAGAAGAGGTAGTCACATGCAAGTTAAAGAAGAATAAGACTATGTTGACCAAATAGGAAGAAGAATATGAGAAGATGTGGGCCACTCTAGGATTCACACTATTCTAAAGTAGTCTTAAAGGATTGTATCTCTCTATATATACTTCAAAAGAGATTCTTGTAGGTAAAGAAGCAATATTGTTTGTCCAAAAGGTATGTTGAGGTCTTTTGGGCCTAAAATGTCATTTTGATCAATTTTTTATGTCTTGGTTGAGTGATGATTTGAAGGACAAGGAAGAATTGGTTTGTATACGGTTTTGAGGAAGATTTTCATGAGTCATTTCTAGGTGATTTGAGGTATTTATGAGCTTAGATATGTGTTTTATGGTTAAAAGCCTTAGTTAACCATTTTTGGCATTGATGACTACTGAGAATGTGCCAAGATAGCTCATATAGTGTTCTAAGGTGGATAGAAGCTTGATACTAAGTGATTAAATTATGTTTTGGTATGTTAAAGAAGGAAATATGGTTTGAAGATACTATTTATGTTCCCAAGTATGATTTTGATCATTTGGTTAAGATGCGTGTTGTATGTATTGGGTCTATATGCATAAAATGATTGGTTTTAAGGGTCACTTGAAGAATGAAGATGTGTCATGAAATATGTTTTACTTAGGAAGGTTTTCACATGTGTTTAAGACATGTTATATGTGTTTTCATATGTGGATGAATGTTTTTGTGCCAAGTGGAGCATTTTGAGTGGTCACTAGCTTCTCTTCTTTAGAACATGCATTTGGTGGTGTAAAGGAAGTCATGGTTCCCAAATGTGTGAAGGCTTGAAATTTGGCATGGAAGTGAGTTTTGATGGTATCTAGATGTGGTATCTAGCTTAGGTATCTACATTAACTAGAGGTTGAATTTTGACCAACTATTGCTTTTAAGGCCTAATGATTTGGTCATGTTGGGAAAAGTGGTCAAATTTTGGAGTTAGAGGTTGGAAGCTTCAAAAGAATTTGATGTTAGGATTGTGAAGCTAAAAGCTTCACTGATGCAGACATGGAGGAGGTTGCAGAATGAGTTGCTAAGTGTCAGAAGTGTTTGGCGTTGGTCTGGCCAACCAGCGTCGGCAGGGTAAGACAGGAAGGCAACCAACGTCGGTCATATATCGGCCGGCGTCGGCGACCCCAGGCAGACAGGGACCGACGTCGGTCACCTATGTGGTTCGACTGCGAGCTATTTACAGGCAGTTAGCTAACGAACCAAGAGTTTGCATGATGAGTGCTAATTTTAGACTCATAGCTGCGGATCTAATTATTGTAATTAGATGTCTAATCATTGTTTGGATGAGATCTATATAATAGACTCATGGTTGTATTGGAAAAGTGTGCTAGGGAGTAAGAGAGCATAATTATAAGCTCCTTCTATGTGTGAGGTAGAGCAATGGTGCGTTCCTCCTAGTGCCTCAGTACCAGGTGTGTTGGTGCTAGATTGGAGAGCTAGCTGGGTTCTTCAAGAGTGTAGGATCTTGGTCACAGTTGCATGGCCTATATAGGAGATCTACATGGTAAGTAAGATCGTTGATCTGCAGGTGTATGTGTGTGTAAGGTCGAGGTTCATAGGTGAATAGAACCGTTGTTTGATTTGCAGGTGTGCAAGGTCATATAGATAGCAACACAACAGGGAGCAGTATCAGGCAGGATCTACTTGGAGTACAGGAGTGTACTCGGATAGAGCAAGAGGAAGGCAAGGGAGTTCCTTCCATAAGTATGGTCTGTTGAATTGCAAGTTGTTGTAGATTCATGGGAGATCTACTTGAAGTACCTTGAGTACTTGTGGAGCACGTGGAGTGCTTGTGGAGTGCGTGTAGCACTTGTGGTGTGCGTGGAGCACGGGAGGTGAACACCAACTCTGTATTTGAGTTGGGTGTTGGGACCTGTGAGAGGGAGAGCTTTGGGGAGAAGAATTACTGTTCACTTGAGGTGTGGGAAACCTCTGTAAGGTGGTGGAGAAGAAGTGGCATCTTCTTTATTGTATTCTTTTCTGTATAAAGTGTTAATACAATTTGGTATTGTCTCTCATATGCTGTGTTATTCTGAATTCTAGTTACTTGGTGAATTTGGTTAATTTCCGCATATTAAGTTGCTTGGTTTGGTAATCAAATTATGTGCTTCCGGTTTATTATCCTCCCAACAAGTGGTATCAGAGCCTTGGTTGTAGGTTCTTGAGCTTGATACCAACAAGTGGTATCAGAGCTAAGGTTGGAGGAAGCAGGTTTTGTGTTTGGTTACAGGGCACTCTCAGGGGTTTCTAATCGAGTGGGAGTAGAGCAACAGCAGATCAAAGTAAGCTAAGAATGGAGGAGTTGAAAAGCACAGATGGTCACTCACGGTCCTATGGAAAGAAAGAGCAGGTAAAAGATTATTGCTGGTTGGTAGCAGATCAGCATGAAGAAACTGAAGAAGCAGATGTTGCAGGTGTTATTGCACAGGATGTTCTTGGAGGTTTCTTGGATAAAGTTGAATCTTGGATAAAAGATTCGGTTGCCTCTTTCCATGCAGTTCCAGGTAGAGGAGCTGGTAAGCCTTGCCAAAGAATTGGCAAAGGGGAAGTGAAGCTGAAATTACAGGCGGCCAACACACAGGTGTTGATGAAGGTCATGCAGGTCCCAGATTTGGAGATATGGCTAATTTCTTCAGAAAGATTGGGTGATGAGAGATGCACAAGAACTCTCACAGCGGATGCACTTGAATTAGCTGGTGGTAAGAAAACAGGTATCCTTTATCTACTTGTTTATATTACTGATTCTTCTTTTGTTGCGGAGACGTGGCTTCGTAGGCTTGGTCACATGAGCAGGAAGGAGATGCATGTTCTTAAGCGGAAGACAGATATATTTGACAGGCTTAAGAACTGGAAAGCCTTGGTGTTTATGGAGGAGATGGCAGACAGAACCCAGTGGATGTGGCTGGATACTTCTGAGCAGGGCAGTTTGGACATGGGTTTTGATTCAAAGAAGCTCGTGGGTAAAAAGTCATCACTCACAGGCGAACACAGGTACCGGTGTCGGTCAGGAGGAACCAGCGTCGAACAGACAGATGCCGATGTCGGTCATGTGCAGACCGAAGCCGGCGATGTCGGGCAGGGTAAGACCGATGTCGGTCATAAGACCGACATCAGCGGGTATTTAAGACCGATGTCGGTTAGGAGAACCGACGTTGGTAGAAGGGACACCAGTGCTGGCAGGTTGGTAGTCAGGTACAGACGCATGGAACCGACGTCGGTCGGATGCAGACTGTGGGGTGACCGAGGTCGGTCACTGTAACGGATTTTGGGTGGACAGCACGCTGTCAAGGAGTCTCAAACACCCATACGGAGGACTGAAGGTGTAAGTAGGCCCTCAAATTCATTGTTCCTCTTCTTTATACATGTTTCTGATTGTAGAGCAGGAAGGATCCAGGAAATAGGTGTGAGCTTGGCATGGATGAGGATGTGATTCCTTGGAGGAGTACCAGACAGGTGTGTTTTGGTAGATATGCCAGCAGGTATGAAAGCACAGAGATGAACGGATACCTTAGTAGAAGAATAGAGAGAACGGATACGTGAGACGAAAGATCAGGCATATGGTCTTGTGGAGCTGCAGGACAGTGGTACAGGTTTTGACAGGTGGAGGACGGAGCATGGCTTCAGTCAATGTCAGGGTAACTACTATGGTTTGGCTTACCAGGTGGATGATGAGTCATGACATCATTCTGTTGCTGTATGTGGATAGTATGCTAGCTAGCAGGGGTGTATATACAGGGTTTTGCTGAGCTAAGGGTAAGATTAGTTCAGTGGTATGTCAGGGGGAGTTTGGAGCAGCGGAATTCTTTGACATGGGAGGCATGGAGATCACAGGTTGATTTTGTCTCGAGTGGGAGCTGATGTGAATCAGGTGTTGGCGAGGTTCAGGATACAGAGCCAGAGCACACTAAGGGCTGGACAGGTACAGTGTCTGAAATCACATGAGGTCTGGTATAGACCTGAGTATTCCCATGCAGTGGGAGCTGTCAGAGAGTTAGGAGCCAATTCGGGGAAGTGGGTTCTCAGGTTTTCTGAGAGGGACCGGTAGCAGGTGTTACTATGCAGGGTCAGGACTTCACTACAGGTGTTGTAGGTTTAGATGTGGCAGGGTACTCGGATGACAGGTGGTACACCACGGGATGTGTGGTGGGTTGTCTTCAAGTGGGAGCTTGAAGAGGGATACAAACCAGGAAACAGATTAGATGGAGTACAGGTACAAGTACAGTACAGCTGTTTATCTCCAAGTGGGAGATTGTTAGGATTGTGGAGCTAAAAGCTTCACTGATGTAGACATGGAGGAGGTTGCAGAATGAGTTTCTAAGTGTCAGAAGTGTTTGGCGTTGGTCTGGCCAACCGGCATCAGCAGGGTAAGACAGGAAGGCAACCGACGTCAGTCATATATCGGCCGGCGTCGGCGACCCCAGGCAGATAGGGACCGACGTCGGTCGCCTGTGTGGTTCGACTGCGAGCTATTTACGGGCAGTTAGCTAACGAACCAAGAGTTTGCATGATGAGTGCTAGTTTTAGACTCATAGTTGCGGATCTAATTATTGTAATTAGATGTCTAATCATTGTTTAGATGAGATCTATATAATAGACTCATGGTTGTATTGGAAAAGTGTGCTAGGGAGTAAGAGAGCATAATTATAAGCTCCTTCTGTGTGTGAGGTAGAGCAATGGTGCGTTCCTCCTAGTGCCTCAGTACCAGGTGTGTTGGTGCTGGATTGGAGAGCCAGCTGGGTTCTTCAAGAGTGTAGGATCTTGGTCACAGTTGCATGGCCTATATAGGAGATCTACATGGTAAGTAAGATCGTTGATCTGCAAGTGTATGTGTGTACAAGGTCGAGGTTCACAGGTGAATAGAACCGTTGTTTGATTTGCAGGTGTGCAAGGTCATATAGACAGCAACACAACAGGGAGCAGTATCAGGCAGGATCTACTTGGAGTATAGGAGTGTACTCGGATAGAGTAAGAGGAAGGCAAGGGAGTTCCTTCCATAAGTATGGTCTGTTGAATTGCAGGTTGTTGCAGATTCATGGGAGATCTACTTGAAGTACCTTGAGTACTTGTGGAGCATGTGGAGTGCTTGTGGAGTGCGTGTAGCACTTGTGGTGTGCGTGGAGCACGGGAGGTGAACACCAACTCTGTATTTGAGTTGGGTGTTGGGACCTGTGAGAGGGAGAGCTTTGGGGAGAAGAATTACTGTTCACTTGAGGTGTGGGAAACCTCTGTAAGGTGGTGGAGAAGAAGTGGCATCTTCTTTATTGTATTCTTTTCTGTATAAAGTGTTAATACAATTTGGTATTGTCTCTCATATGCTGTGTTATTCTGAATTCTAGTTACTTGGTGAATCTGGTTAATTTCCGCATATTAAGTTGCTTGGTTTGGTAATCAAATTGTGTGCTTCTGGTTTATTATCCTCCCAACATTTGAATGGGAAAAATAGGTATCTGAGTCATCTTATAAAGTGGTTTTTAAGTAATTATATATTTTTTATTCAAGTTTTAGCTCACTAGGAGGCCTAATTGGCTAGTAGGCTAAATAAATAAGTATACTAAAAAGGGTGAGTTGAAGGCTTATTCTTGGCATGTCTAAGGGGACATGATACTGGTCTTCAAATATGAAGTTTCATGGATTGAATTGATTAGTGTAGAGAGTTATGAGATATATAGTGTCCAGATAGGGTTACAAGGGGTCTAAGTAGGCCTAGTGAACAAAATGAAGATTTTTGAGAAAGTTTTCAAAAGAAGGATGGCTTTGTTGGTTCCAAATAATTATTTTGGTATATTATAATCATGATTCAAGTATAGTGGTGTGATTGAAGTCCTCTTGGTAGTCTACAATGTGCCTTGAGTTTGAAGGTATGTGAGCTTGCATAGTGTTGTAGTGCTCATGTTATTTTTTAAATTGATGATAATTGTTCTTGGAAGTCATGTAAGTGTTCATGGGTTGTGTAGAATAAGGAGGAGCCTTAAAAGTGAAGTAGGGTCCTAAGGGAAGCTATGTTTCCTTATAAATTGGTGATAGGTCTAAGGATCTTGATGGTTCAAGAGAAGTTTCTAAATGAGAACATATTCCAAGGGGAAATTGTGCCTATTTGAGGTTTGAATGGTTCATTTTAAAAATTAATCTTTTAGGTGAGGTTGATTCCATGTGTTTCCTGTAGCTTACTTGCTTGATTTCTATGGTGCCTAGTGTTGAAGGGAATCCACTTTGTCATTTTGGCAAAGGGGGAGAGAGAAAAGAAGTCTTGCCATCAATGAAAAAGGGGGATATAGTTGGTATATTTATGTTAGATGTGTTGTCATTGATTTAAAGTGGCTTTGATGATGACAAAGTGGTATAACAAGTTAGAGTGATGGAACATGGTGGTTTAATGTTCTTGGAACAATGTGATACTTGCAAGGATGTGCATGGGTGTCCTAAGTGGATGTTGTATGGCTGAATGGAGCATGTTATGATGATGTTTGACTTGTTCCTAATGTATTATAAGCTCAAGGGTTGACTTCATGTGGCCTTTATGAGGTATGTATATTAGGTTATGCCTTGTAGGCTTGATCATGCATGGTTGCCTATGGGGTTTTGAGAACTATGGATTATGTGACATGGTAAGGAGCTCAGTATGATTGGAATATACATGTTAGAAATTTATAGGGTGATAATAGGTTAGGTGTATATTTTTCAAGAGGTGACAAGTGTTCTGCATGATAGCTTGGCTATTGGCCTCGGTGGGCTAGTGAGACTTTGTAAAGGGTTAAAGAGAGATTTTAGAGTGTTTAAGATTATATATACATGGAATATTATTAGAGAGGATTTTTTAAAGTGAATTTACCAAGTCATAGGTTAAGGTTTAAGTAAAAAAGTTAGAAAAAGGATCCTATGGCTTCAAGTAGTGCTAGAAAGGTGTCTAGTGAGCCTGAGAAGGATCTTCTTGTATTCGTTGGAAAGTGTAGGGTATGCATGGGGATTTGATACTTTTTGAGATGTTGGGAAAGGTACCTAATAATATTTTATAATCATTTTATTATGGGTTAAGTGGCACATAGTTATCAAAGATTGCTAAGAAGTTAAGGAGGTTTTTGAGTGCTAAAACCCCAATCTTAGACCCAATTAGAAAGATATTTATTTTTGATGCCTAGTATGATGGTTAAAGGTAAATATGATGAATTTAGGTTTTATAGTACTCATTAAAGTTTTTTAGAAAGTATTTCTTGTCTCTTGATAGTGTGTGGGTCCTATATAAAATGGGTTGTTAATAGTATTCTTGTTTTTAAGGAAGATTTATGAGAATGACTAGATGATCTAATTAATTATTGTTGAATCTCAGGACCTATCCCAAACAACCATGAATTTTTTTAGTAAGATTAATCTTTATTTTTAAAAGTTATATAAGGTTAAATTGGACTAGTTGATATGAATGAAATGGTGCCATAAGTGAGAAAGAGTGATCAGAGTGAAAAGAGGAATTGGAAGGCCTAATCAGTGAGTAGGAATGGATCTAATCTCTTTAAGGTGATGTATGGGATGTATGACCTCTATCCATGAGATTAATATTGTTTCTAGTCACTTTAATATGATTGAATGGTTGACTCATAGTTTTCCATGATGGTTTTGATAGAAAAAGGAACCTATTTTGGATGATTGAGTTTTTTTCTAGGGTAGATGGCCAGATCAAGTGTTTATGATGATTGAAGAGTGTTATATACTCCTTTAATTAATTATATAAATATTTTGAATATTTTAATAATATTTATTTAGTCAAATATAGTCATACAAGTGGTGTTATGCTTTGTTTGTGAGGTGTTTGTGATATGAGTTCATGGTATGGTATAGAAAGCTTGTGTAGATGATCATGGCTGACCTTAAGAGACATAAATAATTCCTCCTAAAATGTTCTAAAGAGATATTGCCAACCATAATTAATATTTGTATATATACAAGGTGATTTATGCCTTTTGTGTTTGTGAATCAAGCTAGACAAGAAAGTGTGTGGGTTGATATTTGAAGACCTTGTGTAAAGGTTGTTAGGGGTCTTGGTGACCAATGTTTATATGAGATTGAGAAAATAAAAATTTCATTAGAATCAGCATAATTTTCTGATTCTATTGATTATTTTTATTAAATTTATGAGTTCATATTTGAATATAATCAAAATATTTGTGAAGGGGTTATTTTCTTGTGTTGAAGAGATATCTTGTTGTTGGTGACTTGTGTGGAGTTGAAAACTTAGAGAAGAGTCTTATTTTAGGGTTTATCTATCAAATTGAGAATCAATCAAAGTTCAATAATTTTTCATTTGATAGGTGTTGTGTTGATGCTTAACATCTTAGGTAAGTTGGTGCTTATCATCTTTGGGGGTTGGTGCTCCTTGTGAAGTGGGTGCTTCACTAAAGCCTCATGTTTTTTATCTTCTTATAGGACTATATTCCATTGTTTTTTAGACTTGAGAGTGTTTTTTTCCCCCATGAGGGTTTACCACATAAATCTTATGTAATGGTTACATTCATGTTTGTTCTTTGATTCATCTATCTTACTTACTGATGTGATTGGTTAAGTAGCTTGAAGAATTGGGAATTGAATTGAATTATTGTTAACCATTGATTCACCACCCCACCCCCCCGACTCTCTTAGTGGTGTGTATTCTATCTCCTACAACAATGTTAATGTAGGATTTTTGCATAACTCCTCATATTACTTATCCTCCTTGGTCATCTGATGCTTATATTTCTTATTATTCTTAGGCTTAAGATAAGTATCATGCGCATCCACTATAACATTATCCTTATTTTCTATGATTGGATTGATAATACATGGAGACAACATAGATTCATGACACTGTTGTCTCTAAATCTTGCACCTTATAAGAGGATTTTTATGCCTCTTTTATATTTACGTAATGTTGGGACATTTCTAGGCATGTGGGTGTGCCTATAGGGGAAATGAACCTCTAGATTTAAAGGGGCTAGCTCCCTGAATTTATCTCTACAAAACAATATCTATTTAAACTAATTGAGTTAAGGGAAAAGAGTTAGAATTTATATCAAATTAAAACCTATTCTAAGGGTGGTGATACAATGAAATTATATTCCACACAAATGCCATATCCTAGTACATGATGTAGTAAAAGACACATGATATTTCCAAGCTCTAAATAATCTAACACAAGTATTTCAACATAGATGTGAGATGTATAAAATCTCACAAGGTAAATTAGTCTAAAAGGAAAACTTTTCACATTCCAAAATAATAATACACATGCAAAAGTTCAATACACTTAGACACACTCTATGTGACTTGTTAGAACCAGAACCCTTGCTCAAGCATGAAAGATAAAGGATAGAAGGATGAAGAGCATCACTTGTTGTCACTATTTGTCACTTACACACTCAGACAATGTTCAAAAATTCAAATAAAATTTGATTGATAGTAATGCTCAAAGGTAGGATATCATTACAATAGGGCTTCATCATACTCTATGTGTATCATTTTTTACTAGCCAAGGGGTTGTATATATAGCTAAAAGGAAGAGAGAGAAGAAATCCTTTGGAATCAAGGAGAGGAATCAATTTATTTTAAGTCACCATATTCAACTGTAACCATCTTTACAAAGGATGCTTTCTCAAGCCATTTGGTTGATCCATGTCATCACAAGTTGCACCTTTTGTCCTTCTCTCTCAAAGATTCTTTTCTAATGATTACATCAATAAAATAAGCATATTCTTGGCTAATTCATGGTATCAAAATGGTTATTACAAGGGAGTCCACCTATTGAAAAATTTTCACTTCCATTTTGTTTGGCTTTGTCCTTCTTCTTTGATTAGTCCTCAAGGAATGACTTGGATCTTGGTTGATCAATGGTAATATGGGTTCTCTCCTTGGCTTGATGGATGAAGGATGTGGACCCTTGGATCTGCTTGAATCCTCTTGTGTTCAACACCAGTGGTTATCTCATTATCTTCAAGTTGACATTTATTAAACTATAATTTCACTTGGGCATTTCATTCAGGCATCCTATTTTGGGATTTTCAAAAGGATTGTTGTAGACAAAAATTCCACAACAATTCCTTTGAATTTATTTCAAAGGTCATTGCTTAGAAAATGAACCTTCAGATTTTTTTTAAAGGCACTTTGGAATGAAATTGACCCTTCAAAACTTTATGAAGGGCACTTGGAAGGGAAAGTGGCCCTTTATAAAAGTTACGAAGGGCACTTTGGAAGGAAAGTGACCCTTTAGAACTTTCCAAAGGGTACTTGGAAGGGAAAGTGACCTTTTGGAAAATTTTTGAAGGGTACTTTCAAAGGAAAGTGACCCTTTGAAACTTTTTGAAGGGCACTTGGAAGGGAAAGTCACCTTTAGGAAAAGTTATGGACACTTTGGAAGGAAAGTGACCCTTCATAACTTTTTAAAGGGCACTTTGGAAGGAAAGTGACCCTTCAAAAAATTTAAAAGGGCACTTTGGATTAAATTTATCCCTTTAAAAAGTTCTGAAGGGCACTTTGGAGAGAGAAAGTGCCCTTCAAAAAAGTTTTGAAGGGCAATCTGAAGAGAGAGAGCCTTCGCAAAAATTCCAAAGGGCAATCTTTTGAGAAAAGATAGGCTAGATTATTTCAAATGTTTTATCTGAGATAAATTGTATGAGACAAAAAACCCAAAACAAAGGATTCCTTCAGGAAAAGGTAAAGAGAGAATTCTTTTAGACTTTTTATTTGAGACAAAAATTCCAAGATAGAAAACCCAAAACAAAGGATTCCTTCAAGAAAAGGCAAAGAGATAATTCTTTTAGACTTTTTGTCCAAGACAAAAAGTTTGAAATAATTCTTAAGCTTGGACAAAAAAATTGAAACAAAATAACCTTTCCAAAATAGATAAAACTTAGGCAAAAGGGGTGAAATACACTAGAACAAGGCTGAAACAAATCTTTTAAAGAAGAGAAAAAAACTAGTTTCTTTCATGAGTCCTTCACAATTGAATTGAAAATAGACAAGAGATGTTGAACTTATCCAAAGGAAATTTCAAAACAAAGGTAAGAAATTTGGCTAACATTCTTAGCGATTCTCAGGGGAGGCATCCCTATTATTTTAAAGACTAGTAAGCTAAATCCTTCCATTAGGCATGTAGTCATGCATGCAGGCACTTCAAAGAGAACTGAACAAGCTTTGGCTCTAAAACACACTAGATGGATAGATTCACACACACAAGGTAGAGACATACATAAAACAAAAGGAAGGAAAACACTCCTATTCTACAAAGCACTTAGGGAACATAATAACAAATGAAAATAAACACACACATCTACACTAGTATTTACAAAAGGATGAGTAAGTGCTAATAGTAGGATTTAAAGTGTATCCCATTCATAGGGATAGGAAAATGTTATCCATTTATTTTAGATAGCTGAAAGGAGTTGATTTGCTTATACTTGCTGATGATATAAGGGCCACTCCACAAAGTGTCAAAATTTGTATGCTTGTCTAGTTTTGCTATATCTTCATCCCACTTCACAACCAAGTCACCCTATTTGAACACTCTTGCACTTATCCTTTTATCAAAGGATCTATTCATGAGCACTTGATGGTGTTCCATGGCCTTATGGGCATTATCCCTTTCCTCTTAGATCTACACTAATTATGTTAACCTGACTTCCATTGGAGTGTTTTCAAGTAATTCTAGCTATTATGCAAGTTTTAGGGTAGGGAGTTCTTGTGATATGGATAACTTGGATTATATTCCATAAAAAAGTATAATGGGAGAGTTACCAATTGATTTCTTAGGATTAATTCTAGCTTCCCATAAATTTATCTTCAACTTGCTATGATAGGCTCTTCGATTATTCTCCAAAGATCTCTTGATGATTTTGATGAGGTTATTGTTGGTAGACTCAGCCAATCCATTACCTTGAGGGTAATAATTGGATTAGGTACTCAAATGAACCCCATTCCTACCTTCCCAATCAAAAGTTTTGGCACTTATGAAAGCAAGGGCATTATCAAAAATGATGACATAAAGCACTCCAAATCTTGTTATAATGTTATCATAAAACTCCAAGTTAGCATTTTCATTTTCCTCTGTTAGTGCAATAGCTTCTAACCACTTTTTGAAGTAGTTAGTAGCATTTAACATCCATTTTTTTGCAAAACTTGATGGAGGGTTGATCATACCAATGAAATCATGGACCCATTACATGAAAGGCTACTCCACTTGGATAGGATTTAATGGAAGGGTTGAAATTTTATGTTTGCCTAGAAATAATGCACATTGAGGATACCCATTAGCCTAATGATAATAGTCCTTAAAAATACTAGGCTAATAGTAACTATCCCTCATTATTTTTTTTAGCTATATTTATAGGAGAAAAATGACCTCCATCTTCACCATTGTGAAAACCTTATAGCAGCATGTCAAACTAATCATTGTCAACACATATTAACTACACACCATTTATGTCCTTTCTAAAGAGAACATTATCAACAAGGTAATAGGGAATGGCCTATAATCTAAATTATCTCCTTTGAGACTTGCTCAAACCATTATGATGCTCACCATTTTGAATAAAACTAATGATGTCTTGTGTCTAGCTTTGAACTAGAATGTGATCAACTAGTTGGGGTTGAACTTGGTTGATTAAAACCTATTATTTTTTATCCTATAGATCTGAAGATAAATTCCTACATGATCCTAGTTCTCTCACAAATTTTTTCATCTTGATGTCCATGTCATACTCCATCACCTTTGTGATCTAGCCAACTCTTTTTTTGTTGAGGTCTTTGGTCAAGAGAAACTCTTTGGTGTTGGGATGAGAAACCATGACATGCATCTTATTGTTTGAGACCATGTGCCTAAAAATTTTAAATCCCCTTATCACTATCAAATCCTACTTATTAAAAATATATATATCTAACCTAATAGTCTTATAATCCTTGACAAAAGAATGCAATTGGTTGCTTAATCTCTACATCATTCTTTTGCATTAGCATGGGTGAGATTATATCAAGGTTATCAAAGGTATAGAGTATGAAATCCTTGGAAAAGATTTGGTTCAAGAGATTATGAGATTTTTTTATTATGTGCTTGATTGTATTTAAACTAATCTTTCCCTCTTTTGTCTAAGTAAAAATTTGTTTCTTTTTTAGCATGGTTGTGATGGGCTTTACCACAATTGCAAAGTCTAGAATAAGCCTTCTAAAAAAATTTATTTTCCCAAAGAAGCTTTGTATTCCCTTCTTGTGTTGAGGCAAGAACAAGCCTAGGATAGCCTTAATCCTTTTAAGGTCAATAGACAAGTATCTTTCTAAAATAATGTGCCCAAAATGTTTACCTTCATGAATAAAAAAGATGCAATTTTTTGGATTAAGGGATATGCCATACTCCCTAAATTTCTCAAAAACTTGACTTAGATGTTTTATATGATTAAGAGCATCTTTTTAAAAATAGTTACATCATCTAGGTATACAAGTAGAAACTTATTCATCAAACCTTTAAAATCCATGTCCATTTCTCATTGAAAAGTGGCTCCAAAACTAGACAAACCAAAAGGCATATTCTTAGAGGCAAAGGTTCCCCACTTTGTATTGAAGTCTATCTTGAACTAATCCTCTTAATTTACCAATATTTCATTGTAACCTAAATAACCATCAAGAAGAGAGAAGCATTGAGAGCCTGAAATAACTTGTAGAATTTATTCCATGAAAGGTAGTGGATAATGATCCTTGAGAGACACTCTATTAAGATCTCAAAAATCCACACACAGCCTAATTTATCCATTATTATTTTAGATAGGCATAATATTGGCCACCCAAGTTGAGTTTT
Organism: Torreya grandis; assembly: GCA_037957365.1. Taxonomy (NCBI): domain Eukaryota; kingdom Viridiplantae; phylum Streptophyta; class Pinopsida; order Cupressales; family Taxaceae; genus Torreya; species Torreya grandis. The sequence goes on along the minus strand of JARHVA010005102.1, from coordinate 4,200 downwards.
TAATGGGAAAGATAATCCTAGACTTAATTAGCTTAGTCAATTCCTTCTTCATGAGTTATTCTATCTAGGGATTTATAGACCTTTACTTTTGCCTGACCAATTTATCTCAAGGTTCTAACTCAAGGGTATGATGAGATATAATTGGATCAAACCCTATCAATTATTTATAATCCTAATAAAATATGTCATGAAAATATTTTCACAATTTATTAAAATCTTGTCTCTCAAGATGAGAACATACCTTGCCAATTTTCAAAAGTTTATCCTTAAAAATTAGGACTCTTTCATAGTTATCTTCCTTTGTTGCCATGTTCACTCTTTCTTTCTTCTTCTGATCATCCTCATTGAAAAAACTTTCTAAGGTAATAAAACCCTTAGGTATCTTTTTTGTCTTCAACTAAATGATTTGCTCTTCATATCGATCATGTAGTTTCTTTTGGTTTCTTGAGGAGAAACCTGCCTCATTTTACAAGAAGTATGTAATGTGTTCATCACTTTCAAACATCTTCCATGAAACTTAATTATTTTTAATATAGGGTCTCAAAATGATATTTATATGAGATTTATCTTTCTCCTATCCCACATCAGTAGTCATATCAAACCGTGTCCCTATGGTAGCCAATCGGTTAACATGTTTATTGGAATCCCTTAGTATGGGTTGTATGTTGAAGGTATTAAAGTCTTCAAGTAAGTCCTATACCCTATGCTTGTAATATTTAAGAAAGGGATTATTGGATGTAGCCTAATTTATTACTTGGTGGATGACTATCTCACTATCTCCATAAAACTTTAAATTCTTGATCCCTCTCTTCTTTGCCCATTGGAGTCCATGGACTACGCCTTCATATTCTGCCACATTGCAAGTGCAGCTGATGTGTAATCTATATGAGGAATATTATTTATTATTTGATGGAAAAAATAACCTAATTAAAATTATTTCACCTAATTTTCTTATTGATCCATCAAATAACATTTCCCATATCCCATCAAGTTCATGGTCTTTATTAGTGAGTGAAGGGATTGGAACATCCCTTTCATGCATATAATAAAATCCCAAATCAATCTCTTCAATGTGATTTATATGGAAAAATTCCATGTATTTTAGTTATATATTTATCAAGGAATATATTATAAATACCTTCAAGGAGGGAGGATTCTTCACCATCCATAACACTTTCAGATTCTTTACTAATTAGACAATTTTGATTTGAGATTGTCTCCATGTATGGCTCAATATGAAACCTTGGTAAGGGATGAGTCCTTATAGTCACTTTATCTCCATATATTATTTTAAAATATATAAAATTCCAATTATTATAAATGTACCCTCCTATTTGAGCCATGAAGTCCCTTGACAAGCAGATAGCAAAATGGGCTAAAAGGTCTACCACCACAACATCTTGAAAAATTGGAAAACTTGGGAAATCATGTAGAAAGACCTTTAGACATTTGAGTAGTCCCACTATCTTATTTTTAGTCCCATCAAGTTTAAATACACCCTTTCGATGTGGCTCATACTTTAATCCCAGCTTATCATCCACCACTTTAGGCATAATAGTGGTACTAGCTCCACTATTAACATTACAATTATGGACTAGCTTGTCTCCCATAATGAGGGTGAGATAGAAGGGTGGAGGATTTTAAAACTTGGTATAGGGATCTAAGACATGTCTTGGATCACTAGTAATGGATACACCATTATGATTTGAAGTTTGAGGGGCTACATGAATGTTTGTAAGCTGCTCTTGCAATAACTCCTTCTAACCAGACATATGCAAGACTTCCTAAAGAGATATGCTTGTCTTGAAATTATTCAAAGAATAAATAATGTTTATAAAGGGATAATTCAACTTTTCTTGGAACTTTTAAGGTAGATAAGGAGTTTTAACCTACTGTGTTATAGGTTTGAAAATCCTACTTACATTCTAATTTTGTTGAGGAGCATGGCTTGCAGCAGGTATATCATTAAGGTTCACACTTTTTTGGCCTTGGAGAGGCATCACTTAGAGTTACATGCACTCCTTGATCTTCTCCCAACACTCTCTTCTTAGCTCTTGTGATGGTTGGAACTGATGTGCTTTGATTTAACACATAATCATATCTTGTTTCAAAGTTCATCATGCCTACACTTTCACTGTTTCCTTCTTCATGGTTATCCCTTTGCATAAGGTTCACTTATTCTAAATTTACATAAGGAGTAGATTCTTCTTGTGCTATAAATTTTTTGGCTATATTCTCCACCATCATGAAAAAACTAACCTTGAGGTTGTCTCCATTAGTCCAAATGATTCTCTCCTTGGACCAGATTAGCATGTACTAGATCAACAACCTTCATGGAAGGAGTGGGATTAGGATTATAAGCATTGGGATGCCTATTAAAACCTTGTTTACCCTATCCTCTTCCTTGGTAGTTTTATTAGGGTGGATATCTATAGACTTATTGAGGATACTATTGATGGTTAGGTGAAGCACTTGTTTGTAACTAAGCTTGCTTGATCTAAGCTCATAATGACTAGATTTATTCATCTTTGTTAATAGCACCATCTGCTTTCTTGGGGAAGGGTTTTGGCTTGACATTGTCATTAATAATTTGAGCTATGCTTGGAGCTTCAACTGAACCATGAGATAGCAATGGAATATAAACTCTTGGAGGGAGTCTTCTAGCTTATATCAAGCTATTTTTAGCTTCAATAACTATTTTATATGCATAAGGTAGAGTGAATCCTCCCATATATTATAACATGACTCCTACATCAATATAAATACCTTTGAGATAGGTGGGGAACACAAAGCTTGGAGGAGGTCTCATGATAGGCAAAAAATTATGCCATGTCCTTTGAAATATTTCATTAAAATCCCCTCTAGATTCATTATGACCTCTCTTTATCATGTTCAGTTGATGGATCAGTGAATTATGGTGACTCTTATTCTCAAATATAGTCACCAACAATTCTCCAAAGCCATCTCAACTTGTAATGCAACCACCTTCTAAAGTTCTATACAAGTCAAGTGCTTTGCGATTTAGAGACATAGTAAACAATCTAATGGCTATGTTGGCTCAGGTGACATTATGAAAGTTAAACAAATTCAAAATGACCCTAATATACTCAGATGGGGTAATAGGAACCTCTCCATTAAAACCAAGGAGACTTTTGGTAGCATTGGGAAGAATAGGGTCGTATGCAGGAAGGTCAATTAAATATTATGTGTTAAAGGTTGGGAAAGGTTATTGTCTCTCTATTTCTCTTCTTTCCCCTTGATATCCTATTTATATATCCTCCTCAACTTCTTCTTCTTCTCCAAAACCTCCTTGATAAGTATCTCTAAGAACTAGGAATGGTTTAGGGTGTTGTTCTTCAAGAAGAGCTTCAGCTAGAGGGGCTTGATCAGAATTCCTAGATGGCCTAGTGAGGACCATGAAGTATAATGTGGGAAACTTGATCTACAACCAGAGATTCTCACCTTTTGGATTTTTCAAATTTTATATTAAGAATACAAACTTAGGTTTTTTAATACCAACATTCACCTTGCCATGTAAATAACTTGGAACTGGGGTCCCAATAGGTGTTCTAAAACTATTGTCTCCAAATTTTACACCCTAGAAGAGGATGTTCAGGTCTATTCTAGATTTGGGTAACATTAGGACATTTCCAGTCATGTGGGTGTGCCTATAGTGGAATTAAACCTCTAAATTTAAAGGTTTTAGCTCCCTAAATTTGTCTCTATAAAACAATCTCTATTTAAACCAATTGAGTTAAGGGAAATGAGTTATAAGTTATAGAAAAGGAAAACCTATTCTAAGGGTGGTGATACACTAAAATTATCTTCCACACAAATTCCATATCCTAGTGCATGATATAATAAAAGACATAGGCTATTTACAATATCTAAATAATCTAACACAAATATTTTAACATAGAGGTGAGATATGTAAACTCTCACAAGGTAAATGAGTTTAAAAGGCAAACATTACACATTCTAAAACAATAATACACATGAAAAAATTAAATACACTTAGACACACTCTGTGTGACCTATTAGAACTAGAACCCTTACTCAGGAATGAAGGTTAAAGGATAAAAGGATGAAGACCATCACTTGTTATCAATATTTGTCACTTACACACTCAGAAAATGTTCAAAACTTCAAAGAAAAACTAATTGGTAGTGATGCTTAAAGGCATAATATCATTCTAGTAGG